>JALJCO010001390.1:3011-133011 GCA_023101725.1 Atherinomorus stipes
TATAAAAAAAATTCCAAAAAAAAAATTCAAAAAAAAAAAGCGACTAACAACACAATCTGATGGCATATATCTGTGTTACTGGCATCAAATCTCAGTGCCGTTAGACCAAAAACTCATATGTAAGGTGGAAGTTTTTATCAGATTGGGTTTAGATGTAACACTTCCGATGTTTATCTGATGTCAGTTGGTGGATGATGATGGCATATCTGATGGATAAAAGTTATGGTAAGTCTAGATGAAAATCATATATGTTGATTAAAAAAATTATAGTTTGCTCTAAATCAGTGATTCCACAACGCTGGTCGTCAAGGCACACTATCATGAAGACTTTCCATATTTCCCTGTGAAACACAGCTGAGCTCACATTGATGGGTTAGTAGCAGACTGGTGCAGAGGCCTGCGTCAGGAGATCCATTTGATTTGAATCAGCTGTGTCCTAGCAGGGCAAACTGGAAGGTCTTCAGGATAGTGAGTCTTGAGGACCAGGGTTGAGGAATCACTGCTCTAAATGGTATATTTAGGTCAATTAGGTTCACTTCAACCCTTAATGTTGATCTGATGTGGAAATTCAACATGGATGTTATATTTCAGTTGAAAATGTAATTTGTGGTGACGTCAAAACAACGCTGATTTGACATAAAAATCCAACGCGGAGGGACATACATTAGTTAAAATGAAAATGGATTGACGTCAACCCAGCGTTGATTTGATGTAATAATGTAACATCTGTGCTAGCGTTGGATTTTGACCTCAGATCAGCGTTAAGTTTAGACATCAATCTGATTTTCATTTTTAACCAAATACAAACGTCTACTCAGCAGTAGGCACAGCCAACGCGTCCCTCTGACATCTGATATCCGGTGCCTGCTGGGTGATGTTGTTAGCAAAGATAACCCGGAGACAGCCGAGTGGCTAGCTTGTTGGATTTCCAAGTAAACAACCAGAGGAACCCTTGTTTCTAAAAGTGATAATTATCTCACCTCCAACTTCTTCTGTGGATTAAAACATCACTCACCTTGTAAACCACCAACACCTCCCGTGAAAGCACCATCCACATCGGTTTTATCTTTTTAACAGCAAACAGCGGCATAGATAAGAGCAGCAAGCAGCCGTGTTCATCTGCACCATGTGTCAAGTCAAGTTGAGTTGGTACACGTGAAAGGAGGAGGGTGGCCACCTAACAGCAGTCAAGTTTGATAGACAAAATAATCATTCAATCAATTAGTACGGGCCGATTCGCAACCCCTTCCGATGAAATGAATTTCATCGGTTGGGGTTTCCAGTCCTTTACGTTCCACAGGTGATTAATTTTTTAATTTTTGTGTTACATTAATTAATTGTCTGCAATCAGGGTATGAAGAAGACATTAAGCAATATAGAAAAAAAATCATCCTGGAAAACATCTTCTACCATACTTTAAGAAAGAAAATAAAAAATAGTTGATTATAAATTTGTAAATAGAACCCTACGAAATCTCAGAGACCACAGGTTTTTTTTGTTGTTGTTGTTTTTCCATGTTTTCAGTTGTCAGAGGAAGAGGATTTAACAGCCAAACCACATTACTTACTTTTAAACATGTTCACACTTTACAAGTAGAGGTTGCAAATGACTGTTTAATACTGTGTGTGTTCACACTACACAGAGCATTTGGATAAACATTAATGTTTATTATTGGGTTCAAGATGTGTTGGTATGAGCGCAGCCATCTTTAGTGGCAGAAGTCTGAGCTGGTGGGACTACCTGAGTTTCTGTGTAGGAAATCCAACTTCCGAGTTCAAATCGAACGCACCATAAAGGCTCAGAAGTCCTGTTCTTAAAAAAAAAAAGTCTTTGATGTCTTTGGATTCAACTTTGTTTCTGATTTGGTTAGTTTAAGATTGGCTTCTGGCTTTGGTTTGCATACATTACTTACACTTTATATATTCACCCATCCATCAATACATCACTGAAATTTCTACTGACAGTTCACACGTTGTGTGTGTGTGTGTGTATCTGCATATGTGTGTGTGTGTATATCTGCATGTGTGTGTGTGTGTGTGTGTATCTGCATGTGTGTGTGTGTGTGTGTGTGTATCTGCATATGTGTGTGTGTGTGTGTGTGTATCTGCATGTGTGTGTGTGTGTGTGTGTGTGTGTGTGTATCTGCATGTGTGTGTGTGTGTGTGTGTATATCTGTGTGTGTGTGTGTGTATCTGCATGTGTGTGTGTGTGTGTGTGTGTGTGTATCTGCATATATGTGTGTGTGTGTGTGTGTATCTGCATATGTGTGTGTGTGTGTGTGATCTGCATGTGTGTGTGTGTGTATCATATATATGTGTGTGTGTGTGTGTGTGTGTATCTGCATATATGTGTGTGTGTGTGTGTGTGTGTGTGCTGCATATGTGTGTGTGTGTGTATCTGCATGTGTGTGGCTCCTGCAAGATGTGTGTGTGTGTGTATCTGACATGTGTGTGTGTGTGTACACCTCTCGTATGTGCAGACACTTCTGTTCACACACAGCTGACACCCCCGTGTGTGCGCGAGGATCTGCATAAGGGATATGAGGACATGCGTCTGAGACACGAGGATATGCGTCTGAGACACAAGGACACGCGTCTGAGACACAAGGACACGCGACTGAGACACGAGGACATAAAGACAAGAGGACATGACGACACGCGTCTGAGACACGAGGACATGCGTCTGAGACACAAGGATCCCCCGACTTAGACAGAGGCATAAAGACACACAGGACACGACACGCGTCTCCGTTCACGAGGACATGCGTTTGAGACATGAGGACATGCGTTTGAGACATGAGGACATGCGTTTGAGACACGAAGACATGCGTTTGAGACACAAGGACAAGCGTCTGAGACACAAGGACAAAAGGACAAGAGGACATGACGACACGCGTTTGAGACATGACATGCGTTTGAGACATGAGGACATGCGTTTGAGACACGAAGACAAGCGTTTGAGACACAAGGACACGCGTCTGAGACACAAGGACATAAGGACAAGAGGACATGGCGACACGCGTCTGAGACACGAGGACATGCGTTTGAGACATGAAGACATGCGTTTGAGACGCAAGTACACGCATCTGAGACACGAGGACATGCGTTTGAGACATGAGAACATGCGTTTGAGACACGAGGACATGTGTTTGAGACATGAGGACACGCATCTGAGACGTGATGTCATCATGATGCGTCTCAGCATGACGTCATGTCTTTTCCATTCTGAAAACGTCTCGTGTTCTTGTCTCATTTCTCCTCCTCGGTTATTTTTCAGATCTTCTGTCTTCGTTTCATCATCGTTAGAAAACTCCTCCTTGATCCTGCAACACTTACGTTTGTCGCATCTCTTCCCTCGCCAGCCGGACGGACAGTCACACACGTCTGGACCGACGCACCTGCCGCCGTTCATGCACCTGGGCTCACACACACCTGGACAGGTGGAGACAACAGCGAGACAAACATGTAAATCCTCTGAAGTTACTTCCCAAAAACTGCAATAAAAACTGACAGAATAATAGAATTTCTTCCACTTTTCCTCTGTAGATGTTTCCGCCATCTTCAGTACCAGGACAAAGAAAATGATTTCAACCCTTTAAAATTCCACTTTTCTAACACAAAGTCCCTTTTTTAATGAAAAAGACAAACAAAGATGGAGTTAATTTCAATCTACTAGATGTGGAGATGTTGGAGATTTCATGTAAAGATCAGTCTTAGAATAACTAAAAATTATTACATTTTCTAGTTGGATTAAGCTTTTTTTTCCTTTCAGCTCATAAAGGGACAAAATGTCCAACTGCTGTTACACGTTAATATCTGTTGTTTTTGCTGTGGTTTTCCTGTGTCATGTTTTTTCTGTAAGGGTTTGTCTGCTGTAAACATGTTTATTCTTACTGTAAACATGTTTTTGTGTAAACATGTTTATTTCTGCTGTAAACATGTTTATTTCTCCTGTTAAAGGGTTTACGTCTGCTGTAAACATGTTTATTCTTACTGTAAACATGTTTATTTGTGTTGTAAACATTTTATTTCTGTGGAAACATGTTTGTGTTGTAAACATGTTTATTCAGCTGTAAAAGTGTTCATTCCTGCTGTAAACATGTTTATTCTTACTGTAAACATGTTTATTTTTCCTGTTAAAGGGTTTACGTCTGCTGTAAACATGTTTATTTCTGCTGTAAACATGTTTATTTGTGTTGTAAACATGTTTATTCAGCTGTAAAAGTGTTCATTCCTGCTGTAAACATGTTTATTCTTACTGTAGACATGTTTATTTCTGCTGTGAAGTTGGTCTTTTTAACATGGGAGTCTGTGGGGATTTGTTCTGTTTTGGAGCCCCTAGTGGATGAACAAAGACATGGAAGTCGTCTCACTGTCCTCCAGTGGACTTTCCCTTTGGTCCTGCCATATTGTAAATTTATAATCAGTGGGTGAACACAGTACCCCCCCTCCTCCCCCCTGCGTGCACCCGGTCGCAGAGCTTCTTGCTGAGCATGAAATGACTTGATGAAAACGAACTTTTTCTTGTTCTTGCAGCCTCACAGGCAGAAACAAAGTTGTTGCTTCTCATGTAGGTGACATGCTGTATTTGGAAAGTTTGGCTCCTCAGAGGCAGAAATAAGGCTGGATTTGCACCTCCAACCTTTATTGTTGATGAGCAAGTTACAGAAACTTCTACTCAGTTTATTTCATCAAAGATAAATGTGATTCTGGTGTTGATGGAAAACGCCACGCAAATTTAAAAAAAATCCCCCAAAAGGAAGAAAACAGTAAAACTGGTAAAAGGAGTCGATGATTTACGAGGAGGTTAAACATGGAGGTGTTAAAGCAGCAGGAGGGGACACGGAGACGGAGACAGACACAGATGAACAGAAGACAGACAGAGATGAACAGAGACAGACTGACAGAGATGGACGGACAGATAGACAGAGATGGACAGAGACAGACGGACAGAGACGGATGGACAGATAGACAGAGATGGACAGAGACAGAGGAAGAGAAGACACAAAAGAAAGAGAGGAAGAAGAAGAGAGAAAAAGAGAGAGAGAGAAGAGAGGGAGGAAAAAAAAGGAAAAAGAGAAAAGGAGGAAAAGAAGAAGGAAGAAAGAGAAGAAGAGGAAGAAGAGAAGGAAAAAGAAAAAAAAAAGGAAGAAGAAGAAGAAAAGAAGAAGAAGAAGGAGGAAGAAGAAGAAGGAAGAGAAGAGAAGAAGGAGGAAGAAGAAGAAGGAAGAGAAGAGAAGAGAGGAGGAAGAAGAAGAAGGAAGAAAGAGAAGAAAGAAAAAAAAAAGAGACAGAAGAGATGAACAGAGACAGACTGACAGAGATGGACGGACAGATAGACAGAGATGGACAGAGACAGACGGACAGACAGACACAGATGAACAGAGACAGACAGAGATGGAGGACAGATAGACAGAGATGGACAGAGACAGAGGGAAAGAGAAGGAAGGAAAGAAAGAAAGAGAAGGGAAGAGGAAGAAGGAGAGAAAGGAAGAGAAGAAAAGAGAAAGAAGAAAGAGAAGGGAGGGAAAAAAGAAAGAGAAGGAAAGAGAAAGAAGGAAGGGAAAAGAAAGAAAGAAAAACAGAGAAAGAGAGAGAAAGAGGGAGAGAAAGAAGAAAAGAAAGAAGAGAAAGAAGGAAGGGAAAGAAAGAAGAGAGAAAGAGAAGAAAGGGAAGAGGGGAGGGAAAGAAGGACAGAAGAAGAGAGGGAGAGAGAAGAGAGGAGAAAAAGGAAGGAAAAGAAAGAAGGAGGAGGAGAAAGAAACAGAGACGGACGGACAGAGAATGACAGAGATGGACAGAGACAGACGGACAGAGATGAAAAAAGATGGTCAGAGATAGAAGGTGTCAGACAGAGACGGACAGTCGGACAGAGACAGACAGAAACGGACAGAGACAGAAATGTTGACTCACTTCTCTCACAGCGTCGTCCCGCGTATCCCTGCAGACACGAGCACACGTTGTTCCTCATGCACACGCCGCCGTTCTTACACGGTGGACTGCAGACGGCTGCAGGAGGAGACATGAGACATGAGGAAACTGCAGGATCTGGGTCCAGATCCAGACCATGAGACATGAGGAAACTGCAGGATCTGGGTCCAGATCCAGACCCAGTAAGTAGCTGCTGGTTTACCGTTCTGACACCGAGCTCCGTAGAAACCAGGAGGACACTCGCAGGCATTCGGCCGGATGCACATCCCTCCGTTCAGACAGACGGGGGAGCAGAGAGCTGGACAGAGACAGAGGCATGGGACAGAGGCAGGGACAGAGATGGAGACGGGGACAGAGACAAAGACAGAGATGGAGACAGAGACAGAGATGGAGACAGGGACGGAGACAGAGACAGGGACAGAGATGGAGACAGAGACATAAATGGTGACAGAGATGGGGACAGAGGCAAAGACAGAGATGGAGACAGAGACAGAGATGGAGACGGGGACAGAGACAAAGACAGAGATGGAGACAGGGACGGAGATGGAGACAGGGACGGAGACAAAGACAGAGATGGAGACAGGGACGGAGATGGAGACAGGGACAGAGATGGAGACAGAGACATAAATGGTGACAGAGATGGGGACAGAGATGGAGATGGGGACAGAGGCAAAGACAGAAATGGAGACAGAGACAGAGATGGAGACGGGGACGGAGACAAAGACAGAGATGGAGACAGTGATGGAGATGGAGATGGGGACGGAGACAAAGACAGAGATGGAGACAGTGATGGAGATGGAGACAGGGACGGAGACAAAGACAGAGACGGAGACAGAGACATAAATGGTGACAGAGATGGAGATGGGGACAGAGACAAAGACAGAGATGGAGACAGGGACGGAGACAAAGACAGAGATGGAGACAGGGACGTAGATGGAGACAGGGACGGAGACAGAGACAGAGATGGAGACAGGGACAGAGATGGAGACAGGGACGGAGATGGAGACAGGGACGGAGACAGAGACAGAGATGGAGACAGGGACGGAGATGGAGACAGGGACGGAGACAGAGACAGAGATGGAGACAGGGACAGAGATGGAGACAGGGACGGGTCAGTGACTTCATCTCCACCCATGGACTCCTGATGCTGCTCATAAATAACCCACCGGTCTCACAGGACGGTCCAGTCCAGCCCGGTGGACACAAACACTCATCTGGAGACACACACTGTCCTCCGTTGTTGCAGTGTCGGCGACACACCACTGTCATCAGCACAACACAGCGTTAGCATGAAAACCTGATTACCTCACTAGCGTCCGTCTCAAACCTCCGTTTTTAAGTTAAACATCAAAATTAAAGAAACAGATTTATAAATTCTTTAAAAATGTAACATTTGTTTAATGTTTCAGTCAGGACTTGGGACAGAGACAGGGAGACACAGAACCGTCTTCAACAAGGTCCATCTAAACACACGGTTCCGGTTCTGATAGATCTCAGTCGGCCACATCCTGTTAGACCGACTGGAAAACTGGGTGGGAGCTCTGGTCCAGTTCTGAACTGGTTTTAATCCTACTTGAAAGACAGGAACTATTTCATTCCATTTATAGATCTACTAAGATTAAAGGTGCATTGCTTCAGTTTAAACGTTAAATACTATCTTTTCTCTCCTCCACCTGCTCTAACAGCTGCTGATGTGCAGAATGAGCTGATCTTTCTTCACTGCGGTGTCTCTCATACTGTTTCTGCTCAATGCCAGAGTTTCATGCATGAAGCCTCTAGGGGGGGCTTGTGGGGGAGTTGAGCTGCGGGTTCTCGTTCGTCTGGCTGCATCGGTGTCGTATTCTGCCACCGCAGGTCCGCATATGCTGAGACAACATAGCTGCTGCTAAAAGATGGAGAACAGGAGCCTCTCAGACCCCGACTCAGACTCCAGGAAGATGAAGAAGAAAAGTTTGGTCTGGTGAGACGAAGAGAACCAAACTGGAGTCTGACGGGTCTCCACGGCAGGGGGGCGTTTTTCAGCACAACACCGGCACCGGAGTAAGACGGGAGTAAACAACTAAGCAGCTTTTTTCTTTCTTTTTTTAATTGGAGGGAGCTCCGATCCAGTCTGGGAATAAAACGGACCCACAGTTGGCTTTCTTCTCACTAACAAGGTAAATGTGATGTATGATGGAAATAAGGATGCAGAATATTGCAATGCTAAGTTTTTAGCATGTAAACGTAGCAGTATGACAGACATATGACTGTTCCCGGGGAAGAGAAACACTCTGGACACTTATTACATTTAGTTGATATGGTCATTTTAGAGGGAAATCGTGGTCTCAGCCTGTGAATTTAGATATTTGAACTACAAGTCAGCGTTAGCCAGTTGTTACCGTTAGCATACAGTCCGTCAGTTTACTCAACGATCAAACCGTAAACAACTTGCAGATTTGTATCTTTATTACTTCAGTAGACATCGTGTCTCTGACTCTGGGCTCAGACTGAGTGTAATGTGGGTTAAATTAGAGACCAACGCAGCTCATGCGTGTGCACAATATTAGCATCACTTCCACTTGTCGCCACAGGGGGCGAACTTCTGGAAAATGATGGAAATTGTGCTGTACTCCTTTAAATGCGGAGTTCCCCAAGGCTCCATGTTGGCCCCCCCTTGCCTCATATCAGCTCAGTCTGACTGATCCTGAGTTTCTGATCAACATGTCCCTGATGAAACCTCCAAGTTTAGATGGAAGAACAAAACTTGGTTTTATAGGATTTTAAAGCTAAATGGAGAATTTATGAAAACATCAGCTTGAAAATTGGCTGCAGAAGGAGAACCACCAGAACAGGAAACTTGGACTCCAGCTGCACATCAGGAGGAGGCAGGTAAGCCCAAAAGGGAAGGTTTTAAGCCTGATCTTAAAGGTAGAGAGGGTGTCTGCCTCCCGAACCTGAATTGGTAACTGATTCCATAATAGGGGGGCTTGATAGCCAAACGCTCTGCCTCCCATTCTACTCTTAGAGACCCTTGGAACTACCAAAAGGCCTGCAGTCTGAGAGCGAAGTGCCCTGCGTGGAATATCTGGAACTATGAGATCTCTAATATATAATGGAGCTTGGTCATGGAGAGCTTTATATGTGAGAAGAAGAATTTTAAATTCTATCCTGGATTTAACAGGGAGCCAATGAAGAGAAGCTAGAACTGGAGAAATATGATCTCTCCTGCTGGTTCTAGTCAGAACCCTGGCTGCAGCATTCTGGATCAGCTGGAGACTTTTCAAGGCATATTTGGGGCAGCCCGATAATAAGGAATTACAGTAATCCAATCTGGTAGTAACAAAAGCATGGACTAGTTTTTCTGCATCGTCCTGAGATAAGATGTTCCTAATTTTAGCAATATTACGTAGGTGAAAGAAGGCGTGTTCTAGAAACCTGTTTTATGTGGGAGTTGAAAGACAAATCCTGGTCAAAAATGACTCCAAGATTCTTCACTGTAGTGCTGGAAGCCAAATTAATGCATCCAGATCAACTATAAAGCTAGATAATTTAGTCCTGAGTTTTTCGGGTCCAAAGACTATAACCTCGGTCTGGTCTGAATTTAGAAGCAGAAAGTTCAGGGTCATCCAGGTCTTTATGTCACTAAGACATCTTTGTAATCTAACAAACTGATTGGTTTCATCAGGCTTCATAGATAAGTATATCTGAGTGTCGTCTGCATAGCAATGAACATTTATGCCATGTTGTCTGATGATATTACCCAAAGGAAGTATGTATAATGTGAAGAGAATTGGTCCGAGCACAGAACCCTGGGGAACTCCATGAGTTACTCTGGTGTGTGCTGAAGACTCATTGTTGACATTAACAAACTGAAATCTATCAGATAAATATGACTTGAACCAGTCTAATGCAGATCTGATGCAACCACATCCGACCTTCAACTGGGAAATATTGCATCCTCTGTCTGCTGCACTTGCTAAAGTGCTAAAGTAACAGATTTGCAACCGAGTTTTGAAGATAACTGGAGCAGCTGTTCACGGTACTTGGAGAGGTGTGTAGTCACACCTAAATGCGCATTGGGCTGAATTCTCACTCCTCTCATTTAAAAGGAAATATCTGGAAAATACAACAAGGCCGCCAAGGAGATAAAACTAAGAGGAATTTTGGAAGTAGCGTCAACAATCTCAGATTTGGATGCTCCAACCTGTGGATTAATCATTTTTGAGCTTCTTTCATCCAAAAGAAAATATTTAGATTTACCGCAACAATATCAGATTTTTAACACCACTCGGATAACACAACTTGGATATCTGCTGCATGTCTCCCAAGTGCTATTATAGCAAATCTCCAAGGTCGACTACAGAGTCTGTTTATAGACCGGACCGCCCCAGTCTACACAACAGACCTCGGGCTTCAGGCTTCCCTCATCTAAAGAGGAATATTTGCGATTATTACAGCAGGGTCTCCAGAGAGAAAGAAACTAAGAGGATTTATAACAAGAATCTGTTTTTAAGGGACAGAGCGAAGAGAAGTTTGGAAGAAATCCCTGTCCAAGTTCCATTTTTGGAGAGTTTTACCAACATAGTTGCTACTCAGATCACGTTTTATCTTTTTACCTGATGAGTAACTAATCTGTCCCATCTGTTTGTTTTTTTTAATTAGGCTGAGCTGTTTTTTCCCCTTCCCCTCTGCCAAAGCTTCAATAAATTTAATCTGCATGAAGACTATTTGGTCATCATTTCACCCATAAGGTTCTTAACTTGCAACTCTACCTGGTGGCAGGGTGTGGTCATAATGAGTAAAACATCTTAAGTTGCCTTAAAGGGTTAGTCTAGCCCAATAAACATGCCCTAATATTCAATACTGTTCCTGAGTATTAAAATTACCTGGAATCGAACAAGTGCATAAGACGTTTATGGGGAAAGGTATCGACGAGCGGAGCAGCTAGAAGAATTGAACCTGAGCAAAGGTTGTTCCTCTGGAGTCACACTAGTGGAAGCAGGACAGGCCCGGTAAAGGATGGTAGTGAGTTGTCCAGGCGAGTGTCTCCAGCCACCAGCTTAGCACCCCGGTACTGGAGAGCTGGTTCCCGGTTTTTTAACCAATAAAAAAATCGAGGGTCTTAGACAGTGTCCAGGATTGTCCCTCTCAGAAGTTGCAGCCTTTTGTGCACAAAGCTGCAAGTAGCACCTGCTTTTTAGACGTACTGAAATAGACGCAAAATAAAAAACAAAAAACAGCAAGACAATGCATCTCACGGTTGATAAATCGCCTTGCCAGTGCTAAATTAATATATCTACATTTTCTCCTCCCATTACACGCACTTTTGTGTATGAACGTCCCATATTGCATATTTATTGCAGAAAAAGTACGAAATGGATAAGAGGCGCGTTTTAAAGACCTTTTAGCACGCTGTTGATAGATGAGTTTGTACATTTTTTAGCATGTGCAGTGAGATAGCTCACGTTTTTATACATGCAAACCTTTGATAGATCCGGCCCTTAGACTCTTAAAATTAATTTATTATTATATCAAAACAAAATAAATGCATGGAAAAAGGATTTTTTTTTTTTTTTTTTTTTTTTTCTAAAGACTGGAATGCAATTAAATATGACTAAATAAGAAATTAATCAATAAAATTAATCAATAAAATACAAAATAGTATTAAAAAAATAATGTAAAATGATAGCAAAACTAAATAAAATGTTAAAAAGCAACAATTTAAAACCAAAATCTATTAAAAATTTCGGCTGGGTGAACTCACTGGTTTCACATCTGGGCCCAACGAAGCCGTAAAGACAGGAACAGGTGTGCAGACCCACACAGGTGCCTCCATTTTCACATGGGGACCTGCACAGAGCTGCAGAGACGTTTCCATCAATAACCCAGTAAATGTGATCAGTTACTTACTGGGATCAAACCAGCACCACAAACACATTCACCTGGAAAAGAGAGAAATTAACTACAAATATTTACACATTTATTTATATAATTCATCTATTTGTCTTTATTCTCATTTATTCTAGTATTTTATCTTTTATGTTGCACTTTAATCATTCCTTTAGAAAGATAATGAAGTTTAAGCAGGTGCATTCCTCCAGATCCTGGATCTGCCAAGCAACATAAAACATGTTTCATTAATGATTAAACTGGGAAACAAGGCTGACCTTCCTGACAGATGTCTCCATGGAAACCGTCGGGACAGCGGCACACGCCTGGAGCGATGCATATGCCTCCGTTCACACACTCCGGATCACAGATGGCTGAGGAAACAGGGAAAACAGTCATTCCAGCTCAGGGAAGCTGAAGGACAGATTTCAGCTGCTCGTCTCTCACCTGTCTGACAGGTTGACCCCGTGTAGCCGGGCGTGCAGCGGCATGTGTTGGGCGAAGCACACACCATGTTTCTGCCACAAGCGTGTCTGCAAACAGCTTCACACAGAAAGGGGGTGGTTCACACAGAAATCCCCAACATTCCCAGGTGTATCTGCAGTGTGCAGCTTGCAACCCAGAGGAGTGCCGTGTTGTGGGCGAATCTTGTGGTGCGGGCGTCATGTAGTGGGGGCATCGTATAGTGGGTGTGTCGTGTAGTGGGGGTGTTATGTTGTGAGCGAGTCGTGTGGTGGGGGCATTGTGTAGTGGGTGTGTTGTGTAGTAGAGGTATTGTGTAGTGGGCGTGTCGTGTAGTTGGGCGACACGTAGTGAGAGCGTTGAGTTGTGGGCAAGTCGTGTGGTGGGGGTGTCGTCTAGTGGGCATGTCGTGTAGTGGGGGTATTGTGTAGTGGACGTGTCATGTAGAGTGGGCGTCATGTTGTGGGTGAGTCGTGTAGTGGGCGTGTCGTGTAGTGGTGGCGTTGTGTTGTAGGTGAGTCGTGTAGTGGGCGTGTCATGTAGTGGGGGCGTCATGTTGTGGGCGAGTCGTGTAGTAGGGGCGTCATGTAGTGGGAGTGTCATGTAGTGGGGGTATTGTGTAGTGGGGGCATTGTGTCGTGGGCCAGTTGTGTGGTGGAGCGTCGTTTAGTGGACGTGTCGTCTTGTGGGGGTATTGTGTAGTGAGTGTGTCGTGCAGTGGAGTATTGTGTTATGGGAGAGTCGTGTAGTAGGGGCATCATGTTGTGGGCGTGTCGGGTAGTGGGGGCGTCGTGTTGTGGACCAGTCGTGCTGTGGGGGTGTCTTGTAGTGGAAGCATCGTGTAGTGGCCGGGTCGTGTAGTAGGGGTATCGTGTAGCAGTGGGGGTATTGTGTAGTGGGGGCATCGTGTTGTGGGCATGTTTTGTAGTGGGGGTATCGTGTAGCAGTGGGCCTGTCATGTAGTGCAGCATCGTATTGTGGCCGTGCGTGTAGTGGGGGCATTGTGTTGTGGGCAAATTGTGTAGTGGGTGAGTCGTGTTGTGGGCGAATCGGGTAGTGGGCGTGTTGTAGAGTGGGGGCATAGTGTTGTGGGCGAGTTGTGTAGTGGGGGCATCGTGCTGTGGGCTAGCCGTGTATTGGGGATGTCGTGTAGTGGGCATGTTGTGTAGTGGGGGTATTGTGTAGTGGGGACGTCATGTTGTGGGCGAGTCGTGTGGTGGGGGCATCATGTAGTGGGTGTGTCTTGTAGTGGGGGTATTGTATAGTGGGCGTCGTGTAATGGGCATGTTGTGTAGTTGGTGTATTGTGTTGTGGGGTCGTCGTGTCGTGTAGTGGGGCAGTCGTGTTGTGGGCGAGTTGTGTAGTGGGCGTGTCTTGCAGTGGGGGTGTCGTGTTGTGGGCGAGTCATGTAGTAGGGCGTCATGGGCGTATCGACTAGTGGGGGTATCGTATAGTGGGCGTGTCATCTAGTGGCGACATCATGTAGTGGGCGTGTCGTGGGCGCGTTGTGTAGTGGATGCATTGTGTCGTGGTGGTGTAGTGCGCTGTCGTCTAGTGACAAGTTTTGATGAACTTTTATGGACCTTTTTGCTTTGAGCGCCGGTCACCTCCATTAAATGAAAGTCGGTGGATAATGAAACCCCCCCCTCCCTCCCCCCCTGCGAGTCTCCGGCTGCATTTGAGATATTAAAAAAGTGCTCAGCATGGGGTGTTGCGAGTCTCCGGCTGCATTTGAGATATTAAAAAAGTGCTCAGCATGAGAGTGTGTAGAAATTGAAGGAACATCCGTCTGTGGGTGTACTATTCCTTTAAGCTAGTTTTTGACACTTTAATCACTTTGGTCTGAACACACCATCACCGTGGCCACAGATCCAGGTCGGTCTTACCTCGGCAGGTCCGTCCGTCCCCGGTGTATCCCACTGGACACCTCCCGCAGCGGAAGCCCCCGTCCATGGCTGGCTCGCACTGGACTCCGGGAAAACATGGCCGCTCTGCACACGCCGCCACATGTCTGTTGGTTGTTGCAACACTCCGGAACCACTGGTGGACCGAGGTGGTTCCTTGTGGCTGGGAGGTGTGGACGGTCTTTCCCGGCGTTGTTAGGGTCAGCGCCGGTACCAAACCCTCTGATCCGGGTTCATCCTCATCTCCGTCTGCGGAGAAGTCGGACTCGGACAGCGAGAAGGACAGAGCAGTGAGGGCTGCGGTGAGGGGGGGGATGGGTCTTGGGGGAGTCTGGGGTTTGGCACGGGTGGATGCCACGTGGCTAAACTGGGACTGGACTAAGGATGGAGGTACCTGTAGGGGCACGGCGCCGGTCAGCGGTCCGTTGGGCTTCTGGGGAACGAAGGGAGTGTTAAAGGAGTCCAGAATTGACTTATGGCTAAACCACGCCCCCAAACGCAATGAGCCAATCACAGTGCCCATAGCTAACCCAATAAACTCAGACATTCTCCGCTTGACGACCATTAAAGTGCATTTTTTTAGTTTAAAATGGTCAAACGGTGCACACCGGGTACATGCAATTCTGACACTAGGTGCCTGCTTTGGATAAAGTTATACAGCAGACCACAACATCAACTGAACTGCTGTCATGTAGTACAGGTGTGGTGTAGAACAGGTGTGGTGTGGTATAGGTGTGGTGTAGTATAGGTGTGGTGTAGTATAGGTGTGGTGTAATATAGCTGTGGTGTAGTGTAGGTGTGGTTTAGTATAGTTGTGGTGTAGTATAGGTGTGGTGTAGTATAGTTGTGGTGTAGTATAGATGTGGTGTAGTACAGATGTAGTGTAGTATAGCTGTGGTGTAGTATAGATGTGGTGTAGTGTAGGTGTGGTGTAGTAAAGGTGTGGTGTAAAATAGCTGTGGTGTAGTATAGGTGTGGTTTAGTATAGTTGTGGTGTAGTATAGATGTGGTGTAGTATAGCTGTGGTGTAGTATAGATGTGGTGTAGTGTAGGTGTGGTTTAGTATAGTTGCGGTGTAGTATAGATGTGGTGTAATATAGCTGTGGTGTAGTATAGATGTGGTGTAGTACAGGTGTGGTGTAGTGTAGGTGTGATGTAGAATAGCTGTGGTGTAGAATAGCTGTGGTGTAGTACAGGTGTGGTGTAGTATAGGTGTGGTGTAGTGTAGGTGCGGTGTAGTGTAGGTGCGATGTAGTGTAGGTGTGGTGTAGTGTAGGTGCGTGTGTGTAGTGTAGGTGTGGTGTAGTATAGGTGTGGTGTAGTATAGGTGTGGTGTAGTGTAGGTGTGGTGTAGTATAGGTGTGGTGTAGTGTAGGTGTGGTGTAGTGTAGGTGTGGTGTAGTATAGGTGGGTGTAGTGTAGTGTAGGTGTGGTGTAGTATAGGTGTGGTGTAGTATAGGTGTGGTGTAGTGTAGGTGTGGTGTAGTATAGGTGTGGTGTAGTGTAGGTGTTGTGTAGTACAGGTGTGGTGTAGTGTAGGTGTGGTGTAGTATAGGTGTGGTGTAGTATAGGTGTGGTGTAGTATAGGTGTGGTGTAGTGTAGGTGTGGTGTAGTACAGGTGTGGTGTAGTACAGGTGTGGTGTAGTATAGGTGTGGTGTAGTATAGGTGTGGTGTAGTATAGGTGTGGTGTAGTACAGGTGTGGTGTAGTACAGGTGTGGTGTAGTGTAGGTGTGGTGTAGTGTAGGTGTGGTGTAGTGTAGGTGTGGTGTAGTACAGGTGTGGTGTAGTATAGGTGTGGTGTAGTGTAGGTGTGGTGTAGTACAGGTGTGGTGTAGTGTAGGTGTGGTGTAGTGTAGGTGTGGTGTAGTGTAGGTGTGGTGTAGTATAGGTGTGGTGTAGTATAGGTGTGGTGTAGTGTAGGTGTGGTGTAGTATAGGTGTGGTGTAGTATAGGTGTGGTGTAGTGTAGGTGTGGTGTAGTATAGGTGTGGTGTAGTATAGGTGTGGTGTAGTGTAGGTGTGGTGTAGTACAGGTGTGGTGTAGTATAGGTGTGGTGTAGTATACTGTAGGTGTGGTGTAGTACAGGTGTGGTGTAGTATAGCTGTGGTGTAGTAAACTGTAGGTGTGGTGTAGTACAGGTGTGGTGTAGTACAGGTGTGGTGTAGTATAGGTGTGGTGTAGTGTAGGTGTGGTGTAGTGTAGGTGTGGTGTAGTATAGGTGTGGTGTAGTACAGGTGTGGTGTAGTGTAGGTGTGGTGTAGTACAGGTGTGGTGTAGTTTAGGTGTGGTGTAGTACAGGTGTGGTGTAGTACAGGTGTGGTGTAGTGTAGGTGTGGTGTAGTATAGGTGTGGTGTAGTACAGGTGTGGTGTAGTATAGGTGTGGTGTAGTACAGGTGTGGTGTAGTATAGGTGTGGTGTAGTGTAGGTGTGGTGTAGTGTAGGTGTGGTGTAGTACAGGTGTGGTGTAGTTTAGGTGTGGTGTAGTACAGGTGTGGTGTAGTATAGGTGTGGTGTAGTACAGGTGTGGTGTAGTACAGGTGTGGTGTAGTGTAGGTGTGGTGTAGAACAGGTGTGGTGTAGTATAGGTGTGGTGTAGTACAGGTGTGGTGTAGTTTAGGTGTGATGTAGTACAGGTGTGGTGTAGTATAGGTGTGGTGTAGTGTAGGTGTGGTGTAGTATAGGTGTGGTGTAGTACAGGTGTGGTGTAGTATAGGTGTGGTGTAGAAAGGTGTGGTGTAGTATAGGTGTGGTGTAGTATAGTTGTGGTGTAGTATAGATGTGGTGTAGTATAGTGTGGTGTAGTATAGATGTGGTGTAGTGTAGGTGTGGTTTAGTATAGTTGCGGTGTAGTATAGATGTGGTGTAATATAGCTGTGGTGTAGTATAGATGTGGTGTAGTACAGGTGTGGTGTAGTGTAGGTGTGATGTAGAATAGCTGTGGTGTAGAATAGCTGTGGTGTAGTAAGGTGTGGTGTAGTATAGGTGTGGTGTAGTGTAGGTGGGTGTAGTGTAGGTGGATGTAGTGTAGGTGTGGTGTAGTGTAGGTGCGGTGTAGTGTAGTGTAGGTGTGGTGTAGTATAGGTGTGGTGTAGTATAGGTGTGGTGTAGTGTAGGTGTGGTGTAGTATAGGTGTGGTGTAGTGTAGGTGTGGTGTAGTGTAGGTGTGGTGTAGTATAGGTGTGGTGTAGTGTAGTGTAGGTGTGGTGTAGTATAGGTGTGGTGTAGTATAGGTGTGGTGTAGTGTAGGTGTGGTGTAGTATAGGTGTAGTGTAGTGTAGGTGTGGTGTAGTACAGGTGTGGTGTAGTGTAGGTGTGGTGTAGTATAGGTGCGGTGTAGTATAGGTGTGGTGTAGTATAGGTGTGGTGTAGTGTAGGTGCGGTGTAGTACAGGTGTGGTGTAGTACAGGTGTGGTGTAGTGTAGGTGTGGTGTAGTACAGGTGTGGTGTAGTGTAGGTGCGGTGTAGTATAGGTGCGGTGTAGTACAGGTGTGGTGTAGTATAGGTGTGGTGTAGTGTAGGTGTGGTGTAGTGTAGGTGCGGTGTAGTACAGGTGTGGTGTAGTATAGGTGTGGTGTAGTGTAGGTGCGGTGTAGTACAGGTGTGGTGTAGTGTAGGTGTGGTGTAGTGTAGGTGTGGTGTAGTGTAGGTGTGGTGTAGTATAGGTGTGGTGTAGTATAGGTGTGGTGTAGTGTAGGTGTGGTGTAGTATAGGTGTGGTGTAGTACAGGTGTGGTGTAGTGTAGGTGTGGTGTAGTATAGGTGTGGTGTAGTACAGGTGTGGTGTAGTGTAGGTGTGGTGTAGTACAGGTGTGGTGTAGTATAGATGTGGTGTAGTGTAGGTGTGGTGTAGTACAGGTGTGGTGTAGTATAGGTGTGGTGTAGTGTAGGTGTGGTGTAGTATAGGTGTGGTGTAGTAAGGTGTGGTGTAGTAGGTGTAGTATAGGTGTGGTGTAGTGTAGGTGTGGTGTAGTGTAGGTGTGGTGTAGTATAGGTGTGGTGTAGTATAGGTGTGGTGTAGTATAGGTGTGGTGTAGTACAGGTGGGGTGTAGTATAGGTGTGGTGTAGTACAGGTGTGGTGTAGTATAGGTGTGGTGTAGTGTAGGTGTAGTGTAGTATAGGTGTGGTGTAGTATAGGTGTGGTGTAGTATAGGTGTGGTGTAGTGTAGCTGTGGTGTAGTATAGGTGTGGTGTAGTATAGGTGTGGTGAGGTAGGTGTGGTGTAGTATAGGTGTGGTGTAGTGTAGGTGTGGTGTAGTAAGTGTGGTGTAGTACAGGTGTGGTGAAGTACAGGTGTGGTGTAGTGTAGGTGTGGTGTAGTACAGGTGTGGTGTAGTACAGGTGTGGTGTAGTACAGGTGTGGTGTAGTGTAGGTGTGGTGTAGTACAGGTGTGGTGTAGTATAGGTGTGGTGTAGTAACGTGGGTAACGACATGCCTCTGGCTTCCAAACTGCAGCCAGACTGCTCCGCTCCCGTGGCTGTTTAATCATTTTTTGGCAGACGATCACTGTCTGGCACAACACCGGCAGCTGTGCAGTAGTTTGTGCAAGAAACTGAGGGAGCGACACTCGTCGCACTCCAGAGACTTCACAGGCTTGATTTTGACTTGCAGTTTCAGACTTGTAAACAATGTTTTTTTGTTTGTTTGTTCACATAGCGCCGGTCACAGAATATTGGGGATTATCACGCTTACCGGAACTTTGGGCATTTCCTCTTCCGGGCCATTTTAACAACCGCCGTTCCTGCTCTGTTATACTGTTTAAATCGTATAAACTCCAAACAAATTTAAGTTTTCATTCCAGACTGAAGTGATACTAAGGAAGAAGTGGATCAAAGCGATCGATTCGCCGCGGTGAAGGACCGAACTTTATAATAAAACACACGTTTGTTTGTCGCCGGTGGGGCACGACACCGGCACTTCACAGCATGCTAACATTAGCCAGCTAGCGTTTACTGACCTGCGTAACATTGTGCATCTTAAAACACACAAACACCTGAAAATCGGGTCTGTACCCCCCCGTTTCCAGTGGAACAACTGGGGACTGCCAAGAAAGGAGACGCTTTCAGATGCTTGTGTGTTTTCAGCCGCACAAAGTTAGGCACGTCATCAAGCTGGCTAATGCTAACCTGCTAACACGACTGTGTAGTCTACCGGCTACAAACAAACGAGTGTTGTTTTTATTATAACGTTCAGTCCTTCACCGCGGCGAATTGGTCGTTTTGATCCACTTCTTCCTTAGCATCACTTCAGTCTGGAATGAAAACTTGGCATTGGCGTTTATCCGATTTACAAAATTTAACAGAGTAGTAGTCGGAAGACTACTGTTGGCAGGCTAGCATTAGCCAGCTTGATGACGTGCCTAACTTTGTGCGGCTGAAAACACACAAGCATCTGAAAGCGTCTCCTTTCTTGGCAGTCCCCAGTTGTTCCACTGGAAACGGGGGGGTACAGACCCGATTTTCAGATGTTTGTGTGTTTTAAGACGCACAAACTTAAGCACGTCGATAAACGCAAGCTGGCTAATGCTAGCATGCCGGTGTTGTGCCCCACCGGCTACAAACAAACATGCTACGTTGTTTTATTATAAAGTTCGGCCCTTCACTCTGGAGAATCGCTTTGATCCACTTCTTCCTTAGTATCACTTCAGTCTGAAATCCGTAAAAATTTAAGTAGGGTTATTCACGTTATTTACGAAGTAAGGCAGGGACATTGAACTGGGCTGGAAGTGGGCCGTCTAAGTGTTTCAAACCGGAAGTTCAGAACACGGAAGCATGATTATCCCCCATTGTTTGTCTGAGTGAGTGGAGGGGGCGTGGCTTAGCCATAGTTCAATTGTCAAATGTCTCCACCTGCAGCTTGCAGTCGTCGGATATTGGGCGGCATTGGACATCTGATGGGCGTGGTTAGATAGCTTGGTCAACAATGGGGGAGGGTTAGAATAAACCACTCAAAACGGTGATGTGGGCAGAGTTGGACGTCAGACCCTGCCAAATCCCAGACTCCGCCTCGTCCTGAAAGCTGCAGGCGGGAGCTTCTCAGAATCTTGTCTGCCCAGCAGTCCAGGAATACTGGACTTACCTCTGAGACCAGGATGCGAGATCCAGTCCTGGCTTCGGATCTGGAGCTGGCGCCTTTACGGACGGAGCGAGCATCGGATGTGACGTGGAGGATACCGTCCGGCACCCCGGCAGCAGAAGGAACCGCCTCCCTCCTCCCCGTCCCGCCTTCTCTCTCTGATACCGGAGGTGGGGAGTTGTCCCGGTGGGGTCTCCGGACCACCGAGGACAGGTGTTTGACCCCGTGCCTGCTGGGGAGGTGGGGCAGGTGCAGCATGGAGGCCATGCTGCTACCCCTGAGGGGGGGTCGGCTGGACTTCCAAAACGTCTGCTGCTGAGGGAGGTGATTGGCTGCTGAGGAAAACAAGCCACATAGAGTTGAGTAAAAGTGTTTGCCCCTTCCTGATTTCTTATTTGTTTGCATGTTTGTCATGCTTATATGTTTCAGAACATCAAACAAATTTAAATATAAGACAAAGATAACACAAGTAAACACAAAATGCACTTTTTAAATGAATGGGGGGGCTGTGGCCCTGTGTGAAAAAGTGATCTTCCCGTAAACCTAATAACTGGTTGTTCCACCTTAGCAGCAACAACTGCATCAAGCGTTTGTGATAACTGGCAGTGAGTCTTCTACAGCGCTGTGGAGGAATTTTGTTCCACTCATCTTTGCAGAATTGTTGTAATTCAGCCACATTGGAGGCTTTTCCAGCATGAACCGCCTTTTTAAGGTCATGCCACAGCATCTCAATGGGATTCAGGTGGGCGCTTTGACTAGGCCACTCCAAAGTCTTCATGTTGTTGTTCTTAAGCCATTCAGAGGTGGACTTGCTGGTGTGTTCTGGATCATTGTTCTGCTGCAGAACCCAAGTGCGCTTCAGCTTGAGGTCACCAACAGATGGCCGGACGTTCTCCTTCAGGATTTTTGGTAGAAGCAGAATTCATGGTTCCATTTACCACAGCAAGTCTTCCAGGTCCTGAAGCAGCAAAACAGCCCCAGACCATCACACTACCACCACCATATTTTACTGTTGCTATGATGTTCCTTTTCTGAAATGCCGTGTTACTTTTACGCCAGATGTAATGGGACCTCCACCTTCCAGAAAGTTCCACTTTGGTCTCGTCAGTCCACAGAGTATTTTCCCAAAAGTCTTGGGGATCATCAAGATGCTTTCTGGCTAAACTGAGACGAGCCTTTATGTTCTTTTTGCTCAGCAGTGGTTTTGGTCTTGGAACTCTGCCATGCAGCCATTTTTGCCCCCCAGTCTCTTTCTGATGGGGGAGTCATGAACACTGACCTTCATTGAGGCAAGTGAGGCCTGCAGTTCTTGGATGTTGTTCTGGGGTCTTTTGTGACCTCTTGGATGAGTCGTCGCTGTGCTCTTGGGGTCATTTTGGTCGGCCGGCCCCTCCTGGGAAGGTTCACCACTGTTCCATGTTTTCACCATTTGTGGATAATGGTTCTCACTGTGGTTCTCTGGAGTCCCAAAGCTTTAGAAATGGCTTTGGAACCTTTTCCAGACTGATAGATCTCAATGACTTTCTTTCTCATTTGTTCCTGAATTTCTTTGGATGGCAGCATGATGTCTAGCTTTGGAGGATCTTTTGGTCTACTTCACTTTGTCAGGCAGGTCCTATTTAAAGGAGTGATGACATAGCAGTAAAAACTAGTTCATGTAGTTGGCATTGCGGCATATGTCAATTCTCCAAAGAAATAAAACATCACTTTTTACAGTGGGGGATTGTTTTGGCACGCTAGACCTCCCTTCCTCAGTAAAAGAGTTGGGTGTGGTAATGATATGCAGCTTAAGGCTGCATACACACCAAATGCGATTTGGGCGTCAAAATCGCGCCTGATGCCTGCTTGATAGTGTGCTCTAATTGGAGCAACTGAATTCTGTAGTGTGATAAAAAAGAAGAGGAAAACTACGTAGAATGATAAGCTGCTGTCTGATTCAACTGTTTTTGAACAAAGAAACAAAGCTGACAGACCATAAACAGGAACTTTGATTCTCACTCTGACATTCACATGACCTCATCAGTGCACAATAGATCATATTATACCCCCAAAACCCCAGAAAAGTGAAATTTGATGTCATGACACCTTTAAGTGATTTCCTGATGGAGAACAGGTGTGGCAGTAATCAGGCCTGGGTGTGGCTGGAGAACCTGAACTCCAAAGATGTGATAAACCAAAGTTAATTTATGTTTTAACGGGTGCGGGGATCCATCAAAAAACTGCATTTTGTGTTTACATGTGTTATCTTTGTCTCACATTTAAATTTGTTTGATGTTCTGAAAAATTTAAGTGTGATAAACATGCAAAAAAAAAAAAAAACAGGAAGGAGGAAGGAGGCAAACACTTTTTCACACAACTGTACCTTCATTTTGTTCATTATTTATTCATCTCTTTCATGTTTTACTCTTTATTTTCTGCTAAGTCTCTGATTCCTTGTCTGTTAAGCAGTAAGCATGCAGATGGGTGGAGGTGACTTGACCCTGACCCTGATGAAGACCTCCTTGTATGTGGAAATAAAGCCTCTGACAGGTGATTCTCTTTTATTGGCAACATTTCATGTCCGCATGTTTCTTTCACCCTAAATCTTCCTAAAATGTGCCTAACATTTCCAACAAAGTACTTCAGTTATGCCCTTAAGTGTATAATCTACATGTCCAGTAGTAATTTTCTACCCTGTCAGAATGTTCTTCATTGCCTCTTAAAAATTACTACAATTCCATAAAAGCCATTTACAGGAGGTTACATAATTTGGTTTTGGTGGAAGTTCAATTGTTGTAAAGGAGGTAACCTCAACTGCTTCAACTCCACACTTTTTTCATCTTCAAAATGTCACACCTGTATGAGGCACTCTCAAAGTTCCACCCTGTTATGGCAAATTATGGAAAATGATTACAAAATAGATTTTTTTAAAAGTTAAATTTAATCATTTAAGGTGCGTTATTCTAGCTTAGGTTAATTAGCTAAATGTAGATCAGCTAGATACAGCTAGATTAGCCTAAAAAACTCTACCCTGTTGAGTACCACACTGCTAGGTTCATTGACATAACAGGGGGGAAATTGGGGTGTTTTATGTATAAATGTCAGTCAGTCAGTCAGTCATTTTCTGTACCGCTTATCCAGTTCAGGGTCGCGGGGGTTGCTGGAGCCTATCCCAGCTATTATCAGGCGAGAGGCAATGTATAAATGTCAGTATTTTAAATATACCTTATACATACATACACACACACACACATATATATATATATATATATATATATATATATATATATATATATATATATATAGAGAGAGAGAGAGAGAGAGAGAGAGAGAGAGAGAGAGAGGAAAAGTTATATAGAGGAAAACTTGTTGAAAATACAAATTTGTTTTTAAATTTTTATGTCAATTCACACAATTACAAAACCTATATAATATAAAAATGATTGTTTCACAAGAGCTGTTGAAAGGTATACAAGATTTCACACTTGAGGCAATATTTGAGAGATTTTTAGATAAATAAAGAGAAAAAGGACCAGGCGGCCTGTTACTATTATGGGGGTAAAAGGGTGAAGTGGTACAATGAAACACTCCAGCTGTGACTTTCCAGACAATCAGGATCCACAGCAGAAGGATGAAAGCTGAAACCGTCTCCAACCACAAACAGCAGTAAAGGACATTCCTGCCAGTCACATAAAACATCAGGAAAAACAGATCTGAAAGAGTCTGGACGCCCCCAAGGGGTGGCCAGTGCCCCCCTGAACAAAAAAGCTGGCCACCCCTCCAGAAATGATTTTTTTTTTTTCATTTATATCTATTTTTATTAATCATTAACACGGTGCGGCTTTGCTTATATTTGAATGTCAAAATCTTTATAAGCTAATAAAATTTAAATAAATGAAAACATAACACTCGAACTATTTTCTACTGTTGCTGTTTCGCTGTAGCCCCCCGCAGGTCTGTCACTGCTCATTAAACGAGGTTAATTCATTAACATAGGTTCAGGAGCAGGACCACGCCTCAACCACACCTGCCTCCAATCTCACTAATCACCAAGCAGCCTTAAATACTCGCTCACCTCATCAACTCAGTTTCTCGTTCTCTCGACGACCTACTGACGTTGCAGCCGTTGCTGCGTTCGCTGCTTCTCATCATCTTCCTCGCCCGCCGGTGGCCCTCGTTCCCTCATTGCTGATTGTCCATTGCAACCATTGTGGGCGGCTGCTCTCCTCGGACGACTAGTTTCCCAGCGCTCCAACCGCAGCCCGTCGCCCCGCCTGTACTCCACGCATTTCATGTCTTCACCTTTCGGTTCACGGATCGTCTTTCCTCCTCGCACGGTCGGGCCTCATGGCCGCCGGCTTCGCCGCTCTTCTCGCTCCTCGGACCCGCTGTCCTGCAGCCTCCACGCCGTTCGAGCGGCGCACCGCAGTCGGACCGGCTTCCCGGCCCGCGGCCGCCTTCTCTTGCCCAAACAGTTCCCGCCAGCGGTGCCAGGTCTTCGGCACTTCTGGGTTGTCTCTCCCGCACCTTCTCTGCCCGTCCTGGGGCTCTCTCGGCTCGCTTCCTTCTCTTTTCCTCTCGTTCGTCTCTTGCCGTCCCGGCGCTGTCCGACCGCTTCCGCTTCTTCTCGGCCTCGTTTCCTTTCTTCTGGTACTGGTTACACCGCGGCTCCTTACTCTCGTCCACACGTATCAGCGCCGCCACAGCGCCACCTGTCCTCTAGTGATGTGTCGTTCACGAATGATTCGTTCAATATGAACTAATCTTTTATATGACTCGGAAGTAATGAGTCCCCTCAAAGAGCGATTCGTTCATTTTCATGCACTGCGCTCTCTCGCCACACGGCAGCAGCTGTAAGCTCAGCCAGCCAGCAGGACGACAGGAAACAGAAATGATTAGTTCATGACTCAACCAACTGTGTCGGTCCACAGGTATCTTTCTTTTGTGACAGTCAGGCAGCTCAGGCTGTGTGGTGAGGAGGAGCAAGCACTTTAGTTCGTTCATAATCTTTCATACGGATCTTTCATTCGTTCATTTGTCATGTGAGAGCTGCGCCGCGGTTACGGGGCTGTGGAGAGGAGACCAACAAGGAATGATGTCTGGTATCTTATGTTTATTCATCCGGCCCATGGCCGCTTCAGCTGTGGCTCTCATCAGTCCATCAGGGCCTCCACCCGCTCCAACCGCCGCCCAGCTTCTCGCCACGTTCTCTCGCACTGGGCCACGTGCTGCCCTCTACCCACGGCCAGGCCTCCGCCTCAGACACAGCATCCACCCGCTCCAACCGCTGCTCAGCTTCTCGCCACGTTCTCTCACACTGGGCCACGTGCGGCCCTCTACCACGGACATGGCCTCCGCCCGCTCCAACCGCTGCTCAGCTTCTCGCCACGTTCTCTCGCACTGGGCCTCGTGCGGCCCTCTACCACAGACACGGCCTCCGCCCGCTCCAACCGCTGCTCAGCTTCTCGCCACGTTCTCTCGCACTGGGCCTCGTGCTGCCCTTTACCATGGACACGGCCTCCGCCCGCTCCGACCGCTGCTCAGCTTCTCGCCACGTTCTCTCGCACTGGGCCTCGTGCGGCCCTTTACCATGGACACGGCATCCGCCCGCTCCAACCGCTGCTCAGCTTCTCGCCACGATCTCTCGCACTGGGCAACGTGCTGCCCTCTACCACGGACATGGCCTTCGCCTCGGACACAGCCTCCGCCCGCTCCAACCGCCGCTCAGCTTCTCACCATGTTCTCACACACTGGGCCACATGCTGCCCTCTGCCACGGACACGGCCGGCACAGCCCTCAGATCACCACCTTCCCAATTCTATCTGGGTCCCATGTAGGGCTGAAAGATATATCGTTATCGTATCTATATTGAGATATGGACATTCAAGATATTAATATCGCTAAAGCAACTATATAAAAGATATAGATTTCCCCTGCGCTTGTCCTGCATATAAAGCTCTGGAAGTCACCAACAAAACTGCACTTTCCACCAAAGTACTTGGTTTTCAACAAACCCGTAGTCATATCGTATCGATATTGAGATGTCTGGCATGAATATCGAGATATGAAATTTTGTCCATATCGTTCAGCCCTAGTCCCATGCCGTCTCCGCCATCTTTAGTCCAGGACTGGTGGCTGCTCGCTCCATCGCTCTCCCCGGCCCTCTCTGACGGCCTTTTGGCCACGCTCGCCGCTTCAGCGGCGCCTCTGTCGGCTGGTCTCCTCTGGCCCTCCACCGGTTCTGCGATGGCTCTTGCTAGCCTATTGGGCCTTTGCTTGCTCCAACCAGGGCACGCCTCCACGCTGAAGTCTCTCACGGTCTGCCATGCATGACCCTTGGCACGGTCTCCCACCACGGTCTTCCGGACTCTGGATCTCACTGCCTCGATTCACAGTGCATCTGTTGAGCCAGCCTCTCCAGCTCTCAGCCGCTTCAACGGTCGCTCTCCCCGGTCTATTCACGCCCCGTCACGGCAATCGCTCGCACTCTCCGCTGCACATCCCTCAGCCACACGCCCGACTGGGCTGCCAGGTACCAGCCCTGCCTTTCTCCCCGGCTCCACCGTTCTCCCCTGCCATCGCCTGGGGCACTCTCCCACAATTAGCCTCCGCCTGTCCCGTCTGGCACACGCCAACGTGTCGCTTCCGCCTCTGCTCAGTCTTTCACGGAGCCTTTCTTTGCTCATTTCTTCCTTTCTTTCCTCCCTTCCGTCTCTGGTCGTCCCGGCACCGCCGACGGCCGCTCTCGCTTCTTCTCAGCTTCCAATTCCTCCCGTTGCCTCGGCTGCCGGCTCTGCCGCGGTCTCGTCCTTTCCCCCTTCCGTCTCTGGCCGTCCCGGCACCGCCGACGGCCGCTCTCACTTCTTCTCGGCTTCCGATTGCTCGTGTTTTCTTGGCTGCCGGCTCTGCCGCGGCCTCTTCCTTTCCTTCTTGCGTTCTGGTGCGGCCACAGCCGTGCCCCTCCTGCCCTCTTGGGGGGCCCCAGCCCTTTCTGCCTTTTCTGCCCTCTCCTCCTTTCGTTCTGGCTTATTTCTTCCTTGTTCCCTCTCTGCCCCTCTCCCTGCTTCTGCCCCTTTTTTTGTGCAAATTGCTTCTGGCTGTCCTGGGTCTCACAGCTGGCTACCGCCATGCCACCCATCCAGCCGCCTGTCTCTGCCCTGCATCCCGGTGGCTCCTGTCTCCTGGTTTTGGCGGGTCACTATGTTGACTTGGTGCTGTTATTGTACCCTTCTTTCGCTTTTGCTCAGCTGTCGGGGTCTCGAATGCCGCTCCCGAGACAGTCGCCTGACTTCGTGGCCCGGCATCTTACTTTTCTTTTTGGGGATCACCCTCAACTCCTTTCCTTTCAGACCTCCTTGCCTCTGGAAAAGGTCAAGCGCATCTCGAGTCTCCTCTCCAACAACCTGCTGGTGGATGAATGCACACAACGGCAGCCCTCATGGGCCATCTCGCTTATGCCATGCGCATTGGCTCCGACTTCAAACTTCTCGATTCAGCTTCGGTGTTGTGCTCTTTACCTGCAGTACCCCATCATTATAGCCGCCATTCTCTGGGGTCATAAATGGTCCTGTAGGTCAATCCTAATTCATTCTGACGATTCCACTGCAGTCAATGTCACCTACAAGGCCATTCCCGTTCCCTTACGATCATACAGCCCATTCGCATACTCGTCTTGATCTCAGCACAGCATCAGTTCCTCCTCAGAGCTGCCTACATTCCGAGCCTCTTAACAAGTATTCGCTCCGAATCAGACCAACACCAGACTCCAGTCCCTCCATTCACCAACCATCTTCAGTAAGATCACAATTCACTGTCTGTTGCCTCAAGTGAAGCCATCCTTGACAGTCTCGCTCCATGCATACTCTCAGCCTACCTCACCGGCTGGAACAGTTTCAAAACGTATCATTCTGTCTATTAACTCGCTTCCCTCAGTTTGACATTACCACACTTTACAGTTACATCGCCTGTATTTTCTCTTTCCAAAGAATTCTCTGTTCCACTATCCACACTTACCTTTCCGGTATATTCTTCTGTCGGGTCTTGCTTGGCTCTTCGTGTCCATCTTTCACTCATTGTCATGTCACCAGGCTCTTAAACAGACTTCGGAAATGAGAGTCAGCTCCGACAACGATACACCTTCCTCTCACGTTGGACTTTCTCCACCTCTGCATTAACACGTTACGATCAGGAAACTGTTGTACCATTGATCAGACCTTGGAAGCAGTCATTTTGGCATCCTATGATCCTCTGAATTTTGCACCTACAACGTCCATTTTCAACTCTCCTTTTCACCCCTGCCTCTCAGACATCTGCTACTCACCTGACTGTCTCGTATTCACGCTTAAAAGAAAAACAGATCAACTCGGAATCTCTTCCCCATTTATCTGTTTGAATTGTATTCACACCTCAGCCCTTAAGAACCGGTTCCAGACTACTTCCAACTTGGACTGCAATCAACTGCTTCACCTCTGGATCCGCTCTTCACTGAGAAAAGGAAACTGGCTACTAGATTCTGGTTCAGCAACCATTTCTGTCAAGTCCGTCTGTCCGGCTTAGAATCAGAACACTATTCCATCCATTCATTCTGCATCGGCGCAGCCACCACCGCCTCCAGATTTGATGTATCAGACCAAAATATTTAGTTGCTCAGACGCTGGTCTTAGCAAGCCAATCGTTCAAACGTTTGCAATAACCTTTCAGATATACGTAGAGCTCATTCGCTTCTTGGCTCTGGCCAGTCATTTTGGGGGTTCCCTAAGCCGGACTCACTATCGAAAGACTACACCCCCACACTAGGTCTTCCTCCGGCTCATCATCATATCTCATTCTTTCTTTCAATCAATCCTTCATCATCATCATAGTCATCATCACTCCTTTTGTTGTGGCGTGGTCCTTGCTAGTGAAATGAGGTTAATTCATTAACATATGTTCAGGAGCAGGACCACGCCTCAACCACACCTGCCTCCAATCTCACTAATCACCAAGCAGCCTTAAATACTCGCTCACCTCATCAACTCAGTTTCTCGTTCTCTCGACGACCCTCCCTTCCCCTCCCTTTCCTCTCGTTGCATCTCCTCTACCTTCCCTTTTGCCTTGTCCACCTGCTTCATTAGGCCTTTCTCCATCTGCTGCCCCTCCCTGGCCTTTGCCCCCCCTCTTCTCTGCCTCCCTTCTCCTTCCTGCTGTCCTACTTCTTTCCCATCATCTGACCGTCTCCACCATTCTTGTTCCTTGTCTGCTTCCTTCTCTTCTTTCGGGTTCCATCTGAGGGGGGTTCCCTAAGCCGGACTCACTATCGAAAGACTACACCCCCACACTAGGTCTTCCTCCGGCTCATCATCATATATCATTCTTTCTTTCAATCAATCCTTCATCATCATCATCGTCATCATCACTCCTTTTGTTGTGGCGTGGTCCTTGCTAGTGAACTCCCCCTTTCTTATGCAAATTCATCCAAGAAGGCTCCACCAAGAACTGCCCCAACCAGTTCCTAATGCCCCTTTCACATCAGCACCTACTTACCCGGCCCTCATTGGACCGACACCACGTTACCCGGTTTAGTTTGTTCACATTACAGCTGAGGCGTCTTCAGCTCTGGTTTCAGTGTGAGTAAGGTCACAGTGAAGTTTTGTGAGGTCATTTGCTTGCAACATAAATAATTTGCTACACACACACTGAACTGCTTATTACAAGCCAAACAATCTTGACCAGTCTTAAAATAAGTAAAAAAAGATTCTGATTTATTGCCAATGGAACAAGTGAAATGTTCTTATATTTCTTGAAACAGATGCATTTGCCTTAAAACGAGTTCCTATATCTCACTGAAGTGATTCTCTTTAGGCGATTTTGTCTTATTGTGAGTGTGATGAGATATTTTGATTAGAAATTTGACAAATTTACTTGGTAAGAATTGAGTTTTTGCAGTGTTTTGTTGAAATTAAAGGGACTTGAGGTAAGATTAAGAAACGAAACTCGCGACTGACGCGACTGGCGCTTCAGGTACCTGCAGCCATGAGCCAAGCCGCCACGGGAGCACAAACTGAAGCTATAATGTTGTTTATACGCTTTTTCTTCGTAGTTCCACTTTTTAGTGTCTTTCAGTTGATCTGGATCGTTTGCTGACGGCAGAAGAATCCATAACTATCGCTTACAGTGTTTGAATTTACCGCGACCGTCTTCTTCCTGTATCAAACTGCAGATGACGTCATGTCCGCAGGGCAGCGCGGGAAATTCGGACACCCAATTGCAGCGCATTTTGCAGCACACAGCCTGTTCAAGGCAACGGAGAGAAACATGGTGGAAACGTTCTTTTTGGTATTTAGCGCTTCATCACCCATTAGTATGAAAAAAAATGGACGTGCATGTTTGTTTGTTTTTTCATTCCTGCCTCTAGTCCCTTTAGTTTTTTTTTTTTCCCTTTAATTCAAGTTAAAGGGGGACCAGACTGACGGAGGTCTGGACAGAGCTAACGAACTGAACATGTTCTTCAATAGGTTCAGTTCCCCCCCTGCCGACAACCCAACATTCCACACACCCTCCATGAGCCCACAGCTTTCCTGTCCCACCTCCACTCTGTCACCCTGCACCTCAGTCATGGACCTGAACACAGCCTCCTCTCCCTCCACATCAGGACATCCTGAGACCTCTTTTGCCTCCACCTCCTTCCTGACTGTCTCCTGCAACCAGGTCAAGAAACATCTAGAGAAACTGAACCGGAACAAGGCTGCAGGTCCAGATGGTGTCAGTCCCAGAGTTCTCAAGACCTGCTCAGAACAACTATGTCCGGTTCTCCAGCACCTTTTTAACACCAGCCTGAGACAGAACAGAGTTCCTGTGCTGTGGAAAACATCCTGTCTTGTTCCTGTCCCTAAAAAACCACAACCAGCTGAACCAGATGACTACAGACCAGAACCAGAACCAGGACCAGAACCAGATGACTACAGACCAGTTGCTCTGACATCTCACATCATGCAAGTCCTGGAGAGACTCTTACTGGCTCACCTCAACAAGCAAGTGAACACCTTTCAGGACCCATTACAGTTCGCATATCGTAATGGGCTTGGGGTTGAAGACGCCATCATCTTCCTGCTTTAGAGAGCCCACTCTCATCTGGACCAGTCAGGCAGCACTTTGAGGGTCATGTTCTTTGATTTCTCAAGTGCCTTTAATACTATTCAGCTGCTTTGCTATGTCAGAAGCTCCATAACTTCCAGGTGGATCCTCCACAACCACCTGGATTTACGACTACCTAACAAACAGACCGCAGTTTGTGAGACTGAAAGGTTGTGTGTCTGAGATGGTGGTCAGCAGCACTGGAGCACCACAAGGAACTGTACTCTCACCATTCCTCTTTACACTGTACACCTCAGACTTCCAGTACAACTCTGATCCTGTCATCTGCAGAAATACTCTGATGACTCTGCAGTTGTGGGGTGTATCAGTGATGGACAAGAAGCCGAATACAGGGAACTTGTCAATCAGTTTGTGAAATGGTAACAATCAGCTCATCTTAAATACCAGCAAGACTAAAGAGATGATTGTTGACTTCAGGAGGAGCAAGAATAAGCAGCATAGTCCTGTCTACATCCTGGAAGAGGAGGTGGAGGTGGTGGAGAACTACAAATACCTGGAGTTCAGCTGGACAACAGACTCTACTGGAAATGCAACAGTGACTACATCTACAAGAAAGGTCTGAGCAGACTCTACTTCTTAAGGAAGCTGAGATCATTTAATGTCTGCAACAAGATGTTGCAGATCTTCTATAAGTCTGTGGTAGAAAGTGCAATTAGCTTTGCAGCCATCTGCTGGGGCAGCAGCATCAGAATCAGAGACTTGAAGAAACTAAACAAGCTGATCAAGAAAGCTGGTTCTGTGCTGGGGAGAACTCTGGAGCCGCTGGAGCTGATCGTTCAAAAAAGAATGCTTCACAAGCTGATGAAGATGATGGAGGACACTTCCCATCCTCTCCACAACACGGTGAAGAATCAACAGAGTGTGTTCAGTGGGAGGCTGCGTCAAGTTCGCTGTAGGACGGAGAGATACAGGAATTCATTCCTGCCAGCAACCATCACCCTAAAGAACAAGACTAACTGACTTTTTGTTTATTTAAAAAAAAAAAAAAAAAAAAAAAAAAAGTGAGCTTTTACAATACTGAATTTCCCTTCGGGGATGAATAAAGTATTTTTCATTTCATTTCATTTCATTAAGCAAGTTTGTGTGGTGCACAGAGATATCACACACAAGCTGTCCCTCCTGCATGAGGCAGCAGCCCATGCCATGCTGACTGGAATCACTCTGTACCGTGATGGGTACATAGTCATAATATCACAGTACCGGCGTTGTGGTCACCAGCTGTTTGATCTCGCTGACGGCTGCATCGTGCTTTGGCAGCCAGTGCCAGACTGTGTCCTTGTCTGTGAGTCTCCTCAAAGGTTAGCAAACTTCTGATAGATGTGGGAGAAACTTGGCGAGGTATGTGACAAACCCGATCAGTCTCTGCACATCCTTGACATCCGATGGGTTTGGCATGTCCAAATCTGCCCTGATTTTCTCTGGGTGAGCTTTTAGACCAGCAGCAGACAAGATGTGACCATGGAACCGCACCTCAGACACTCTAAACTGCAGCTTCTTGACACTGAGCCTTAGTTTCACCTGTCGACAGCGGTCCAGAAGGGCCACCTGCTTTGCGTCGTGGTCCTTGTTTGCCTCTTCCTCGCTGTTACCACAGCCAGCAATGAGAATGTCGTCAGCTTTGGGCTCCACACCTTCCAGACCTTCTAACAGTTCACGTGTTTCCTCTGGTAGACCTCTGGGGCCACTGACACGCCAAAGGGAAGCTTCAACCATCTCTTCCAGCCCCAGGGTGTCCAAAAGGTGGTCGTGAGGCTACTAGCTTGGTCGAGTTTGTACTGAAGAAAAGCCAAATGTGAAGTGTGAACACCTTGGCTTTAGGGAGCTTACAGAGCACATCCTCCTGTGTGGGCATGAGGTAATGGGATTGCCCAAGTGATTTATTGAGATGGTGTGGCTGAAGACATATGCATACTTTTTCTGTTTTTTTTTACTATGACCATATAACTAATCCACTCAGTAGGCTCACTGACTGAGGTGATGTGTCCATCTCTTTCATACTGGTCCAGCTGAGCCGTGACGGCTTCCTTCATGGCCACTGGCACGTTGCGTGGCGCACTCTGTACTGGCTGAACTGCTGGATCCGGGTCGAAGTGCACCTCTCCAGGGAGTGCCTCCACTGGAGCAGTGAAGACATCTTTGTACACTTTAATGACTGCATTTCTGGTGAGGGGCGTAGTAATACTGGCGTCTCCTGCATTGAGCTCCTCCACTCTGAGCTCCTCTGGGATAGTGAAGTGTATGAGCCCCACCTCCACTGAAGTGGACCCTGACAGCAGTGGCTTTGGTCCGAGTACATTTTCAGTCTGGTTTTGCTTTGCTTTAGTGTCTCACTGGGAGCCAGTCGTCTTTAGTCCCTGAGACTCATGACATTACATGTGGCTCCCGAGTCAAGCTGACGCCGCTGAATTTTACCGTTTAGCTGGAGATTGACAAACCATTTTTTGCCTTTGGTTTCCACAGCACCAATGCTTTCTGTTGCGTACACATCATTTGTGTCCATGACTGTGCTGTCCACCCCCACACTCTGTCCCTCACCTGCACATATTCTACCGTCTTTTTTCTTACTTTTCATGCAAACTCTCGAAAAGTGGTTGGGTGCATCACAAGCATTGCACATTTTACCGTATGCTGGGCAGTGCTCCCTCCCCCATTCATGTACTGTGCCACAGAATTTGCACTTGGGTTGCATCTTCACTTTCTCTGTGGTACCAGCTGCCTTTTTGTGTGATTGTTTTCCTATTGCATTAACATTGTCCATGAGGGGCTTCTCCATAGAGCTCCATAGATCTCAGCTGCAGCTCACTCTGCTCTGCATGTATCACTAGCGCTAGTTAACGTCAGGTCTTTTTCCCTCAACAGCCGTCTTCGCGTGTTCTCATTTGTAATTCCAATGACTATTTTGTCTCTGATTAGCTCATCGCGTAAGGCTCCATATTCGCACGTGGCTGCCTTCTCCCTGAGTCGTGTGACATAGCTGTCTATTGCTTCGCCTTCCTCTTGTTTGCAACAGCCAAAGACGTAGCGCTCATAGAGTACATTTTTGCTGCCTGCACCTTCTTATCTTTGTCCTCCAGTCCCGTGGCTAAAGCATAATCCTCATATTCCGCCCAAAATATTTCCCAGTTTGAACTCACGTTGCCACTGAGCTTCATTGGCGCCAGCGGTGGTAACATGTTTACGGCCATGGCTGGCCTTACCGCTGCTACTGCTGCTGCTGCTGCCTCCTCCATAGAAGGATGAAGCGAAAAATTGCCCCCTAAAGAAACAAAACAAAAAAAAAACACCTCTCTCTTCGAGCACTTGGTTGCTAAATCCAAAAATCCACTTCTGACACCATGTTTGTGTGGTGCACAGAGATATCACACACAAGCCAGGTTGTCGGTCAAAGCTCGTGTTTTACTTCAGAACGTGAGGCAAGAGAAGAACACGGCAGGTCGCATAACAGTGACGTACAGTGGGTACGGAAAGTATTCAGACCCCTTTAAACTTTTCACTCTTTGTTTCATTGCAGCCATTTGCCAAAATCAAAAAAGTTCATTTTATTTCTCATTCTTGTACAATCAGCACCCATCTTGACAGAAAAAAACAGAAATGTAGAAATTTTTGCGAATTTATCTAAAAAGAAAAACTGAAATATCACATGGTCATAAGTATTCAGACCCTTTGCTCAGTACTGAGTAGAAACATCCTTTTCAGTCTTCTTGGGAATGATACAACAAGTGTTCCACACCTGGATTTAGGGATCGTCTGCCAATCTTCCTTACAGATCCTCTCCAGTTCTGTCAGGTTGGATGGTGAACGGTGGTGTTCAGCCATTTTCAGGTCTCTCAGAGATGCTCAGTTGGGTTTAAGTCAGGGTTCTGGCTGGGCCGGTCCAGAATGGTCCAGAGTGGTTCTGATCCACTCCTTTGTTATTTCAGCTGTGTGTGAGGGTCATTGTCTTGTTGGAAGGTGAACCTTCGGCCCAGTCTGAGCTCCTGAACTCTGGAAGAGCTTTTCTTCCACGATCTCTGTACTTGGCCGCATTCATCTTTCCTTCAACTGCAACCAGTCGTCCTGTCCCTGCAGCTGAAAAACACCCCCATAGCATGATGCTGCCATCACCGTGCTTCACTGTTGGGATGTTATTGGGCAGGTGATGAGCAGTGCCTGGTTTTCTCCACACATACCGCTTAGAATTAACCCCAAAAAGTTCAATCTTGGTCTCATCAGACCAGAGAATCTTATTTCTCTCAGTCTGGGAGTCCTTCATGTGTTTTTGGCAAACTCTATGCGGGCTTTCATATGTCTGCACTGAGGAGAGGCTTCCATCGGGCCACTCTGCCATAAAGCCCCGACTGGTGGAGGCTGCAGTGATACTGACTTTGTGGAACTTTCTCCATCTCCCTACTGCATCTCTGGAGCTCAGCCACAGTGATCTTTGGCTTCTTCTTTACTCTCTCACCAAGGCTCTTCTCCCACCATTGCTCAGTTTGGCTGGACGGCCGGGTCTAGGAAGAGTTCTGCTCGTCCCAAACTTCTTTCATTTAAAGACCATGGACGCCACCGTGCTCTTAGGAACCTTTAGTGCTGCAGAAACTCTTTTGTAACCTTGTCCAGATCTGTGTCTCGCCACAATTCTGTCTCTGAGCTCCTTGGACAGTTCCTTCCACCTCATCATCCTCATTTGCTCTGACATGCACTGTGAGCTGGAAGCTCTTATATAGACAGGTGTGTGCCTTTCCTAATCACGTCCAATCAGTTTAATTAAACACAGCTGGACTCCAGTGAAGGAGAAGAACCATCTCAAGGAGGATCAGAAGGAATGGACAGTCTCTGAGTTAAATATGAGTCACTGCAAAGGGTCTGAATACTTTTGACTATATAATATTTTAGTTTTTCTTTCCTAATAAATGCGCAAAAATTTCTACATTTCTGCTTTTTTTCTGTCAAGATGGGGTGCTGAGTGACATTAATGAGAAATAAAATGAACTTTTTTTTATTTTAGCAAATGGCTGCAATGAAACAAAGAGTAAAGAGTTTAAAGGGGCCTGAATACTTTCCGTACTCACTGTATATTGAAATTCCATCCAACTAGAGGCCACAAAGTGCCACAAGGTGGTGCTATAATACAACCCGTATCAGTTTGCTGCAGATAATGCCTTATATGCCCATAAATAAACCTAAAAACTAAAATATACAGGTCCATTCATTCTGCCCTCTTCACTGCCGTTATATGGATATACGCGGACTACGACTGATCTAAATATCGTCCAAAGGAGTCAGAGTGATGCAGAAATGTTACTGGTGATTAAATGCACATATAAATTCCAGAAAAAAGGTCCAGGTTGAAAGAAACAAAAGTTATCCTGTAATAATTGACCACCCTGATATTTTCTCTGGTCAGTAATGATTTTCTTTAAAAGAACATGGAAACAGAGATTTCTTGGTTGTGAGTGTATTTCAACCAGACACCCTCCTCAGCTGGCGTTCAGGTCACGTACCTTCCTTGGAGGACCTCATGCAGACGCGGCCGTTTCCGAAAAGTCCTGGAGGACATCGGCCGCAGACGTAGCCGACGTGCGGCGGCCGGCGGTTGATGCACTGGACCCCGGGGAAGCAGGGCCTGCTGGCACAGGTAGCCGACACGTTGAGGGCCCGAGACGGGGCCCACCCTGGAGGAGACGGGGCAGAAACTTCCTTTTAGAACTCCACCAAAAATCTGTGTTTTCCTGTCTCCAGTTCAGCCTCAGTTGTCAGATTACGAGGCTAAAATGATGTAAAATGAATGTATCAACAGATATAACAGCATAAAGACCAACCAGAACCAGAACTAGAATTTATTCCTACCAGAACTTTGTAGAAACACCAGCAGATTAGCAGTGACCAGCCTTTCCTCATCTGCATATCATCTCTCCATGTTGGCTGTCCACAGAAACCATTTCCATGTTTCCATGTTTCCTCATCTCCAGTTATTTCTGCTGCTATTTACCTTCTATCGTCACAAACCAACTCCAGCTCCGCTGCAGAATTTCCCACAGTGCTCCAGTCCCGTTGCCTAGCAACGGCAGACTCCACAGCTGTCTAGTGAGGCTTTCTTTCTATTTCTTTAGATATGTTGTAAAAAAAAAAAGAAAGAAATCCCCCCAAAAAAGAAGAATATAGAACCGTGCATTTTATTCCTTTTCATTTAGCTGTCGTTACCTGAACGTGGACACCCCATAAACCCCTTGTTGACCCATGAATAATATCAAACAAAATGGATTTTCTGAGGCAAAATCTTTCTTTCTTTCTTGGTATGTTTGTTTATTTGTTTATTTGCTGTTGAAAGAGGATTATGTGTTCTGGAGTGTTTGAAGGCGTGTGGAGTGTTTTCTCCCGTACTGACGGGATGGCGTCTGTGGAAACATCCCTGTCTTTACAGCATGGAGTTCTGGTTCAGCCCGACCCATCTGTCCCCGTGGAAACAGTCCTCTTGGCGGTTGGAGACCTGGTGGGTCATGTAAACCTGATTCATGCCTCTCGGATGAACAAAGGTGTCGTGGTTTTCCTCAAGGAGAAGCGTTTTGTGACGGATTTGATCGGCGTTGTACTGAATGGCGAGTACCTGCAGGTTACCCCGCCTGTAGTGCTCTCCACATTTAGTGGCTGGATTGTAAACCTCCTTGCTACGTCACCGCTCAGCTAGGGATCAGAGACGCAAACAAAAAAACTGGTTTCAGGATGGTAATGTGGAGTAAGATGGGTTTATTGCTCTGCTGGTGGAAATAACGCATAAACACAAACACTGGGAAAATGTAAACTAAAAAGGAGACAAAAGACAGACAAAGCCTAAACTAAAGAGCCAAAAAGTGGGAAACCAATTCGAACCTAATCTACAATTTCTACGTACCTAAAGCCAAAAGAGCAGCACTAACAAGCGAAACAACCGTAACCAAAACCCAACAAAGCAAAGCCTAACTCAGTGTACAAACACAATAAACACAATGGTGCATTCGAACAGGGACGTTCTAGGATCAGTTCCTGTAACTCCCCGTCTGGAGTTTAGTTATCAGAACTACCTTCCTTCAGTTTGCGTTTGCACATGAGGGAGGACCTTGATAGGAACCATGTTTGACACAATCGTCTGCGACAGATAAATTTGCACCCCAGCAGATCTAACTGAGGTTTCTCATCTCTTTTATTCAAAGCTATTACAAAGCTGTAATATCGTTTGTATCATGTAACGGAACAGCCCCCCCTCCCCAGTTGGAAAGCTGCCTTATTAACGTCTTGTTCACCTTTCATTGAAGTACGCCCGGACACTTCAGTGGACGGACCGGGGTTCATCCACTAAAGTGGCGCAGATTCTACTGACACAATTTGCAACAATATTTGGGTTTCCCATCTCTTTTATACAGAGCTATAATAAGAGCTAACTTACCGCAGTCATTAGTATCACGTAACGTCTTGTTTATCTTTTGTAGAAGTACGCCCGGACACTTTAGTGGACGGTCTGTCCACCAAAGTGTCCGGGCGGCAGCCGCAGATTCTACTGCCACACTTTGCAGCTGTATTTGGGTCATTGAATTCGTATAGAATAATTGCTTTTGGACATTTCAGAATAGTTCTGGATGCGGGACGTGTTCCATTCTGATGGATTTAATAATGGATTGGTACACTCCTACTGTAACAGTTCTTGTTGTTGTTACAATCTCGGTAAACAGTTATAACAGCTGTGGGAATTCTTAAATATGGCAGGCCAGAAGAAGCGGAGATCACTCAAGGGGCGGGGCTTGCCAGTTCTACCAATCACCAAACATCTACGTATTTCAGTTCCTATGGAACCCTGAAAAGACCCTGCCTCGGACTAGGAGCTAAAAAGGTTCTATCCCTGGTTCCCAAAAAGGTTCTTGGAACTCCAAAAGGTTCCTACAGCCTGAAAGTGCCTGAAGAAAACTTAAGGGAACCTAGCAACTAAACCATTAACTAGGGATGTTCTGCTCCAGCCCGTCTGCTCGACTCCTCCTCGATCTTATGAACCGGGAATCTTGAAGGGACTGGGTTTATTAATCTGTAAATGCTTAATACGGGTTCCAGTAACTTAGGAATTTTTTGAAAAATACTTAATTTGTCATACAGGATAATTACAAGATATTAACCACAAAGGAAACACTAACATAAGGTGGAGAAGGTATCCCCACAGTAATAATATGTCATCGCATGATGAAAACGATCAAATAAATTTAGTATTTTACAGTTATTTATATGTAGTTACAGTATTTTTGCTGTTTACACTGTTTGAATAAATGTCAAACTTGTTTGTTGTTGGTTCTGCCATACAGGTGTACTACTGGAACTTAACTGATGTAGTTTAGTGGCTCCTCGTATATTTCAGGGCTCTCAAGGCAGAATGCAGTGATAGATTTATAATACAAACGATTGAGTTGATATTTTAATCGTCAGTCATCGTTACCTCGATAAAAACCAGACATTACCATGATACATTTTTTAGTCCATATTCCCCATCCCTAGTGTGCAGCCCGGCCAATCAGAATGGAGGGATGAGCAGGAGGATTTGCATGGAAAATGAAAGAATAGAGGTTAATAAACAGGTGTCTGTAACACTCCTGGAAAACCTCTGGCCCTGGCCCTGAAGGCTAAACTGTCCATCACAGTTTACCTCACAGAGGTACACACTGATGAGGATGGAGGAGGAAGACCTTGGGAGATCTGGAGGTGGTGTAAGCGTTAATGGTAAATATGAATTTTGTTCTGGGATCTTTGTCATGTTTAGTTTAGAACTCGGATGGATCTTTCCGACCTGTCAGAAACCAGTGAGACGACCGTTGTGATGGTAAATGTCTAACGTCTCCGTGTGGGGATGAAAACAAGTCGCAGATAAAACCGCGGTCCGGCCCACCTGCTTCTGTTCTGCTGCTTCCAGATGCTTCCGTGGAAGTCCTCCCAGCAGCGTTGCTGATTCCTGGGTCTGGAACGTGGTTGGACCCGGATGCATCGGGGTTCCCTCCTCCAGGACTGGTTAGTTGGGGCCCATCTGCGACGCCCTCATTGGCTCCTGCTGCTGTCGGCTTCAGGGTCGAGCCAGTTCCCGGGCTTCTTCTCCAGGACGTGGGTTCGGTTTCTGGGTCGGCTTCCATCTGCAGAGAGCTACCAGCTGAGGTTTTCCGCAGAGCATCTGTCTTTACTTTGGGAGGCTGCAGTGGTATCCTGGAGACGGTGGGACGCGGGGCAGATGTGGGGGTGATGGCAGCTGGCCTGAGGACTGAAGCACCAGGACAGACACGGGCTTTACTCAAATTTCTAGTCAAAATATCTCATCACACTCAAAATAAGACAAAATTATTTAAAGAGAAACATTTCTGTTTGATATAGGAGCTTGTTTTAAAGGAATAGTACACCCACAGAAGGATGTTCCTTCATTTTCTACTCACTCTCATGCTGAGCAAGACTCTGGAGCACTTTTTTTAATATCTCAAATGCAGCCACCTCATATAATGGAGGTGACTGGCGCTCAAAACAAAAAGGTCCATAAAAGTCCACAAAAACTCGTCAATATTCTTCCATACAGCTCATCCACTGTAATCCAAGTGTCCTGAGTGGGTAGCGTCCAGAATTTACTGGAAACCACATCATTTAGTAGATTTTTAGAGCCTAAACAGTAGGACATCATACTTCCCCGATGTGAGTTCACGACACTACGGAAGCCAGCGGCGTTTAGAGCCTTCTCTGCCGATAATACAAGCATAGAAGAAGAAATTCATCTTTTACATTGTGCTAAGAGCGAACGAGCTGTCGACAAAAACAACAGGGGTTGGACATGGATTTAAAGGGAAGAAAAAATAGAAAGAAAGAAAGAAAGAAAGAAAGAAAGAAAGAGAAAGAAAGAACGTGTGATCTTGTCTCATTTGGTCTGCCGCGGCTTCCATAGTGTAGTGAACTCGCATGGACGCATCAGGGAACTACGATGTTCTACTGTTTAGACTACTACTGTACTACTCACGCTGCACGGAGGTGGACTAGTCATGGTTTAAAGTGGTGGACTAGTCATGGTTTACAATGGTGGCCTAGTCACGGTGATGGACTAGTCACGATGGTAGACTAGTCACAGTGGTTGACTAGTCACGGTGCCCATTGGTAGACTAGGACTTGTCGGTGTATGGTGGTGGACTAGTCACAGTGCACAGAGGTGGACTAGTCATGAATCGGGCTTGTGTTGAGCCAGTTCCTCAAAATTTTCAAAAGAAGTGATATCTGTAGGGCCCCTTTTTACATCACATCACTGAGACAGAAAAATGCAAAAGTTTGGTTTAATTCTGGCCTCTCATTGCCATGGTAGCAAATTTTGGGTGGACAAAACAACGAAAGTTACACTCATGTGAAGCGCGTGTTTCCACATGTGCCTAATGTGAAGCGTATTTTTCCTCATGTGCCAGCGCAGGTTTCCACTTGTGCCTCTCATGTAAAGTGCACATTTCCACATGTGCCTCTTATGTGGAGCAAACCATTCCACATGTGCCAGCTCATGTTTCCACATGTGCCTCTCATGTGAAGTGCACTTTTCCACATGTACCTTTCATGTGATGCAAACGTTTCCACATGTGCCAGCGCATGTTTCCACTTGTGCCTCTCATGTGAAGTGCACATTTCCACATGTGCCTCTTATGTGGAGCAAACCTTTCCACATGTGCCAGCTCATGTTTCCACATGTGCCTCTCATGTGAAGCATACGTTTCCACATGTGCCTCTCATGTGAAGTGCACATTTCCACTTGTGCCTCTCATGAAGCGCGTTTCCAAATGTTCGTTAATGCGAAGCACACATTTGAAAGCACACATGTCTTTTATGTGAAGTGCTCGTTTCCACATGTGCCTCTCATGTGTAGCGCATGTTTCCACTTGTGCCTCTCATGTGAAGGGCACTTTTCCACATGTGCCAGCACGTTTCCACTTGTGCCTCTCATGTGAAGCGCACGCTTCCACATGTGTCAGCACATGTTACCACATGTGCCTCTCATTTGAAGCTAACGTTTCCACATGTGCCTCTCATGTGAAGCGCATGTTTCCACATATGCCTCTCATGTGAAGCACGTTTCCTCATTTGCCTCTCATGTGAAGTGCTCGTTTCCACTTGTGCCTCTCATGTGAAGGGCATGTTTCCACATGTGACTCTCATGTGAAGTGCACGTATCCACATGTGCCATCCAAGCAGCAACCTCCGGTGGCCAGCAGTGATGCAACCCGGAAATTGACATTTTCTGTAATATTCCCTTCATCCGCTAGGGGCTGGCTCCAAGAGCGAGCAAATCCCCATAGACTCCCATGTTAAAAACGCCAACTTCACAGCAGAAATGAACAGGTTTACAGCCTGGTTCAAAAAATCATTTTAGGTTTATTAGGTCAAGTTTACCTTCATGTCAACTGTGAGGGGGGTGAATTTTTTTATAACTCATTCGTTTAGATGTTATTTATTCTTCAAATTACACATAATTAAGGGCGTGTCCTTATGATTGACATGCGGCAGACCGGAAGCTCCGCCTGCCGACCGGAGGCTCCTAGTTAGCTCCTTCTTTGCTCTTAATAAGGTCTCCGTTTGTTACAGAGTCGCACAACGGCAGTTTTTAGTCAGCGAATTGCAAGTCTAAGCATGTCTTACCTTAACCATGCCGCTTAGGGGGCTTATCTTTGTTAGCTCCTCTTAGTTTCGTGTTAGCTCAGTTAGCGTTTAGCCCACAGTACGTCAGCTGTCAATCATTTGCCCTGCGGCCGCGCTGTGCCCATTTTAGTATTTTCCTGGAGTGACGACGTACGTGACACGGCAAGATGGCGACGGTAAGACACGCCCACCTGGCTTCACATTTCTCTATTCAGAAGAGACCGGAAGCTACGTCCAGTAATTATATACAGTCTATGGTGCCATCGCATGTTTTCCACATGTGCCTCTCATGTGAAGCGCACTTTTCCACATGTGCCTCTCGTGCGAAGCGCGTGTTTTCACATGTGTCTTTAATGTGAAGTGCTCGTTTCCACATGTGCCTCTCATGTGAAGCACACGTTTCCACATGTGCCAGCGCATGTTTCCACATGTGCCTCTCACGTGAAGTGCACGTTTCCACATGTGCCAGCGCATGTTTCCACATGTGCCTCTCATGTAAAGGGCACTTTTCCACATGTGCCAGCACGTTTCCACTTGTGCCTCTCATGTGAAGGGCACTTTACCACATGTGCCAGCACGTTTCCACTTGTGCCTCTCATGTGAAGCGCACGTTTCCACATGTGTCAGCACATGTTACCACATGTGCCTCTCATTTGAAGCTAACGTTTCCACATGTGCCAGCACATTTCCACTTGTGCCTCTCATGTGAAGGGCACTTTACCACATGTGCCAGCATGTTTCCACATGTGACTCTCATGTGAGGTGCACGTTTCCACATGTGCCATCGCATGTTTTCCACATGTGCCTCTCATGTGAAGCGCACGTTTCCACATGTGCCTCTCGTGTGAAGCCCATGTTTCCACATGTGTCTTTTATGTGAAGTGCTTGTTTCCACATGTGCCTCTCATGTGAAGCGCATGTTTCCACATGTGCCTCTCACGTGAAGTGCACGTTTCCACATGTGCCAGCGCATGTTTCCACATGTGCCTCTCATGTTAAGGGCACTTTTCCACATGTGCCAGCACATGTTTCCACCTGTGCCTCTCATGTGAAGCGCATGTTTCCGCATGTGCCTCTCATGTTAAGGGCACTTTTCCACATGTGTCAGCACATGTTTCCATTAGTGCCTCTCACGTGAAGCACACATTTCCACATGTGCTAGGCCATATTTCCACATGTGCCTCTCATTTGAAGCTCACGTTTCCACATGTGCGTCTCATGTTCAGCGCATGTTTCCACAGTTGCCAGAGCATGTTTTCACATGTGCCTCTCATGTGAAGCGCATGTTTCCTCGTGCCTCATGTGAACCGCATGTTTCCACATGTGCCTCTCATGTGCCAGCGCACGTTTCCACTTGTGCGTCTCATGTGAAGTGCATGTTTCCACATGCGCCTCTCATGTGAAGCGCATGTTTTCACATGTGCCAGGGCATGGTTCCAGATGTGCCTCCCATGTGAAGCGCATGTTTTCACATGTGCCAGCGCACATTTCCACATGTGCCTTTCATGTGAAGTGCACATGTCCACTTGTGCCTCTCATGTGAAGCGCATGTTTCCACACGTACCAGCGCATGTTTCCACATGTGCCTCTCATGTGAAGTGCACATTTCCACATGTGCCTCTCATGTAAAGCACACATTTCCACATGTGCCAGCGCACGTTTCCACATGAGCCTTTCATGTGAAGTGCACATGTCCACATGTGCCTCTCATGTGAAGCACACATTTCCACATGTGCCAGCGCATGTTTCCACATGTGCATCGCACGTGAAGCCCTTGTTTCACATGTGCCTCCCATGTGGAATTGTTTTTTTTTGGTTAAAACTGGCTTAAACTTCACCACTTGAAACCAAATCTAAGGAACCTTTTCTGTGGATTTCTTTTCCTACAGCATTGACAACACAAGCTCTGCAGAAACATCTTACCAGTACACGTGGAGCCATTTCCCATCATGCCTCTGGGGCATGGACCACAGCCATAGGAGCCAAAGCTGTTGAAGCACTGGACTCCTGGAAAACACGGCTTCCTCTCACACTCGTTGATGTCTTCCAGGCACGTTAATCCTGATGAACACAGACGTGCAGATCAGATGTAGGTGTGATGGATCTCCTTCAGAGCTGCATGGTGTCTCGTTGGCTGGACCTCCAGTCTTACCACGAAGCCCTGCGGGACACTCGCATCTGTACCCGCCAGCCGTGTTGATGCACCTGCCGACTATGCACGGAGATGACAAACATCCGTCCACGTCCTCCTGGCAGAACTCCCCCTGCTTACCTGCCGGACACATACACAGGTACCTCCCACTGCCGGCGGGGAAGTTAACGTCTGGAATGCAGGTCCCTCCGTGACGGCAGCCACAGGACACAACGTCCACCTGTAGGACGCAGGTTACAGTTACTTAGTTACTTTATTACTAGATTACAGTTACTTTATGACTATGTTTCAGTGTCAGTATAAATGTATTTATTTATTTATTCAACCTTTATTTAACTAGGCAAAAGACATCAAGAACAAGATTTTTTTTACAATGCCAGCCTGGGCAGTGCCATTAGGCACCCGTAGGGTAAGTGGGGGAGGGGAAAAATAGATAAAATAAAATAAAAATCAGAGCCAACAATGATGAGCTCTGGAAGGAGTATTAGTGACAAGTCGGATCGCAGAGTGATACCAGTGAGTCCAGTTTTTGATGAGTTCCTTTGCAGTATGTCTGTAGATTGTGTCACCGTAGTCAGATAAAGGGAGGATGGTCCTTTCAACAATCAAACTTTTGGCTGCAAACGTGAATGAGGAGCGATTTCTATAAAGAAAATCAACTCTCGCTTTGACCTTTGATTGTAGCGTGTTTATGTGATGTGAGAAAGAGAATCCACTATGAATGTGTCAGATGCTAACATGCATTTCTATGCTGATGAAACCGTTATTTATTGTTCTGGAGTATCCCCGGCTGCAGCGGTTGAGACTTTGCAGAAAGCTTTTTATGTAGTTCAACGCACGCTTCTGCAGCTTAAACAACTCCTCAATGCTGAAAAGACTAAACTGATGTTGTTTATGAACTCCAACAAGGTTTCTCAAGCTCCACCTACTGTACAATCTTCACTCTTGATGGAAATGTTATAGAACTGGTTCACTCTTAGAAACATCTCGGTATCTGGTTTGATGAGTCTCTCACTTTCAAGCCCTCTATAGATAATCTTGTGAAGAAACAAAAACTCAAATTGTCCTTTTTCTTTCTGAATAAATTTAGTTTTTCTTTAGAGGCAAAAAAAGCGGCTAGTCACTGCAACATTTCTATCTGTCTTAGATTATGGAGACTTGGTGTATATGAATGCTTCAGCTCAATGTCTTCATCAGATCAACAGTTTATCAGCTTCTCTGAGATTCATTGCAAACTGCAAATCTTTGACCATCATTGGGATCTATTTTCCAGAGTGGGACAGCCATTTTTGTCTGTCAGAAGGTCAGAGCATTGGTACATTTGTATTTATAAGGCCATGCTTGGTTTGTTGCCGTCGTACATTTGTAGCTTAATCACACAGAGAAGTGTTGAAACGTACTATTTGCGATTAAATGATCACCTGCTGCTCTCTGGTCTGTTCGCCCGTACAGAACTGGGAAAACGGGCTTTTGCTTACGCTGCTCCTTCTACATGTGTAGTCATCCGCACTAGGAATGCAGTTTGCAAAAAGACTGGAAACTATCTGAACGTATTTCTTTGAATGCTTTTAGGTCTAGAGTAAGAGCACTTAAAATTAACTCCTTGAATTGTAACTGTTTTTAATTATTTCTATTGTATATTTTCTATAATTGTCAACTGCTGCCTCTTGGCCAGGACTCCCTTGAAAAATAAGTGTTTAATCTCAATGGGACTTTCCTGTTAAAAAAAAAAAAAAGGTCAAATAAAAAAATTAACATAGATTCCTAAATATTTGTAAACCGTAACCTGTTCAATGATGGTCCCATCTGTTGGAGTTATGCGAGTCATGAGTGGGGCAGCCCTGCCTTTCAGGCCAAACCACATCATTTTCGTTTTTTAGCATTTAGGAACAGATTAAGCTGATAAATGTGTGTTAAATCTCATAAAAACTTTATTTAAGAGAACATCATCTAGCAGAAGAACCTAAAGCGTATAGAATTGTGTCATCAGCATATAAGTGAATAGAGGTTTGCTAATAGCTGGAGGGATGTCATTAGTGAATATGGGAAAAAGTGTTGGACCAAGAGTTGAGCCCTGAGGCACACCTGATGACCTCTGTCTCCTCTCCAGTCTCACCTCGATGCTAACGGTGCTCTGGGCGTTACACTCATCAGACACTGTGAAGTGGAAGGAGTGTCTCCTCTGATGTCCATCCTCCTCCTCCCCGAGGACCAGCGGCACCCTCCAGATGAGGAGGCCAGCAGGGGAGAGCACAGCCCCCTCTGGACCCTCCTCCAGCTGGAAGAGGAGCGCAGAGCCTTCAGGATCAGATGCTGCAAACTGGAAGACAAAGTTCTCCCCAGCAAATGTCCGCAGGTGGTTTTGAGGTGGGTGAAAGGATGGTGGCTGGTTAACTGAAAGCAGAGAGAAAAGCTGAGCAGCAGAAACAGGAAGCTCCTTCAACCATATTCCCTGTTCTCCAACATTCCTGTCCTGAAACCAACTCAGGGAAAACATTACATCATGGGATTGTCTGGAGGAGTCATTGTAAACACACGTGCCCATGTCTGGAAGCATCTCTAGATTTCCTTCCAACTGCAACACTCATCCAGCTCACGTAGCATCCTCCACTGAAGTCCTGGATCCTGCCGACATAGCCAGAACATGGCAACATATGCAAGGAGGCCCAGGCAGGATTCGCTCCCCAGACTCCCGGGTGAAGTCCTGGATCCTGCCGACATAGCTAGAACGTGGCAACGTATGCAAGGAGGCCCAGGCAGGATTCGATCCCCAGACTCCCGGGTGAAGTCCTGGATCCTGCCGACATAGCTAGAACGTGGCAACGTATGCAAGGAGGCCCAGGCAGGATTCGATCCCCAGACTCCCGGGTGAAGTCCTGGATCCTGCTGACATAGCCAGAACATGGCAACGTATGCAAGGAGGCCCAGGCAGGATTCGCTCCCCAGACTCCCGGGTGAAGTCCTGGATCCTGCCGACATAGCTAGAACGTGGCAACGTATGCAAGGAGGCCCAGGCAGGATTCGATCCCCAGACTCCCGGGTGAAGTCCTGGATCCTGCCGACATAGCCAGAACATGGCAACGTATGCAAGGAGGCCCAGGCAGGATTTGCTCCTAGACTCCCGGGTGAAGTCCTGGATCCTGCCGACATAGCCAGAACATGGCAACGTATGCAAGGAGGCCCAGGCAGGATTTGCTCCTAGACTCCCGGGTGAAGTCCTGGATCCTGCCGACATAGCTAGAACGTGGCAACGTATGCAAGGAGGCCCAGGCAGGATTCGCTCCCCAGACTCCCGGGTGAAGTCCTGGATCCTGCCGACATAGCCAGAACGTGGCAACATATGCAAGGAGGCCCAGGCAGGATTCGCTCCTAGACTCCCGGGTGAAGTCCTGGATCCTGCCGACATAGCTAGATTGTGGCAACGTATGCAAGGAGGCCCAGGCAGGATTCGCTCCTAGACTCCCGGGTGAAGTCCTGGATCCTGCCGACATAGCCAGAACATGGCAACGTATGCAAGGAGGCCCAGGCAGGATTCGATCCCCAGACTCCCGGGTGAAGTCCTGGATCCTGCCGACATAGCCAGAACATGGCAACGTATGCAAGGAGGCCCAGGCAGGATTCGATCCCCAGACTAACAGGTGAGAGTGACGCATGCTTACAGCCAGACAGAGGAATCCCTGCGGCCACATAGGCAGGACGCATGATCGATCAGAGGGATAATGGCAGGACTCCACACTGTCACACCAGGCATGAGTAAAGTAATACTACAAATGACTAAAGTAATACTACGAATGAGTAAAGTAATACAGGGAATGAGTGAAGAAATACTAGGAATGCCTAAAGTAGTACTATGAATGAGTAAAGTAGTACTATGAATGAGTGCAGAGCTGGTTTCTGATTGGATGCAGAGTTTCTGTCCACCAGTGATGAGACGACTGTAACCAGCTGAGTCTTTGCTTTGTATATGAACCTGGTTTGTTGGAGAAATGATGATGGTGATGATGATGATGATGAAGCTGTTCTCATAGAACTGTTGGGGTCTGAACTGTGTTTGGATGCTAATGCTTTTAGCTGAGTTGCTACCCTCATGCTGCTATGCTACATGTCAGCATTGGTACATGCTACATGTTAGTATTGCTATATGATACTATGCTGCATGTCAGCATTGCTACATGTTGCTATGCTTCATGTTAGCATTTCTTAATGTTTCTTTGCTGCATGTTAGCTCTGATACAGGCCGCTATGCTACATGTTAGCATTGGTATACACTGCTATGCTACATGTTTCTATGCTACATGTTAGCATTTGTACATGCTACTCTGTTACATGTTAGCATTGGGACATGCTGCTATGCTACATGTTAGCATTGCTGCATGCTACGATGCTAGATGTTAGTATTGGTACATGCTAGCATTGCTACACATTGCTATGCTCAACATTGCTATGCTATGTGTTAGCATTGCTACATGTTACTATGCTACATGTTGCATTGCTACATGCTAGCGTTGCTACATGTTTCTATGCTACATGCTAGCATTGCTACATGTTGCTCTGCTACACGTTAGCCTTGATGCTTTCTTTTCGTTCCAAGGTTTTTTGAACAGAAATCATAGAACAGAAATTAAAAACTTGGCGGTCCCAATGTTTACCAAATATCCCCAGAGGGAGCAACAACAGCAAATTGAAAGAATACATAAATATATGCATTACACGCATACACCCATTCATGCACAGAAAATAAAATAAACAAATAAATAAAAATGTTTTTAAAAAGCATTGATGCTTCCTGCTGTCAGCAGACGGCTGCTGGACTGCAGACGTACCACGCTGCCTTGTGAACAGATGTTGTGGAGAAGAGGTGAAGTGTCCTGTACCTTGGTTGACAGACCAGGAGAACTTGGATATGTCAGGGTCACAGAGAAGGCAGGGGCTGCTGGGGTTGCTGTCTCCAGTTTCAAAGCACATCCCATCAATGTTGCAGGTCTTCTCCTGCACAACAGAAGCCAAAGACACCGAAAGTTTCATTTTTATAGATCAGCTCTAAAACTCAGAGAAGCTGTTGTGTGCAGCATCCCTGGATAAGCAACAGCTACTGCAAGCTACTGCAAACTGCCATCCTCGGCACAGTGGTCTTAGCTTCTTTACTATGGTGCAGTTTTCACTGGAAAACAGCTCCAAACCAGCGTTCAGGCTGATGTAGCTCAACTGAACAACTTATATTTATATTTGGTTTCTGTCGAAAATTTGGTTTAAATCTGCCTGAAATTGAAAGTTTATAGTTAAAAATAGCACGACTGAATTTGGCAGATTTTTGGTGTCCCCTAGCGACGGCTAATCTGGCATTGTCTTCGTCCCGTCTCTTCTCTCAGATCTCTCCAGCCAGTAAAAGTCAGTTTCTGCTGACTCATCTTATCTCCTGCTCTGTCTCTTTCTCTTCTTCTTTTCCACTCGTCCTCCGATGACGTTGTCTGATGTTTCTCCAGTGAAACAACCACGGTGACGTACGAGACGACCAGTGTGCAGTTGCTGGTGTGCAGCATGGAGCCAGGACGTGAGATGCTGCTGTAAAGCGATGCTCGGGGCTGGAAAACAAACTAGTGAAGTGGTTTCTCAGCCTCATGATGCTGCATAACCCTAGGAATGTGTATGATAAATGTAATGGTGGCATCAAAACTAACCGCAAACAAAGTTTTAGGTTCAGAGGGTTTAATAGTGTTGCTTTAAGTTTGAATTGTTGCTGATGTTCCTCACTCTGACATGTTCTCATAGGTGGACCCAGGACACTTTTATTTATTTTACTGCAACTGTTTTAGTAGATGGGATGTTTTCTGTTTACTTCAGAGGCACTGTCGCCATGTCAGATGGTGTCATGAATTCATCCGAGGTCTTGTACCAGCAAGTGACCTTACTACAAGAATGAGTGCTATCAGCAACGGCGCTTCCCAATAGCATGAGATGGGGATATGGGACAAGCAGCTGTGCGGCAGGAAAGATGAGGGCCCGGGCGGGACACGATCCCGAGACTCCCAGATGGGAATCATCATGCTAACCATTTAGCCAAAGGGATGTTTCCTGGCCAAGTAGCCAGGGTTCATTATCACTCGGAGGCATAGAGACAGGACTGTCAACTGTGTCTAGCCTGGTACACCAGCCCAGGGTTCCCACGTGTCCTGGAAAACCTGGAAAATGATTGAGCATTTTTCCAGTCATGGAAAACACATAAAAAATTAGAAAAAGAGTAAAATGTCCTGGAAAAGTCTAAGTTGTCCTGGAAAATTATTTTTCCTCCCTCTGTTTTGTTTTTGCTTTCATCTCGGCTTCGTCACCGCTTCATCATGACTTCATCAGTGCTTCGTCAACGATTCGTCTCTGCTTCATATTCGCTCCATTGCCACTTCGGCTCTGCTCTGTTGCCACTTCGTCTCCGTTTCATTGCTGCTTAGTCTTTGCTTCGTCACCGCTTCTTCAATGCTTCATCAATGCTTCATCAATGCTTCGTCACCGCTTCTTCAATGCTTCATCAATGCTTCGTCACCACTTCATCATTGCTTCGTCACCGCTTCGTCACAGATTTGTCACAGCTTAGTCTCCGCTTCATCTCCACTTCTTCTCTGCTTCGTTTCCACTTAGTCTCCGCTCGTCGCCACTTCGTCTCCACCCCGTTGCCGCTGAGTCTCTGCTATGTCACCGCTTCATTACTGCTTCATCACAGCTTCATCAACGCTTCGTCACCGCTTCATCACTGCTTGGGGTGCAATTTATTAGTGTATGTTGGGATAACTTCACTCATACTATAGCAGCTGGAAAAGTCCTGGAAAGTAACTTAAAGAAAAGAGTGAGAACCCTGCCAGCCTGACTAACGCCATGCATGAGATACACGGCAAGTCAGTCTGGGTTTCCTCTGCTAGAGACTCATTTCCAATGTGAGACGAGAGGCGGGACTAACAGGAGGAAAGTGAACTGGAGAGAACCAATCAGAGAAACACGGAAGTGATGCAAACGTCTTTTTGTAACTGGAAAACATGGAGGAAAGCCTTCAGAGCAGCAAATCGTTGCGGTTTTAAGGACATGTGCAGCTAATTCAGACATCAGAAAGGACATCGTTATATAGTCGCTCCTCTGCAGCCATTCTGACTGTTTATGGTTAGAGAACTGAATTGCCAAAAAAGACATATCATAAGTCCCGCCTTCCACACTGTGTTTGGTCCATTTTTTACCGGAGTGGAAATCACTTTCCAGTTGAGGAAACTCAGACTGACTTGCTGTGTATCTCATACATGGTGTTGGTCAGGCTGGTGGACCAGGCTAAACTGTCACAGCTGTCAATCAATCATGGCAACAGCACTTTTCAACATCTCCCTGCATGAAATGACATCAATCAAACAGCTAATGAATTTTTGCAAAACAACTAATTGGTCTGAGTCAGGTGTGTTGGCATGACACAGTGAAAACCTTCCAGACACTGACTATGAGGTCTGGATTTGGTGATCCATGGTCTAGAACAGGGTAGGCAACTCTGGTCCTCGAGGGCCGGCATCCTGCAGATATCAGGAGTTTCCCGGCTGCAACACCTGACTCTGATCAATAGGTAATTGTGCAGAGCTTGTTGTCAAGCTCTGCACAAGTCACAAGGTGTGTTGCCTCAGAGAAATTCCTGATACCTGCAGGATGCCGGCCCTCAAGGACTGGAGTTGCCTACCCTTGGTCTAGAACAGGGGTCTGCAACCTGCAGCTGCAGAGCCACAAGTGGCTCTTTGGACCGTCCACAATGGCTCAATAACATTGACTAAAAAGGATAAAGATTCAAGTAATATTTAAAAATATAAATGATAACAAATGTAGGTTTTAGCAGTTTTTCATTGGAATAAGTAAGAAAGTAAGTACCAGGAATGTTTTTTTTCTACATCTGTTTCTCTTCTCATGAGTTTGGAAATTATGGGCTTCTTCTTCAACACAGTCTCAAAAGAGCAAAATCCCTTAAAGAAAAATGGAACTATCCCTTTTTTTTTTTTTTTTTTTTTGCAAAGTTTTTATGTTTTGTTTTGTATGGAAGAAGATTAGGACCACTGAAGAAAACAATTCTGAGAAAAAAGTCAGAATTTTTACTTTTTTTCAGAACAATAAAGAACATTTTTGAGGAATTTTCTTTCTTTTTTCTTTTTTCAATATCTGAAAAAGTCAGAATTCTGACTGACTCTGAAGCATCTTCAACACCAAATGGCCAATCTTTGATAATATCCCACAACACAAGGTAAAGACACGGCGTTACAAACCTTACAAAGCTTCCGTCATAGATGCAGCGTGTTTGTGGAGGCAACAGAAAACCATTTTGAATTTCAGTAATATGAGGAAAAAACATCGTCTTCTTTTGCATTGAAGTTACCTTTAACTTACAGAGTCCTGAGCGTGATGCCTGACAGACCTGGCAAACGCCGTCATAGATCGTCAGCACCTTGGCCTGGCTGTACTGGGAGCCATCGTTGGTCACCTGGATGGGTGAATCAGCTTGTAAATGAATTCTGACATGTGTGTACTGACAACATCGTGGGTGATAATGAGTAGCAGCCTTGCCTTAATCTCCCACCGTGCGTACGGTTTATCGTCCATCATGAAGTCCTCTGTGGTGACAGCAGCGTTGCTTAGTGACGGCACAGCGCAGTCCAGAGCCTTGGAGCTGAGGAAGGTGGCTTTAGTCCTCTGCTGTTCCCCTGGAACCCAGCCTTTGTTCATGTACTGTTGAGGAAAGAAACAAAAACGTTTTGGTCAGGAAGGCTCTCATCCTGACTTGTGACCTCACCTGTGCTCACTTTAAGTCTGGTGGCGTGGCAGCTCAGGTCCGGAGAGTCGATGAAGCCGAGACCAAAGACCCGAACGTTCCGACAGTCAAAGGCTCTGATGTCACAAAGTCCACTGTTCTCCAAATCAGTTACTTCGATCGGCTGCCCTGTTGGAGGAGGGATGATGGGCTTTTATGAGTTGAAGCTTCACATTTGCAATGAATCAACACCCGCAGAAACGTACCCATGGCCAGGCTGCAGTCATGGAAGCTGTAGCCGGAGTGACACTGGCAGCCCCACTCTGTACACTCTCCGTTACCATTGCAGAAGTTCGGGCAGCGGAGCGCCATCACCACCTCCCCAGACGCCCCGGGTGACGTAGCCACCTCTAAAGCTCGCTGGGTCCGATTCTCTAGCAGCCGCCTCTCGCACTCGTTCTCCAAGTACGGCAGCAGCGCCTCCTCCCAAACCAGGTCATCTTTAAGCTGCAAGTCCAGCATGCAAAGATCCACAGCCTCTTCCAGACGACGTCCTAGCAGCCCTCGGCACACTGTCCCAACAGTGGAATTAGCTAACACCATCTGGCACACTTCCAGGGCTTTGGCTGAGGTCAGGCCACTTTGCGTCGGCCACTGAGGTTGCACAGCTTTTCGGGCTTCCGCCAGGTGATCATCAGGAAAAAAGTAGGCAAATCTCTCTAGATCTGCTTGGCTGAGACTGTGTGTGGCAAAAACAGGCTGGAATTCAAATGATGCCTGTCTTTTGGGCCTGTCAACAGAAAGAAGAAAGTCCTCCCTGAGCTCAGAAGGCATGTCCAAATCACCATCACTATTCTGATCGTTCCGGCCATGAATCCAAAGGTGCCTCCTCTCTGGAGTACGATTACTGAAGGCAGACATTTCTGAGATGCTGTCCTCTCTTTGTGGACTCTTGATGTGTTCCACTGTTGTGTCCATGGAGGGGAACACAGATGTGTAATCGACGTTATCATACGCCATGCAGTCAGAGTGAGCCAGCGGACTGGGGAAGTTAGCCATCCCTGCGCCAGGATCCTGGGAGCCACCATAACCTCTGTGACACTGACAGAAAGGCCGCCTGAGCCTCTGCATCATTCCAGGAGGTGTTTTATCAAATAAACTCTCACCAGGAGCTATCCTGAAGGGAAAACCACCGTAAGATGTTAGAGACTACCCATTCAGCGGAACCACATCTTAAGCAGTTTATCTTTGCAGTCAGAAACTGACCTCCAGTCCTCGATGAAGCGATGCAGGTCATCAAGACCATAAAAACCTCCATTAGAACCTTGGAAATCATTGTTGCCATTGCGGTCGAAGGTCCCACAGAGGCCTCGAGTGTTGCCGTAGTCAACACTAGGAGCCCGGACAGACAGACTCATCCCCCAATCACCTACATCCGCCCTAACGAAGGCCCCGGAGGGAAAGCTCAGCTACAAGAAAAGAATTGCATCCAACAGCTGGTTAACATCATCGCATCGTCCAATGAAGGTCAAGATGAAGATCAGATTCATATGGATGAAGTTAAAGTTGCTCTCTTTCATGCAACTGATCACTGAAGTACAGAGGAAGCAAACAGCTCCCTGATATCAATATCAGCCAGTGTTAAAATGTTTGGATACCTACGGTGACCTTCTTCCCCTGGTGGGACTCCAGCACCCGGACCCGGCTACCTTCGTCTCCAAGGTTCTTCACAGTTAGCTGTGGCCGTGTTTCCTGAGGTTGGCCGTTGCACATGTCAAAGACAGCAACGTCATTCCCCTCCTGCACGGCAACCCCACAGTTACAGGCCACAGAGTAGTGTCGACTGCCACAATCCCACTGCCGAGAATGCACCTCAAACCCCCGAGCAAGGCTTCGGTACAGGATAAATGTGCCAGTCTGGTGGTTCTCATACCGCCTGCAGACAGCAGAGACATGAGAAGCAAACACAAATATATGTGTTAATCTGCCATTTAGATCTAAACTACGCTAACAGTCGGACCAACAGTCAAACCCAGAGCCAGATCAACAGTCAGGCCAAAGGTCAGACCAACAGTCCAGCCAACAGTCGGACCAACAGTCATACCAACAGTCATGCAAACTGTCAGGCCAAAGGTCAGACCAACAGTCCAGCCAACAGTTGGACCAACAGTTGGACCAACAGTCAGATCAACAGTCAGACCAACGGTCAGGCCAATAGTCGGACCAAAAGTCAGATTAACAGTCAGACCAACAGTCAGGCCAACAGTCGGACCAACAGTCAGACAAACAGTCAGATCAACAGTCAGGCCAACAATCATGTGAACAGTCTGCCCAACACTCACGCCAACAGTCGGGCCAACAGTCAGACCAACAGTCAGATCAACAGTCCAGCCAACAGTCAGACCAACAGTGCCGCCAACAGTCTGACCAACAGTCAGGCCAATACTCAGACGAACAGTTGGACCAACAGTCAGACCAATGGTGAGGTTAACAGTCAGACCAACATTTGAATCAACAGTCAGTCCAACACTCAGACCAACATTCGGACCAATAGTCAGACCAACAGTGAGGCAGTGAGTTGTTTCATTTAGCTAATACCTTGTGTGTCTATAACTGCTAATAACACTACAACACTCGTTATTGCCAACAACATGCACTCCCGTGATTCTTTGCAGAAGCATTCTCTCAACACGCTGCAATATTTTAAGATTTAACTCTTAGTAAGCTCATTAATTGCACCTGGGTTAACCCAGATTCTCCATGTCAGCCAGGTTTTGTGCACAAGAAACCAGTTCAGCCAGGACGCTCTACCAGAGCTGGTCAAGACTTGCTACCCTCTCTTATCCTGGATAACTGAAGTGTACTCATGTAAAACAGGTCCCGGATAAGATCTAAGGAGGGCTGATGACTCATAATGTGATTATTACCTGCCATCAAGTGTGATGATGTGTGGGTCAGTCAAAGAGTAGCAGATGGAGGTGGGAACATCCTGGACCACGACCTGTAAAAGAGGACAGAAGAACCTCGTCTGATCAGAAACCGAGCCAACACAATGAGCTCTTACATAATGTGATAACTTAATAACGATGCCTTGGAGCGGTGCTGTCTGAAGCCATCGAGCCTCCTCTCTCACTTAAGGTAGAGCAGTATTATTGTGTGTACACATCAACAGAGAGAGAAGGAAACCTGTCATCTGTCTTAACTGTCTTTGATTAAAGTAATATTAGCTTTGGACTCCAGCTTCATCTTAAGAGATTCAGATTACCTTGAGGATCCCTAGAATCTATAAAAGCCATTCCATCTTTCTTTAAAAGCCTTTACATAATAAAGTTTCTGAAAAACTTCTCCAGGACTTTTGTTCCTAAATCAAATCCTTATTAAGAAGCGTAGGATTTCTGTTTCCCTGCAAAGTACTTTAACCAGCGTATCACCTGGAAATTTGGAGTTGGTAAAGAAGCTTCTACATATTGCTTGACTTATGCAAACTATAATATTTGGCATTTCTAAAGCAGCCGGCTGATATAACTCACTTTAAGGGAGGTTGGGATGTAGCTTCTCCAGAGGCGGGGGGCACCGGGTCCAGGCAAAGCACTGACCAGACTCGGCCGGTTCCCGTCCCGTGTAAAATCTGTCACAGCCGTGAGGAAGAACTTGGCCCAGCCACAGCTGCCGCCTCTGCAGGCTCTCGGCTGGATCTCCACCTGGCAGGTGGACAGCACCACGTTGGAGACCTCCTGTCCCAGACTGTCTGTGGACATCAACACCACATCAGACAGACGGTGTGAACAGCTGTAATTACAACGGCCCTGCTCTGATGTGGTGAGCAACACCAAGACGGGGATGACAGAAATAACATCTGCACAGAGACGAGGAAACAGTCCATCAGCAGAGGCTGACACTCCACTCCTTCTGGTCATGTTTTTAATCAAGCTCTTCCTTCAGTAGAATGTTTTTGAAAAAAAGACCCCAAATTCTCTAAAAATCCAAAACTCCTCACATAGACCCCCAAACTTCCCTTGAAACCAACCACAAAACTCCCCCTAAACCAGACCCCAAAACTTCACCGAAACCAGACAGCAATACTTTCCCTAAACCAGACCCCAAAACTCCCAATAAACCAGACCCCAAAACTCCCAATAAACCAGACCCCAAAACTCCCAATAAACCAGACCCCCAAACTCCCCTAAACCAGACCCCAAAACTCCCAATAAACCAGACCCCCAAACTCCCCTAAACCAGACCCCAAAACTCCCAATAAACCAGACCCCAAAACTCCCAATAATCCAGACCCCAAAACTCCCAATAAACCAGACCCCAAACTCCCAATAAACCAGACCCCCAAACTCCCCTAAACCAGACCCCAAAACTCCCAATAAACCAGACCCCAAAACTCCCAATTAACCAGACCCCCAAACTCCCAATAAACCAGACCCCCAAACTCCCCTAAACCAGACCCCAAAACTCCCCTTAAACCAGACCACAGACCTCCCTGAAACGAGACCCAAAAACCATATAAATCACGAGTGTATATGAGAATCAGATGTGTGTGTATATGTGAATCATGTGTGTATATAAGTGAGTAACGTGTGTACATGTGAATCAGATGCGTGGACATGTGAATCACGTGTGTATACATGTGAATCACGTGTGTGTACATGTGAATCGTGTGTGTGTACATGTGAATCCCGTGTTTACATGTGATACATGCGTGCACGTGTGAGTACATGTGAATAGTGTGTGTATGTACGTGTGTACATGTGAACCACGTGTGTGTACATGTGGATCACATGTGTATATGTGAATCACGTTTACATGTGAACCACGTGTGTGTACATGTGGATCACATGTGTATATGTGAATCACGTTTACATGTGAACCACGTGTGTGTACATGTGGATCACATGTGTGTACATGTGAATCAGATGTGTGTGTACATGTGAATCCCGTGTTTACATGTGATACATGCGTGCACGTGTGAGTACATGTGAATAGTGTGTGTGTGTACGTGTGTACATGTGAACCACGTGTGTGTACATGTGGATCACATGTGTATATGTGAATCACGTTTACATGTGAACCACGTGTGTGTACATGTGGATCACGTGTATATGTGAATCACGTTTACATGTGAATCACGTGTGTACATGTGGATCTTATGTGTGTATATGTGAATCGTGTGTATTTGTGAATTAGATGTGTGTGTACATGTGTGTACGTGTGAATCACGTGCGTATCTGTGTGTACGTGTGAACCGTGTGTGTACATGTTAATCACGTGTGCGTACATGTGAATCATGTGTGCATACGTGTGGTTTTCCTGTCAGGGCAGTAACTGCAGCTGTAGAAGCTGGTAAACGTCCCATCTGTTCTGACCTCTTGGACAACACCCGTCTAACAAAGAAAATACTGGGACGTCAGACGTGGTTGGTTTGTTCAGCCGTGTGCTACAACACGGTTAACCTGCATCCTTTGCGTCTGCAGATGTCAGGAAAGGGGATGAGAAGGACTCGGTCCCGTGTCCTCCAGCAGGCCTGACCTGGGTCGTGGACACTCAGAGCTAGAGGGACTCCACAGCGGTGGGCGGGGTCGGAGCCAACGCAGGCGATGGGCACGGTGCTGTGCAGGGTCACCTCATGCTCCTGGCCATTCTCCGCGGTGTGGAGCAGATCTGGAGAAAACTGATGGAGCAGAGTGAGAGTTAGACGTCCTCCATTCGGAGTAAAGCGTCTGAATACTGCAGGACGGAGACGCATCGTCATGCTGACCTTCAGCCCAGCGTAGAAGCTCTCGCTCTCTCTGGGAGCTGATCTGTGGTGGCTGGAGTTGACTCTGAAGGTGGAGACGCTGCAGGAGAACTACAGAGATGGTTGCTTCAGACGGAGCTCCAACAACCATGTTCACAACAGTTCTCATCAGACACGGAGACGGTCTGCAAGTCCACAAGCCCCAGTCCACAGTAGACCCCCGAGCCTGTTCAGCATCAGCATGTGTTCCTCAACATGGAATGGAACTGGTCCAGTATCCGAGCTGACCTGGAACTGGTCCGGTATCAGGACTGGTATGGAACTGGTCTGGTATCAAAACTATACTGGAACTGGTCCAGTACCAGGACTGAACTGGAACTGGTCTGGTATCAGAACTAGACTGGAACTGGTCCAGTACCAGGACTGGACTGGAACTGGTCTGGTATCAGAACTAGACTGGAACTGGTCCGGAACCAGGACTGGACTGAAACTGGTCTGGTGTCAGAACTAGACTGGGACTGGTCCAGGACCAGGACTGCAATGGAACTGGTCTGGTATCAGAACTAGATTGGGACTGGTCCAGGACCAGGACTGGACTGGAATTGGTCCAGTACCAGGACTGGACTGGAACTGGTCTGGTATCAGAACTAGACTGGAACTGGTCCGGAACCAGGACTGGACTGAAACTGGTCTGGTGTCAGAACTAGACTGGGACTGGTCCAGGACCAGGACTGCAATGGAACTGGTCTGGTATCAGAACTAGACTGGAACTGGTCCAGTACCAGGACTGAACTGGAACTGGTCTGGTATCAGAACTAGACTGGAACTGGTCCGGAACCAGGACTGGACTGAAACTGGTCTGGTGTCAGAACTAGACTGGGACTGGTCCAGGACCAGGACTGCAATGGAACTGGTCTGGTATCAGAACTAGACTGGGACTGGTCCAGGACCAGGACTGGACTGGAATTGGTCCAGTACCAGGACTGGACTGGAATTGGTCCAGTATCAGGACTGGACTGCTACTGGTCCGGTATCAGGACTGAAATGGAACTGGTCCAGTATCAGGACTGGAATGGAACTGGTCCGGTACCAGGACTGGAATGGAACTGGTCCAGTATCAGGACTGGACTGGAACTGGTCCGGTACCAGGACTGGACTGGAACTGGTTTGGTATCAGGACTGGAATGGAACTGGTCCGGTATCAGAACTGGACTGGAACTGGTCCGGTATCAGAACTGGACTGGAACTGGTCCGGTATCAGGACTGGAATGGAACTGGTCCAGTATCAGGACTGGACTGGAACTGGTCCAGTATCAGGACTGGACTGGAACTGGTCCGGTACCAGGACTGGACTGGAACTGGTTTGGTATCAGGACTGGAATTGAACTGGTCCAGTATCAGAACTGGAATGGAACTGGTCCGGTATCAGGACTGGACTGCAACTGGTCCGGTACCAGGACTGGACTGGAACTGGTTTGGTATCAGGACTGGAATGGAACTGGTCCGGTATCAGAACTGGAATGGAACTGGTCCAGTATCAGAACTGGGCTGTAACTGGTCCGGTATCAGGACTGGAATGGAACTGGTCTGGCATCAAAACTGGACTGCAACTGGTCCGGTACCAGAACTGGACTGGAAATGGTCTGGTACCAGGACCGGACTGGAGCACACCTTTGGCGGACCTTTAGAAAGATGGAGAACTGTTGAAGACCACTTTAAATGGTCTAGAATGTCCAGCTGAGTCCTTCCTCTGGTGGATGCTGGGTGGACTGTTCTGGTTCTGGTTCTGGTTCTGGTCTCTAGGGTCGGGATCAGCTGGTTCAGCGTTTCTGCGGCTCTGTCTAGGCTCAGATGAAGGGAACAGCTGGACTGGACAGTAACACTGCAGGTGTTTAACTTTCTCCCAGCGAGAACATAAACCAGCCTCTAGACCAGGTCCGGTCCTTCAGAGCTGCTGTCCTGCAGTTTTAGAGCGTACCCCCTCCAGCTCCTGAATCACAATAATCCCCTCATCATCCAGCTCTGCAGAGGTTACAAGATATTTATGTGATTCAGGTGTGTTGGAGAAGGAAGCGGGCTTGGAGGATCGGACTTGGACACCCCTGGTCTAGAGGCTGCTGCTGTCATCCCTCGTCCAGCCGCACCAACATTCCTGACACACAGCGGGTAAAAGTATCAAACACGTCACATTTCTCTCAGAAAATATATTTTTAATTGAGCTATTGACGTGAAATTTTCCCCAGATGTCGGCAACAACTCAAGTAATGCACACATACAAAGAAATCCTAACATTTATGTCCATAAATGAAGTTATGTGTAATATAGTGAAACAGGGAATAAGTATTGAACACATGAAGAAATGGAGACAAAAAGATCTGAAAGCCAAGAAAGCAGCTGGAGTCTGTCAGTATTTAGAAAGTAATACTGTCCCCTATCAGAGCAAAGTAATATCAGCTGCTTTAGTCCTGATTGATGCCTTTAAAAAGGTTTCTCATCACCAAGGTGTCAGACAAGAAGCATTGCATGATGGGTTAAAGCAAAGAGCAACCTTATTATTGCAAACACACTGAAGGCATTGGTTCCAGGTGCATTTGTAAACTTGTGAAAGTTCCAGTGAGCACCATTGGGACCATCATCCGGAAGTGGAAAGAACACGGCATGGTCATAAAGCGGCCACGGCCAGGTGCTCCTCACAAGATTTCAGACAGAGGAGTCAGAACAATCATCAGAAAGGTTCTCCAACAGCCCAGGACCACTCGTGGAGAGCTTCAGAAAGACCTGGAACCAGCAGCTACAGTTGTTTCAGAGAAAACAAGGAGGAACGCACTCAACCGCCATGGCCTTCATGCACGCACACCACGCAAGACTCCATTTCTGAAGAAGAAGCAGGTTGATGCTGGTTTGAAGTTTGCAACACAACATCTGGACAAACCCATGACATTCTGGGAAACATAGTCTGGTCAGATGAGACCAGAACTGAACTCTCCAGATGTCAGAAGACACAAAGACGAGAAATGGCACCGCACTTGACCCCAAAAAACCATAACTACAGTGAAGTTTGGAGGTGGGAACATCATGGTGGGGACTGTTTTTCAGCATGTGGTACTGGCAGACTTCATATCATTGAAGGAAGAATGAATGGAGAAAAGTAAAGAGACATTCTGGACCAGAATCTGCTGCATCTGCAGCTGCTGAAGATGAAAAGAGGCTGGATCTTTCAGCAAGACAATCACCGACCCGAAAGAACTGAAGATCCGAGTTCACAGAAGAGACCCTGAACCGTGAAGATCTGAAGGCAGTTTGTGGAAGAATGGACCAAAATCACACCTGATCAACGTTTTCCACTGGTTTCTCCATACAGGAGGCGTCTGGAGGCTGGAACCACCAACAAAGGTTTTTACACTAAATAGTAAATAAATTTCAGTAAGCATCTTCAATACTTAGTCACTGTGTCATTTCACTATATTACACATAACTTCAATCATGGACATAAATGTAGGATTTCTTTGTATGTGTGCATTACTTGGGTTGTTGCCAACATCACCCAGAACAACTGGTGAAGCATCTACAGTTGTGTGAAAAAGTGTTTGCCCCCTTCCTGATTTCTTTTTTTTATGTTTGTTATAGGTAAATGTAACATGTTAAATGAACCGCCTTCTTAAGGTCATGCCACAGCATCTCAATGGGATTCAGGTGGGGGCTTTGACAAGGCCACTCCAAAGTCTTCATGTTGTTGTTTTTAAGCCATTCAGAGGTGGACTTGCTGGTGTGTTCTGGATCATTTGTTCTGCTGCAGAACTCAAGTGCGCTTCAGCTTGAGGTCACCAACAGATGGCCGGACGTTCTCCTTCAGGATTTTTTGGTAGAAGCAGAATTCATGGTTCCATTTACCACAGCAAGTCTTCCAGGTCCTGCAGCAGCAAAACAGCCACCGACCATCACAATACCACTACCATACAGGGAGTGCAGAATCATTAGGCAAATGAGTATTTAGACCACATCATCCTCTTTATGCATGTTGTCTTACTCCACACTGTATTGGCCCAAAGCTTATTACCAGCATATCAGGTGATGTGCATCTCTGTAATGAGAAGGGGTGTGGTCTAATGACATCAACACCCTATATCAGGTGTATTAGGCAAACACAATTATTAGGCAACTTCCTTTCCTTTCCCAAAATGGGTCATAGAGGGACTTGACAGGCTCTGAAAAGTAAAAAATAGTGAGATATCTTGCAGAGGGATGCAGCACTCTTAAAATGTCCAAGCTTCTGAAGTGTGATCATCAAACAATCAAGCGTTTCATTTAAAATAACCAACAGTGTGGCAAGAAACGTGGAAAAACCAAGGCGCAAAATAACTGCCCATGAACTGAGAAAAGTCAAGTGTGCAGCTGCCAAGATGCCACTTGCCAGCAGTTTTCCATATTTCAGAGCAGCAACATCACTGGAGTGCCCAAAAGCACAAGGTGTGCAACACTCAGAGACATGGCCAAGATAAGAAAGGCTGAGAAACCACCACCACTGAACAATACACACAAGCTGAAACGTCAAGACTGGGCCAAGAAATATCTCAGACTGATTTTTCTAAGGTTTTATGGACTGATGAAATGAGAGTGAGTCTGGATGGGCCAGATGGATGGGCCCGTGGCTGGATCGGTAAAGGCCAGAGAGCTCCAGTCCCACTCAGACGCCAGCAAGGTGGAGGTGGGGTACTGGTATGGGCCAGATGGATGGGCCCGTGGCTGGATCGGTAAAGGCCAGAGAGCTCCAGTCCCACTCAGACGCCAGCAAGGTGGAGGTGGGGTACTGGTATGGGCCAGATGGATGGGCCCGTGGCTGGATCGGTAAAGAGAAGAGAGCTCCAGTCCCACTCAGACGCCAGCAAGGTGGAGGTGGGGTACTGGTATGGGCCAGATGGATGGGCCGTGGCTGGATCAGTAAAGGCCAGAGAGCTCCAGTCCCACTCAGACGCCAGCAAGGTGGAGGTGGGGTACTGGTATGGGCCAGATGGATGGGCCCGTGGCTGGATCGGTAAAGGCCAGAGAGCTCCAGTCCCACTCTGACGCCAGCAAGGTGGAGGTGGGGTACTGGTATGGGCTGGTATCACCAAAGATGAGCTTGTGGGGCCTTTTCGGGTTGAGGATGGAGTCAAGCTCAACTCCCAGTCCTACTGCCAGTTTCTGGAAGACACCTTCTTCAAGCAGTGGTACAGGAAGAAGTCCGCATCCTTCAAGAAAAAACTGATTTTCATGCAGGACAATGCTCCATCACACGCATCCAAGTACTCCACAGCGTGGCTGCAAGAAAGGGTCTAAAAGAAGAAAAACTAATGACATGGCCTCCTTGTTCACCTGATCTGAACCCCATAGAGAACCTGTGGTCCCTCATCAAATGTGAGATTTACAAGGAGGGAAAACAGTCCACCTCTCTGAACAGTGTCTGGGAGGCTGTGGTTGCTGCTGCTGCAATGTTGATGGTGAACAGATCAAAACACTGACAGGATCCATGGATGGCAGCTTTTCAGTGTCCTTGCAAAGAAAGGTGGCTATATTGCTCACTGATTTGTTTTTGTTTTGGAATGTCAGAAATGTATATTTGTGAATGTTGAGCTGTTATATTGGTTTCCCTGGTGAAAATGAATCATTGAAATGGGTATATATTTGTTTATTGTTAAAGTTGTACTTCCATGGTCATTTAATTAATATTTCTGTGTTCTCCATTATTATTGAATGCATTCTGCATCGTTTCTGTTTAAAAAAACGTTCTGGTATCTTTTTATCCAGCTGTATTTGTATACTAGAAGAGAGGCTTGTGGTCCAACGGCAGGCTTTTCCGGCCTAATAAAAATCTTCATTTAAAAACTGCATTTTCTGTTTACTTGTCTTATCTTTGTCTAATATTTAAATTTGTTTGATGATCTGAAACATTTATGTGTAACAAACATGCAAAAATAAGAAATCAGGACGGGGGCAAACACTTTTTCACACAGCTGTACGTTTCTAAAACTCTCCAACTGTGAGTTCTAGCAGCTGTAAGCCATGAAGACAAGACTAGCAGCTTTTAGAGGATCTTTCCCTCTGAAAAGGAGGTCACTGAAGACGCAGAGCAGACGCATGTGGAGGGAAGTTTGTCCAATCTGCAACTGATTTACTTCCCTGCTCCCTCCTAGCTGGATGCAAGACACACTGCTTCTCTGCCGTGAACCCTGGGAGAAGAGGTCATCATGATCCATGGCTCACGCCGCCCTCACATCTTCCACATGTGCTCCCTCTGGCAGGAATTACCGTTTCTCCGAGCCTGAAGTGGACGCCGTCCATCTCCACCACGGAGAAGGGCCTGAGCGTGGACTCCTGCCTGATCTCGGCCTTCATGTTGCTGCCCACGCGCCTGGCCCAGACCACCTGGAAGCCCAGGGCCTGGAAGCCCAGGGTTTGGCTCGACGGCGGCGGGACGAAGGTGCAGCGCAGGTGGACGCTGTGGCCGAGCAGCTCCGGGGTGATGACGGGCCTGGAGGGCAGGGACGGCAGCGCAGCTGGAACGGACATGGAGACCTTCGTCAGAGCTGGTTCCAGAGCAGAACTCGGCTTCCTTCTCCACCCCACCTCACCTCTGCACCGGCCGTTCACCTCCACCTCCCCTGCAGGGCAGAACCTGGATCCCAGTTCTGGATGACATGAAGCACCAGTTTAGCCAGAAACTTTCCCAGTAACAGCTCACTCACCATTTTAGCTCTTTCTCAACTTTCAAACTTTGTTTTTGCTGTTTCAGTTTGCAGCATGAATCTGAGCAGACCTGCTGGATCTGGAGAGCCGTTTCTCTAGTCTGAGTACACAAAGGTACTGGATACTTATTGTGGAGAAGGTATTTTGTATTTTGTGTTCCTTTACAATAATCCCATAATTCAAAGCATGGCAGTGGTATTTAAAGGGTTAAAGGGTTAAAGACCTAAAAACGATCAGAGGTTTGGTTTAGAAATCCTCTCAAGTTGTTTGAGTCAAATCAGTGAAAAAGAAAAGCTTTAGAGACACAACAGAACTTTGACACCTTCAAAATCTGAGTTTGTGACTTGTTTTGATGCCACACCAACATTCATGTTGCACATTTTCCAGCCGTCACTGCCCAGCAGCGTCCAGAGGCCCAGAAACTGCAGTCCGAAAGTTTCCCATCCGGGACGCGGCCGTGACGTCGCAGCACCGCGTCACGTACTCGCAAACGGACGTGAACCAGACACGAACACAGCCGGTGCTTTGAACGCATCACGGAGGATTCAGCAAAGAAACACAATTTCATACGTTATTACAAAAAACAAACAGCCAAATGAGTGTATGTGTAAGTATGATGATGGGGGGGGGGGACTCAGGCGCGACGTCTCCTCCTGGTCTGGACTTTACCAACTCTCGTTCAGGGACGATGAGCTGTTCAGAAACAGAGCCAGAGAACACATGAGGCCAGTTAACAGATCCGTGAGTGATGGAGGTCAATGACGACGTATTCACAGGTGCTGGTGGAGGAAGTTCCGAATAATGATTTGATTAGAAAAAAGCAAAAACACGCAAAGAAACATTACTGGAGGAAGAGAGGAAAAGAAAGAGAGGAAGGGACAGAACAAAAGATAAGACTGTCTGTTACTGACTGGGGAATCACAGTACGGGTACCATGCAGGTGGGGGGGGGGGGTCACTGAGAAAACTGATAAAAGTTCTGTTGTAGGTCTTTAAAGGTACAGTGTGTAAAAAAAATTAAAGGTCAGTGGCAGAAAAATGTGATTTATAATTCAAAACTGTGTTTCTATTGTGTATTTGCTGCACTAGAACAGCTGTTACATGTTTATTTTATTTTCTATTTATATCTATTAATTCATTTATATCTGCTTGCTGGGCGGTGCACATGTGGAGGCTGCCACATCATTTTTACTACAGTGTCCCTGAATGGACAAAACAATGTGTGTGAAGTGAAAACTGCTGTAGCAGCTTTGTTTAACGGGAGTTAGAGACTGTTTGGATCAGTGATGCTTTAAAGACATTAAAAGTATTTCCTCATCGTCCAGTCATCCACTCACACATGAAAACATCTTTATGTCTGGGAGAATTTTGGCCACTGACAGCCACCGTACATTCACAGCTGTGCTGGAATATGAAGTCATTAAGCTGACGAAGGTCACCAGAGGGAATAAAAGGCTGAGGAAGGCTATTGTCGTCATCACCATCATCATCATCATCACCACCGCCCTCATCATCATCACCACCATCATCATCTTCATCATCATCATCATCACCACCTCCATCACCATCATAATCATCACCATCACCATCATCACCATCATCATCACCACCATCATCACCACCATCATCATCACCACCATCATCACCACCATCATCATCATCATCACCATCATCATCACCACCATCATCATCATCACCACCATCATCATCATCACCATCATCACCATCATCATCACCACCATCATCATCTTCATCATCATCATCATCACCACCACCATCATCATCACCATCATCATCACCTCTGGCGCAGTAGCCCATGCATCCCTGCGTGGGCTGCAGGTAGTACACCATGAAGGTCCTACAGTGGCGGACGGTGACGGGGATGCGGAACAGGCAGCAGTCTTTCGCGCTGCCGTGGAAGAACTGCCAGGTGGCGCAGGCGGAGAGCTGGCGGACCCCCCCGGGCCGCGGCAGGGCGCCGTCCTTCAGAGACAGCCAAACCGGGGCCTGGGTCCCGCAGCGGTTCATCTGCAGGGCGGGGGACACGGACAGTCATTACCTGCAGCCCGGGGGCTGTCGGGACCTGTGCGGGTGCCCATCACCCCCCCACCACCACCACATGCATACCTCCACGCAGCTGGTCGGCATCTCTGCCGGCTGGCCGTTGAGCATGAATCTGTACCAGCCCGCCTGCAGGGAGTGGTCGCAGATCAGGTCCTGGATGGCCCGGTTCTGGATCTCCGTGGAGTCAAAGTCCACGCTGCGGTGGGGGTCACTCAGAACCCGATGACCACCCGGGGAGCACTCTGGAGCCGAGGGAGGGGGGGACGAAGATGCCACGCTGAACTCTGATGCAGCTGGAAAGGACATGTGACAGAGGACAGGTAGATGAGGACAAACAGGACAGGTAGCTGAAGACAACAGGACAGGTAGATGAGGACAAACAGGACAGGTAGATGAGGACAAACAGGACAGGTAGCTGAAGACAACAGGACAGGTAGATGAGGACAAACAGGACAGGTAGATGAGGACAAACAGGACAGGTAGCTGAAGACAACAGCACAGGTAGATGAGGACAAACAGGACAGGTAGCTGAGGACAAACAGGACAGGTAGCTGAGGACAAACAGGACAGGTAGCTGAAGACAACAGCACAGGTAGATGAGGACAAACAGGACAGGTAGCTGAAGACAACAGGACAGGTAGATGAGGACAAACAGGACAGGTAGATGAGGACAAAGAGGACAAGTAGCTGAAGACAACAGGACAGGTAGATGAGGACAAACAGGACAGGTAGATGAGGACAAACAGGACAGGTAGATGAGGACAAACAGGACAAGTAGCTGAAGACAACAGGACAGGTAGATGAGGACAAACAGGACAGGTAGATGAGGACAAACAGGACAGGTAGATGAGGACAAACAGGACAGGTAGATGAGGACAAACAGGACAGGTAGCTGAAGACAACAGGACAGGTAGATGAGGACAAACTGTCCCTCGTCCTTCAGCTGCTTTTGTCTGGGTTGACAGAAACACGACTCAGCAGCAGCTGAACTCTGACATGATGAAGAGAACATCTGAGGAGGAAGAGGAGGGATGAAGAGGAGGAAGGATCCTAGCACCCCACAGCTCAGCTAAACCTCAGCAGCTGGACCAGGACCAGGACCAGGACCAGGATCTGGATCAGGACCAGGACCAGGATCTGGATCAGGATCAGGATCAGGACCAGGATCTGGATCAGGATCAGGATCAGGATCTGGATCTGGATCAGGATCAGGACCAGGACCAGGACCTGGATCAGGATCAGGACCAGGATCAGGACCAGGATCAGGACCAGGACCAGGACCTGGATAAGGATCAGGATCAGGACCAGGACCAGGACCAGGACCAGGACCAGGATCAGGATCAGGATCAGGACCAGGACCAGGACCTGGATCAGGATCAGGATCAGGATCAGGGCCAGGATCAGGATCTGGATCAGGATCAGGACCAGGACCAGGACCAGGACCAGGATCTGGATCAGGATCAGGACCAGGACCAGGACCAGGATCTGGATCAGGACCAGGACCAGGATCAGGATCAGGACCAGGACCAGGACCAGGACCAGGATCTGGATCTGGATCTGGATCTGGATCTGGATCTGGATCAGGATCAGGATCAGGATCAGGACCAGGATCTGGATCAGGACCAGGATCTGGATCTGGATCAGGATCAGGACCAGGACCAGGATCAGGACCAGGATCTGGATCTGGATCAGGATCAGGATCAGGACCAGGACCAGGACCAGGACCAGGATCTGGATCTGGATCAGGATCAGGACCAGGACCAGGACCAGGACCAGGATCTGGATCTGGATCTGGATCAGGATCAGGATCAGGATCTGGATCAGGATCAGGACCAGGACCAGGACCTGGATCAGGATCAGGACCAGGATCAGGACCAGGATCAGGACCAGGACCAGGACCTGGATCAGGATCAGGACCAGGACCAGGACCAGGACCAGGATCAGGATCAGGATCAGGACCAGGACCAGGACCTGGATCGGATCAGGATCAGGGCCAGGACCAGGACCAGGATCTGGATCAGGATCAGGATCAGGATCAGGACCAGGACCAGGACCAGGATCTGGATCAGGACCAGGACCAGGATCAGGACCAGGACCAGGATCTGGATCTGGATCTGGATCTGGATCAGGACCAGGACCAGGACCAGGATCTGGATCTGGATCTGGATCTGGATCAGGATCAGGATCAGGACCAGGATCTGGATCTGGATCAGGACCAGGATCTGGATCTGGATCTGGATCTGGATCAGGACCAGGACCAGGACCAGGATCAGGATCAGGACCAGGATCAGGAGCAGGAGCAGGACCTGGATCAGGATCAGGATCAGGACCAGGACCAGGACCAGGACCAGGATCAGGATCAGGATCAGGACCAGGACCAGGACCAGGATCAGGATCAGGACCTCAGCAGCCGGATCAAACGTGTCAGCACAGAAGCAGAAACACAAACTTCCAGCTGACCACAACCTCGCTGAGTCACACCAGGACAAACAAACACAGGGACGTCTGGGACGTTTGTCCCCCCCTACCCCCCCGCCACAGCTGTGAAGGACCACTGGGAATGTGGGACGTCCAGGACACACACACACACAGCTGTGAAGGACTGGGAGGGGGGTGTTGAGAGCAAATGTTGTTTACATGTTGTCTGTGGGGGAGCAGACACGCCTGGAAGCCCAGACCAGACTCCGGGTCACAGGTTGTCCAAACAAGCAGGTCTATGGGGGGGGGGGGGGGGTTTAATGAGTTTACAAAGCCTGGGCGTGTGTGTGTGTGTGTGTGTGTGTGTGTGTGTGTGTGTGTGTGTGTGTGCAACAATGCGGCCCCCTGGGGGAGATTCCAGAGGGAGGGGGGCCAGATGTGCAGGACTCCTCAGGGAAGGAGGTGTTAACATAACCAGGACTGGGTCTGGTACCTGCTGGTCCTGGTCCAGGAGAGTCCAGACCCACATCTGGGGACTCAGACCAGGCCCACATATAAGGTCTAGTGCCAGTCTACAACAGGTCAGTACAGTCTAGTACCAGTCTAGTACAGGTTAGTACAGTCTAGTACGGGCTTAGAACCGGTAAGTACAATCTAGTACCAGTCTACAGCCGATAAGTATAGTCTAGTACCAGTCTAGAACAGTTCAGTACAGTCGACTGCCGGTCTAGAACTGATCAGTACAGTCTAGTATCAGTCTAGAATCGATAAATACAGTCTACTTCCAGTCAGGAACTGGTTTGTACAGTCTAGTGCCAGTCTAGAACCGGTTAGTTCAGTCTTGTACCAGTTTAGAACCGGTTAATACAGTCTAGTAACAGTCTTCAACCAGTGAAGTCAGGTACCAGTCTAGAACCAGGTTAGCTAAGTATAGTACCTGTCTAGAACCAGTTAGTACGGTCTCATACCAGTCTAGAACCAGGTTAGTTCAGTCTATTACCAGTCTAGAACCAGTTAGTACGGATCATACCAGTCTAGAACCAGGTTAGTTCAGTCTATTACCAGTCTAGAACCAGTTAGTACGGATCATACCAGTCTAGAACCAGGTTAGCTAAGTATAGTACCAGTCTAGAACCAGTTAGTACGGATCATACCAGTCTAGAACCAGGTTAGCTAAGTATAGTACCAGTCTACAACCAGTTAGTACGGATCATACCAGTCTAGAACCAGGTTAGCTAAGTATAGTACCTGTCTAGAACCAGTTAGTACGGATCATACCAGTCTAGAACCAGGTTAGCTAAGTATAGTACCAGTCTAGAACCAGTTAGTACGGATCATACCAGTCTAGAACCAGGTTAGATAAGTATAGTACCTGTCTAGAACCAGTTAGTATGGATCATACCAGTCTAGAACCAGGTTAGCTAAGTATAGTACCAGTCTAGAACCAGTTAGTACGGATCATACCAGTCTAGAACCAGGTTAGATAAGTATAGTACCTGTCTAGAATCAGTTAGTACAGATCATACCAGTCTAGAACCAGGTTAGCTAAGTATAGTACCAGTCTAGAACCAGTTAGTACAGTCGACTGCCGGTCTAGAACTGATCAGTACAGTCTAGTATCAGTCTAGAATCGATAAATACAGTCTACTTCCAGTCAGGAACTGGTTTGTACAGTCTAGTGCCAGTCTAGAACCGGTTAGTTCAGTCTTGTACCAGTTTAGAACCGGTTAATACAGTCTAGTAACAGTCTTCAACCAGTGAAGTCAGGTACCAGTCTAGAACCAGGTTAGCTAAGTATAGTACCTGTCTAGAACCAGTTAGTACGGTCTCATACCAGTCTAGAACCAGGTTAGTTCAGTCTATTACCAGTCTAGAACCAGTTAGTACGGATCATACCAGTCTAGAACCAGGTTAGTTCAGTCTATTACCAGTCTAGAACCAGTTAGTACGGATCATACCAGTTTAGAACCAGGTTAGCTAAGTATAGTACCAGTCTAGAACCAGTTAGTACGGATCATACCAGTCTAGAACCAGGTTAGCTAAGTATAGTACCAGTCTAGAACCAGTTAGTACGGATCATACCAGTCTAGAACCAGGTTAGCTAAGTATAGTACCAGTCTAGAACCAGTTAGTACGGATCATACCAGTCTAGAACCAGGTTAGCTAAGTATAGTACCTGTCTAGAACCAGTTAGTACGGATCATACCAGTCTAGAACCAGGTTAGATAAGTATAGTACCTGTCTAGAACCAGTTAGTATGGATCATACCAGTCTAGAACCAGGTTAGCTAAGTATAGTACCAGTCTAGAACCAGTTAGTACGGATCATACCAGTCTAGAACCAGGTTAGATAAGTATAGTACCTGTCTAGAATCAGTTAGTACAGATCATACCAGTCTAGAACCAGGTTAGCTAAGTATAGTACCAGTCTAGAACCAGTTAGTACAGTCGACTGCCGGTCTAGAACTGATCAGTACAGTCTAGTATCAGTCTAGAATCGATAAATACAGTCTACTTCCAGTCAGGAACTGGTTTGTACAGTCTAGTGCCAGTCTAGAACCGGTTAGTTCAGTCTTGTACCAGTTTAGAACCGGTTAATACAGTCTAGTAACAGTCTTCAACCAGTGAAGTCAGGTACCAGTCTAGAACCAGGTTAGCTAAGTATAGTACCTGTCTAGAACCAGTTAGTACGGTCTCATACCAGTCTAGAACCAGGTTAGTTCAGTCTATTACCAGTCTAGAACCAGTTAGTACGGATCATACCAGTCTAGAACCAGGTTAGTTCAGTCTATTACCAGTCTAGAACCAGTTAGTATGGATCATACCAGTTTAGAACCAGGTTAGCTAAGTATAGTACCAGTCTAGAACCAGTTAGTACGGATCATACCAGTCTAGAACCAGGTTAGCTAAGTATAGTACCAGTCTAGAACCAGTTAGTACGGATCATACCAGTCTAGAACCAGGTTAGCTAAGTATAGTACCAGTCTAGAACCAGTTAGTACGGATCATACCAGTCTAGAACCAGGTTAGCTAAGTATAGTACCTGTCTAGAACCAGTTAGTACGGATCATACCAGTCTAGAACCAGGTTAGCTAAGTATAGTACCAGTCTAGAACCAGTTAGTACGGATCATACCAGTCTAGAACCAGGTTAGATAAGTATAGTACCTGTCTAGAACCAGTTAGTACGGATCATACCAGTCTAGAACCAGGTTAGCTAAGTATAGTACCAGTCTAGAACCAGTTAGTACGGATCATACCAGTCTAGAACCAGGTTAGATAAGTATAGTACCTGTCTAGAACCAGTTAGTACAGATCATACCAGTCTAGAACCAGGTTAGCTAAGTATAGTACCAGTCTAGAACCAGTTAGTACAGTCTACTGTCGGTTTAAAACTGGTTAGTATAGTCTAGTTTTAGTCTAGAACCAGGTCAGTTCAGTCTAGTACCAGTCTAGAACTGGTTAGTAAAGTCTAGTGTACCAGTTAGTACTACACTGGTACTAGAATGAACTAACCGGTACTAGACTGTACTAACTGGTACTAGACTGTACTTACTGGTACTAGACTGTACTAACTGGTACTGGGAGACCGGGGTTGAAGAACTGAAGTCGTACATCAGCAGGAACGGGAACATTTCCACCTACAGCCTCAACATCAGTTCCCAAACAAGGAATGATGATGTAAGACAGAGTACTAGAGTACTAAACTAGACTGAGAGTACTGGACTGGAACTAGACTGTACTGAGAGTACTGGACTGGTACTGTTCCACAGAGGTACACACTCCTGTCCCAGCTTTACTGCGTCTGTTTGGCTGAGACGATATTTACACAGAAACAACAAATTTATCAGTGAGAACATTAAAAACGTTGTTGTGGATTCAGGAATGTAGGTCGGATGATTGTTTTGTTTTTATTTACATGTAAACAACCTCCAGCAGCAGCAGCGACACAAGCAGGAGATGAGAGCAGCATGACGTGGATTCTGCTGAGTCATAATTCTGTTTTCATTGTTGTGAGTGTCCTTAATCTGCCGGGTCTGCGGGGGGGTGTGAGCCGCAGGAGCAGAACTCCACATGTGGAACATTTTCTCCTAAATGGGGCGGAAAATGAGCAAATGACCCCTGAAGAAGACAGAAACCCACAACTGCAGCACCTCAGATCCTACATGAGGTCTGTTCCTGAGCTCAGGAGGAGCTGAGTGACGGAACGCAGCCCTGCGCGCGCGTCACGCAGCTCCGCCAGCTCCTCATTTCACGCGCGGGGACCTTTTATCTGCATCTCACGTCAGAAACTTAAAGCACCTGTGAAATCTGTGCTGCGTCTCGAGCTCAGGGAAATTCCGCGTGCACCTACCGTGTTGCGCGAGCGTGCCTAAATGCGGGACCCACAGAAGCGCGATGCGCAAACATCCAAGCACCGAACCAAAGGCGCAGCAGACCATGGCTGCGGATCCGGATCAACACGCGCAGCTGGCTCGCCTCAGTCAGGGTCCCATGCAAAGTTTGCAGGAAAGTCGCAAAAGTAGCGCAAACGTCCTGGTAACCGCAGAAACGAGTCTGCGCCTGCCTGCAGGAGACTGGCGTTCCTGTCTGGAGCGCGTGGGATGACTAAGAGGCAGAGCGGAGGGGGGCGGAGAGTCCGGAGAGGTGGGTCCTCGCAGACCTCAAACCCCGCGTGTCCAAAATACAACAGTCCACCAGAACCGCTTCAGTCCTGCAGCGGCTCCGGTTCAGGCTGGTCCTGATCCGACTGAAGTCCGGACCCGGATCTCCTCCAGCGCGCGGTGGAGCTGAGGACGAAAAGATGTGAAACAGCTGAAATGATTCACCACAAACAGAAACTGGTTTTCATCTGTGGGGAGACTGAAGTGGTCTGGTCCGGGTCTCCAGACCAGCGGCCCCCAGAAAACTGATCCCCCAGCTGGAGTCTTTTATCTGATAAACACATCAGCTCAGAGTCAGAAGCTTTGATCTGGTCTGGACCTGGACCTGGACCTGGACCTGGACCTGGACCTGGACTTGGTCAGCAAGGACGCTCCCAAGGGGTGGTCAGTGCCCCCCTGAACAGCTGGCCACCCCTGCAAAATGTATCTTCTTATATTTCTATCAATTTTTATGTGCTATCGACACGGTGCAGCTTTGCTTATATTTGAATGTTAGAATCTTTAGAAGCCAATAAAAATAAAATAAATAAAAATATTACAGGAGAACTTCCATTTTCTAGAACCAGATAATGAGGTCCATTCATTCTGCCCGCTTCACTGCTGTTATATGGATATACGCGGATACACACTCAATAGAATTTGTACTTAAAAGGGTCCAAAGCTTGTTGCTGGGGGGTTCCTTTCTGAAAGACATTTCTGTACCTTAATGGTCCTTTTTTGTACCTTATCAAGCTGTATGAGTTAATAAAGTACAATTAAACCAATTAAAGATGATGAATAAAAGTCAATAAAATAGAGATTATGACAACAATCAAAGATGCTAATAATAAATGAATAATTATTATAGAAATATTAGGCGAAACACATATATAATTATACATATAATTATTACTATGATTATTACAAAAATCATAACATAATCCCCATAATTACTGTTTAGAAGTACTGCTATTTATAGTTATTGTACAAGCTACACACATTTTTCAATGCTGCAGGTACCCTTAGGGTTTAAATGGTACAAATGTGTACTTTATATTACTTTGGAGCCTTTTTCATAGTATATTCTGGCCTCATAAAGACCAATATTGTACTTTTGAGAGAACGTTTGTGATAAATGTACGTGCAGGTACAGAAACGTTCCTGTGTCGTTCCTCTGTTTCTGAGTGTGTACAACTACTCTGAATATCGTCCAAAGGAGTCAGAGTGTTGCGGAAATGTTACTGGTGTGTAAATGCACGTACTCTGTTTAAATTCCAGAAAGTCCAAGTTAAAAGAAACAAAAGTTATCCTTTAATAACCCTTGGCCACCCCTAAAAAAGATTTCTGCGGGCGCCCCTGTGGGTCAGGTGCTACCCTGATGCAGAAGGCTGTTGCTTTGCATGCTGTTCAGCAGCTCTGCATTTTAAGATTACAAGTCACAATCAGGCAAAATTAGAACCAATCAAATCATTGTTTTCTGACTTGTCGTTCAGTTATTGTGCTTACATGTGTAGGGTAGACTGAGTATAGTTGAGACAGTTTTCGCTCCTCTCACTTCCACGCAAAAATGAGACATTAAAGGGTCTGAACAGAAGATGATTTTACAAAATGCATCCTCTATTTGTGCACTAAAAAATAACCAATAAATAATATCCATAAGTAATTCATAATTTTCACAGTTAATCAAAAACAAGAGGTGTGTTTTCAACTGTATAGAATAAAAATACTGAGTACAGTTGAGACACCATTGAAATGCCTGGAGAGCTGATACTGCTGATGGTATGAACTATTAAAAAGTTCAATTACAACTTTTAACAATTAAGTTTTATATTTGATTTAATCCAACAATAGCATGGGCAAACTTTTTTAAACAATTGAAAATAAATCATTTAATGGATACTGCAAACAGTACACATGTAAATACAATAGGATAGGATGCTAACACGCAGGTGCACACCAAAAATCACAGCAAAAGCTTGCTGCATGCACAAGTAATGCACGTCTCAACTGTACTCAGTCTACCCTACTCTTTGCAGTATCCATTTAATAATTTACTTTTAACTGTTTAAAAAAGTTTGCCTATACTATTGTTGGATTAAATCAAATATAAAACTTAATAAAGTGTAAAAAAGTTGTAATTGAAGTTTTTAATAGTTCATTCCATCGGCTCTCCAGGCATTTCAATGGTGTCTCAACTGTACTCAGTATTTTTAATCTACGGGTCGAGTTGAGACAAAAACATACCTCTTGTTTTTGATTAATTGTGAAAATTATGAATAACTTATGGATATTATTTATTGTTATTGTTTAGTACACAAATAGAGGGTGCATTTTGTAAAAACAAACTTCTGTCCAGACCCTTTAATGTCTCATTTTTGCGTGGAAATAAGAGGAGCGAAAACTGTCTTAACTGTACTCGGTCTACCTTCATTGTTTGTTTTTATTGTTGTTTGCTTGAGGTTTTTGCTTTTTTATAAATGCAGCTGCCTCCACAGAAACGTTCTGGCTGGAGTGAAGTCAGACTGAAACCCCGAGCAGGTCTGAGGTGGTTCCAGGAGGCCTTCTCTCTCCATGTGACCGAGCTGATTTCCCTGCAGGAGCAGGTCGGCCTTCCTGTGTGGAGTAAATATCAGGTGCTGGAGGCCACGGAGAAACCTGCATACCTTTCCACTAAATCAAAGACCTAAATGTGGCAGCAGGTGTTCTGGAGTCGCCTTCTCATTTAGACTCGGTGAGAGAGTCTCTCAGCTGCAGTTTCCAGAGCAGAACGGAGATGTTCGGTGTGAAAGTCCCTGAAAACGACACGCAAACATCCGGCTGCTCCACACAAACTAGAAAACAAACAAGGTGGTTTAAAAAGAAAACTTCTCAAGAATAAAAATATCTCTGAATAATTCGTCTGAAGAGAAACAGCTTTTTATTTGAGTAAAAAACGCCCAGAGACTTCAGCAAAAATCTCACCTTCACATCTGAAATGAAGTTTTCATGAATAAGAAAAGAAAAACTTTTAAGAACTTCTTAAAGGTACAGTATGTAAGAATTACTGACAGCTAGTGGTAAAGATGGTATTTGAAATAAAAGATGTTTTCTTTCAAATGACTTCATATTCCAGCACTGTTGTTAATGTACGGTGGCTGTTAGTGGCCAAAATTCTCCCAAACATAAAGATGTTTTCACGTGTGAGTGGATCAGTGGTCTCAGGTGTAGCCATGACTGGACTGAGGATCTATTTTTTATGTCTTTTAATGGTGCGTTCAGACCGAACGTGTTGTCGGCGGCAAAAACGCGCTTGATGCCCAAAGTTTGACGCTGGTTCACATAAAATCAGACGCTGACATTCAGAGACCAAAAAGCAAGAGCGTCTAGAGTGTGGTGGTGGATCCGGCTGTTTTCCCTGTCTGTGCTTTACTATGGCGGATTAAACTGAGCAGCTTGGCTTTATTTACTCCACAAGCTATTAATACTACATTTTCACCAGATGTCAGCAACAACCCAACTAATGCACACATACAAAGAAATGCTAACATTTATGTCCATGAATGAAGTTATGTGTAATATAGTGAAACAGGGAATAAGTATTGAGCACATGAAGAAATGGAGACAAAAAGATGTGAAAGCCAAGAAAGCAGCTGGAGTCTGTCAGTATTTAGAAAGTAATCCTGTCCCCTATCAGAGCAAAGTAACATCAGCTGCTTTAGTCCTGATTGATGCCTTTAAAAAGGTTTCTCATCACCAAGGTGTCAGACAAGAAGCATTGCATGATGGGTAAAAGCAAAGAGCAGCCTTATTATTGCAAACACACTGAAGGCATTGGTTCCAGGTGCAGTTGTAAACTTGTGAAAGTTCCAGTGAGCACCATTGGGACCATCATCCGGAAGTGGAAAGAACACGGCATGGTCATAAAGCGGCCACGGCCAGGTGCTCCTCACAAGATTTCAGACAGAGGAGTCAGAACAATCATCAGAAAGGTTCTCCAACAGCCCAGGACCACTCGTGGAGAGCTTCAGAAAGACCTGGAACCAGCAGCTACAGTTGTTTCAGAGAAAACAAGAAGGAACGCACTCAACCGCCATGGCCTTCATGCACGCACACCACGCAAGACTCCATTTCTGAAGAAGAAGCAGGTTGATGCTGGTTTGAAGTTTCAACACAACATCTGGACAAACCCATGACATTCTGGAAAACATAGTCTGGTCAGATGAGACCAGAACTGAACTCTGCAGATGTCATAAGATACAACATGTTTGGAGGAGAAATGCCACCAAAACACCATAGCAACAGTGAAGTTTGGAGGTGGGAACATCATGGTGTGGGCTGTTTTTCAGCATGTGGTACTGGCAGACTTCATATCATTGAAGGAAGAATGAATGGAGGAAAGTAGAGAGACATTCTGGACCAGAATCTACTGAAGATGAAAAGAGGCTGGATCTTTCAGCAAGACGGCCATCCCACCACACAGCCAAGAAACACTCACCTGCTTTAAGAAGAAGAAGATAAAGCTGCTAGAACGGACCAGAAACGCTCACCTGCTTTAAGAAGAAGATAAAGCTGCTAGAACGGACCAGAAACACTCACCTGCTTTAAGAAGAAGAAGATAAAGCTGCTAGAACGGACCAGAAACACTCACCTGCTTTAAGAAGAAGAAGATAAAGCTGCTAGAACGGACCAGAAACACTCACCTGCTTTAAGAAGAAGAAGATAAAGCTGCTAGAACGGACCAGAAACACTCACCTGCTTTAAGAAGAAGAAGATAAAGCTGCTAGAACGGACCAGAAACACTCACCTGCTTTAAGAAGAAGATAAAGCTGCTAGAACGGACCAGAAACACTCACCTGCTTTAAGAAGAAGAAGATAAAGCTGCTAGAACGGACCAGAAACACTCACTTGCTTTAAGAAGAAGAAGATAAAGCTGCTAGAACGGACCAGAAACGCTCACCTGCTTTAAGAAGAAGATAAAGCTGCTAGAACGGACCAGAAACACTCACCTGCTTTAAGAAGAAGAAGTTAAGCTGCTAGAACGGACCAGAAACACTCACCTGCTTTAAGAAGAAGAAGATAAAGCTGCTAGAACGGACCAGAAACGCTAACCTGCTTTAAGAAGAAGAAGATAAAGCTGCTAGAACAGACCAGAAACACTCACCTGCTTTAAGAAGAAGATAAAGCTGCTAGAACGGACCAGAAACACTCACCTGCTTTAAGAAGAAGAAGATAAAGCTGCTAGAACGGACCAGAAACACTCACCTGCTTTAAGAAGAAGAAGATAAAGCTGCTAGAACGGACCAGAAACGCTCACCTGATTTAAGAAGAAGAAGATAAAGCTGCTAGAACGGACCAGAAACACTCACCTGCTTTAAGAAGAAGAAGATAAAGCTGCTAGAACGGACCAGAAACACTCACCTGCTTTAAGAAGAAGAAGATAAAGCTGCTATAACGGACCAGAAACACTCACCTGCTTTAAGAAGAAGAAGATAAAGCTGCTAGAACAGACCAGAAACACTCACCTGCTTTAAGAAGAAGAAGATAAAGCTGCTAGAACGGACCAGAAACACTCACCTGCTTTAAGAAGAAGAAGATAAAGCTGCTAGAACGGACCAGAAACGCTCACCTGCTTTAAGAAGAAGATAAAGCTGCTAGAACGGACCAGAAACGCTCACCTGCTTTAAGAAGAAGATAAAGCTGCTAGAACGGACCAGAAACACTCACCTGCTTTAAGAAGAAGATAAAGCTGCTAGAACGGACCAGAAACGCTCACCTACTTTAAGAAGAAGATAAAGCTGCTAGAACGGACCAGAAACACTCACCTGCTTTAAGAAGAAGATAAAGCTGCTAGAACGGACCAGAAACACTCACCTGCTTTAGGAAGAAGAAGATAAAGCTGCTAGAACGGACCAGAAATGCTCACCTGCTTTAAGAAGAAGATAAAGCTGCTAGAACGGACCAGAAACACTCACCTGCTTTAAGAAGAAGATAAAGCTGCTAGAAAGGACCAGAAACACTCACCTGCTTTAAGAAGAAGATAAAGCTGCTAGAACGGACCAGAAACACTCACCTGCTTTAGGAAGAAGAAGATAAAGCTGCTAGAACGGACCAGAAACGCTCACCTGCTTTAAGAAGAAGAAGATAAAGCTGCTAGAACGAACCAGAAACACTCACCTGCTTTAAGAAGAAGATAAAGCTGCTAGAACGGACCAGAAACACTCACCTGCTTTAAGAAGAAGATAAAGCTGCTAGAACGGACCAGAAACGCTCACCTGCTTTAAGAAGAAGATAAAGCTGCTAGAACGGACCAGAAACACTCACCTGCTTTAAGAAGAAGATAAAGCTGCTAGAACGGACCAGAAACACTCACCTGCTTTAGGAAGAAGAAGATAAAGCTGCTAGAACGGACCAGAAACGCTCACCTGCTTTAAAGAGAAGAAGAAGATAAAGCTGCTAGAACAGACCAGAAACACTCACCTGCTTTAAGAAGAAGATAAAGCTGCTAGAACGGACCAGAAACACTCACCTGCTTTAAGAAGAAGATAAAGCTGCTAGAACGGACCAGAAACACTCACCTGCTTTAGGAAGAAGAAGATAAAGCTGCTAGAACGGACCAGAAACGCTCACCTGCTTTAAGAAGAAGAAGATAAAGCTGCTAGAACGAACCAGAAACACTCACCTGCTTTAAGAAGAAGAAGATAAAGCTGCTAGAACGGACCAGAAACGCTCACCTGCTTTAAGAAGAAGGAGATAAAGCTGCTAGAACGGACCAGAAACACTCACCTGCTTTAAGAAGAAGAAAATAAAGCTGCTAGAACGGACCAGAAACACTCACCTGCTTTAAGAAGAAGATAAAGCTGCTAGAACGGACCAGAAACACTCACCTGCTTTAAGAAGAAGAAGATAAAGCTGCTAGAACGGACCAGAAACACTCACCTGCTTTAAGAAGAAGAAGAAGCTGCTAGAACGGACCAGAAACGCTCACCTGCTTTAAGAAGAAGATAAAGCTGCTAGAACGGACCAGAAACGCTCACCTGCTTTAAGAAGAAGATAAAGCTGCTAGAACGGACCAGAAACACTCACCTGCTTTAAGAAGAAGATAAAGCTGCTAGAACGGACCAGAAACGCTCACCTGCTTTAAGAAGAAGAAGATGAAGCTGCTAGAACGGACCAGAGTCGCTCACCTGCTTTAAGAAGAAGAAGATAAAGCTGCTAGAACGGACCAGAAACGCTCACCTGCTTTAAGAAGAAGAAGATAAAGCTGCTAGAACGGACCAGAAACGCTCACCTGCTTTAAGAAGAAGAAGATAAAGCTGCTAGAACGGACCAGAAACACTCACCTGCTTTAAGAAGAAGAAGATAAAGCTGCTAGAACGGACCAGAAACACTCACCTGCTTTAAGAAGAAGAAGATAAAGCTGCTAGAACGGACCAGAAACGCTCACCTGCTTTAAGAAGAAGAAGATAAAGCTGCTAGAACGGACCAGAAACACTCACCTGCTTTAAGAAGAAGAAGATAAAGCTGCTAGAACGGACCTGCCAATCACCCGACCCCAAAGAACTGAAGATCTGAGTTGACTGAAGAGACCCAGAACCGTTAAGATCTGAAGGCAGTTTGTGGCAGAATGGACCAAAATCACACCTGAGCAACGTTTTCCACTGGTTTCTCCATACAGGAGGCGTCTGGATGCTGGAACCACCAACAAAGGTTTTTACACTAAATAGTAAATAAATTTCAGTAAGTGTGTTCAATACTTAGTCACTGTGTCATTTCACGATATTCCACATCACTTCAATCATGGACATAAATGTAGAATTTCTTTGTATGTGTGTATTACTTGGGTTGCTGCCGGCATCTGATGAAAACTTCATGTCAATAACTACTAGAAAAATATTTTCTGAGAAAAACGTTGATGTGTTCTTTTTTTTTCACCTGGACCACATTGCACCTGGACTACTTTACACATGGACCACAATGCATCTGGACCAGGTTGCACCTGGACCACGTTGCACCTGGACTACTTTACACATGGACCACAATGCATCTGGACCAGGTTGCACCTGGACCACATAGCACCTGGACCAGGTTGCGGCTCCGACCCATGGCGGTTCACCTCTGACAGGAGAAGACATGATCAGCTGCTTCCTTTCATGTGTGCAGCCTGAGGGAAAGCGGGGGAGGGTCTCTGCCTCATGAGTGCTTCCAGATGTCACAGCTTCTCTTTACTGTGAGAAAAAGAAGCAGCCATCATGCTGGAGGCCGTTAGCTGCTGCCGTGCCCCCAAACATCTTGCAGCCACATTGTTTTCCCTCTACAAGTCAGTGTGAACACGTCTGCCTCTGATGGAAAATGACCTGAATGTGCTCCATACTCATGTGTTTACAGATCTCTGGAAGCGGCGCTGGGCTGGGCCTGGCGTGTGTTTACTGGTTGTTGTCTCCATGTCTGGCTTTCCTGGAGGAGTCTAGAGGATTTTACTGCTTCCAGCTCTGGTGGAAAAACTCTTCCAAAATGTAGCATGTTTGTTTTGGAGACAAAACTGTAAAGTGAGAGGGCTCAGCGAGCTGGTCGGAGGTCGGTCAGCTTGACCCGGACGGCTCCAGGTGGAGGACGAGTCACTACTCAGATGGAAATCATCTAGAGAGGAAAAAGCTAAAACGATCCAGTAGTTCATATCTGAGCAGCAAAAGTCTGGATCTTAGATTATAAGCTAAATGAAAATGAGAATGTGGGAGCGGATGTCTGAGGTACAAGAATGAAACTCACCGTTATCACAGAATCTCCCGTTTCACCGCATCATGTAGAGAATCTCCTTCTCTACCTCATCGTGATGAGAATCTCCCGTTTCACCGCATCATGTAGAGAATCTCCTTCTCTACCGCATCGTGATGAGAATCTCCCATTCTACCTTATCGTGATGAGAATTTCCCATTTCACCGCATCGTAATGAGAGTCTTCCATTTAACCGCAGCATGATGAGAATCTCCCGTTCCTCTCCATCGTGATGAGAATCTCCCGTTCCACCTTTACGTGATGAGAATCTCCCGTTCCACTGCATTATGATGAGAATCTTCTTCTCTACAACTTTGTAATGAGAATCTCTCGTTCCACTGCATCATGTAGAGAATCTCCTTCTCTCATTGTGATGAGAATCTCCCGTTCCACCTCATCGTGATGAGAATCTCCCGTTCAACCTCATCGTGATGAGAATCTCCCGTTCCACCTCATCCTGATGAGAATCTCCCGTTTCACCGCATCATGTAGAGAATCTCCTTTTTTACCTCATCGGGATGAGAATCTCCTTCTCTACCTCATTGTGATGAGAATCTCCTGGTCCACCTCATCGTGATGAGAATCTCCCGTTCTCCCTCAGCGTGATGAGAATCTCCCATTCCACCGCATCATGTAGAGAATCTCCTTTTTTACCTCATCGGGATGAGAATCTCCTTCTCTGCCTCATCGTGATGAGAATCTCCCGTTCTACCTCAGCGTGATGAGAATCTCCCGTTCCACCTCATCCTGATGAGAATCTCACGTTTCACTGCATCATGTAGAGAATCTCCTTCTCTACCTCATTGTGATGAGAATCTCCCGTTCTACCTCATTGTGATGAGAATCTCCCGTTCTACCTCAGCGTGATGAGAATCTCCTTCTCTACCTCAGCGTGATGAGAATCTCCCATTCTACCTCATCACGATAAGAATCTCCCGTTGCACCTCATCCTGATGAGAATCTCCCGTTTCACTGCATCATGTAGAGAATCTCCTTCTCTACCTCATTGTGATGAGAATCTCCCGTTCTACCTCAGCGTGATGAGAATCTCCCGTTCTACCTCAGCGTGATGAGAATCTCCTTCTCTACCTCAGCGTGATGAGAATCTCCCATTCTACCTCATCACGATAAGAATCTCCCGTTGCACCTCATCGCAATGAGAATCTCACGTTCCACCTCATCCTGATGAGAATCTCCCGTTCCACCGCATTATGTAGAGAATCTCCTTTTTTACCTCATTGTGATGAGAATCTCCTGGTCCACCTCATCGTGATGAGAATCTCCCGTTCTACCTCATCGTGATGAGAATCTCACATTCCACCTCATCATGATGAGAATCTCCCGTTTCACTGCATCATGAAGAGAATCTCCTTTTTTACCTCATCGTGATGAGAATCTCCCATTAAACCTCATCACGATAAGAATCTCCCGTTGCACCTCAGCGTGATGAGAATATCCCGTTTCACTGCATCATGTAGAGAATCTCCTTTTTTACCTCAGCGTGATGAGAATCTCCCGTTGCACCTCAGCGTGATGAGAATATCCCGTTTCACTGCATCATGTAGAGAATCTCCTTTTTTACCTCAGCGTGATGAGAATCTCCCGTTGCACCTCAGCGTGATGAGAATATCCCGTTCAGTTCAGGATTTCTGGAAGAATCTGTCTCAGATCTTCTTAAAACCCTGAAATGTTGTGTGTTTGCTGGTTGCTGGCTTTGGCTTTGGCTCCCTGAAGTAGGCTGTCACCTGGATTCTGCAGGTCAGAGAGAACTTAGACCTCCTGACAGCTTTGGTTTTTCTCACTCTGTCATGTTTGGTTAACAGACGTTTCGCAGACGTCTCTGAGTTTACGTAGAGGAGAAGGTCTGGTTCTTCACAGAACAACTGGAAACATGACATCTTCATCTCCTCTTAACCCTTTATTTTCTGCAATAGAAACGGCCCGTCTCAGCCTGCTCTGTTATTTTTGTGCATTGGCTCATTTCTTCGGATTTCCTCAAGTGTTAACTGAAACTAAATGCGATGAACACCAATGACAGTGGGAAGTTACAATGCTCTTGAAAGAATGCTATGAATCTAAAAAATACACAAAATTTGGAATTGTTTTCATCACATCTTGCTAACTAAAAAAACTAGACGTAGTGAAAACATTTCTGAATGTACAAAATTAAAATAAATACTTGTTAACACTACAGGTTATTGCAACCATTTATCTCTGTTAGTTTTTGAGATACGCTCCTTTTTGGTAGCAGAGTATGGAGGCATTTTGATTGATGGATTTCAGCTTCGAGATAAAGCAGCTAATAAAGGCATTTTTTCTGCAGTGGTGTCATTTGATGGGAGTATTTCTAGGAGCTTTACCTGGAATATCTATAGCTAATATAAACAAAAAAAGTACTTGACCATTGAGAGGCTGAAAAATTATTCAAAATTCAGGAATTTTTTTCATAAAACTACTAAATGAACAAACAAAAACTATATAAATACAAAAAATTACGGAATAATTACTAAGTTCAACCTATATATTTTGAATATATATTCTAACTTCTTCATTTTTGAGTCAGGTTATTTTATCTCCAGAGTGCAGTTTCATCTGTGAAAATGCTGTAACTGGAATGCGCCGCTAGGTAGCTGCAGTCTGTAACAGCTTTCTCTTAGCTTTTGAGTTTTTTTCAAATATAGTTGTCTTTTTTATTGACATTACTTGTCAAATTAGGTTTTTCTGGGAGGATTTTTTATGCTGGTTTGAAGGTCGTGCATTTCATGAGATTTTTCTTCATATATTTGGCTTTTTTCACTACTTGTTATGCGTATCCATGGTGATGGAAAAATTGTTTACCACTGGGATCAACTGTTAAAACTCTCCCAAATCAAGATTATTAGCGAAAAAACACATCAAATCCCAGTGGAGTTAAAGAAAAAGAGACGAGGATGCAGGGCAGGGGTAAGGCAGAGAGAAAAACGGTTGAGATTTAAACTGTTTCTTTCAACTGTTGTGATGGGTAATGTGAGATCGCTAGCTAACAAGATGGACCAGCTTGAAGTGCTAACAAGGTCTCAGAAAGAGTACAGAGAATGCAGTATCATGTGTTTCCCCGAGACATGGCTGCATGAACACATCCCGGACTGTAATGCGTCTGTACACGGCTTCAAGACGGTCCGTGCAGACCGAAATAAACAGCTCAGCGGGAAGCTAAAGGGAGGTGGAATTGCAGTGCTGGTCAATCAGCGTCGGTGCCATCCAGGACACGTCACTGGCCACGTTTACATGGAGACTTTTTTCCCTTTCGGATTGAAATCATTCTGATTGAGGATTTCAGGGCAGCTGTTTACATGGGAACTAATACATTCTGATCTGGCGTGTACATGCGCCAATATTTATTCAGAATAATCCTGCCTGACATGCGCAGAATGATGTAAACCACATTATTTATTAAAGACGGAGGTCTACAAACAGCTGATCGTCACAGTCGTTGTGGTTTCTGCAGGACGTTAATGAAGCAGCAGCTGATCCTCATGAGCTCCTACTGGAAACAACCAAGAGGAAAAGCTGTAGAGACAGAGTTTGGGTTAAAAACAAACTTTCTCGCTGTCCAGGGAATTACGTTGTTCACAGCCACCTGTCAAAGTGAGGAAACGTCACTTGTTTCACGTTGACGTCTCGTCGAAGCATGCGCTGTAAGAGCGCAACCTCACAACTTTCCGATTCAGCGTTTACATGGTACCCCGTTCGGTTTGGGGAAAGGAATATTCTACCCCTGTGAAACCGAAAGAAAATTCATTCGGTTCGGCGCTTTTCATTCGGAAAGAGGCGTTTACATGGATCATTTTAATTCCGAAAGAGCTTTTAAACCGAAAGCGATCGGTCTATTTGGGTCCATGTAAACGCAGCTACTGTCAAGGAGAAGATCTGCACAAGAGACATTGAACTGTTAGCTGTGAGCATCCGTCCATATTATTTGGACTCTGGAGACTTCAACAACGTCTCCCTCTCTGCTACGTTGCCAACTTTCCAGCAGTTTGTCAGCTGCTCCACCAGAGAAAATAAGATGTTGGACTTATTTTATGCAAATACTAAGAATGCATACAGCTCCTCTGCCCTGCCTCCTTTAGGACGATCAGATCATAATCTGGTTCTTCTCACCTCCACCTACAAGCCCATCGTTCAGCAGCAACCAGTCATTAGGAGGACGATTAAAGTGGACATATCATGCTTTTAAATCCTTCCTTTTCACATATAAATGATTAATTTATGGTCTATATAAAGTAGAACTACAATGCTTTGGTCTGAATTCCTCGTCAATGTAACTGCACAGACCCTTGTTCCGCCCTGTTCTGAGGCGCATCTTTAGAGCAACTCGTTTTGGTGCGGTCTCTTTAAATGTAAGTGAGACAGTTCACGCCCCACCCCCCCTCCAGGTCGCACCGCGGTCTACTCCACCCCTTTCGGCCATTTTTGAAGTTTTTATAGCAGTGATACGATTATTTACCGGCAGATAAACTTTTCATCTCTAAGTTTTTTAAAAATGTCGACAACTGGAGACTTGTCCATCCAGCCTTACATGTTCAAACCAGAGTCTGACCCAGAGCAGGAGAATGAAGATGACGAACCTGCAGAACAACGCCTTCAAATGAATGCATCGCAATGGTGTGTAACTGTAATTTATTTTACACTTCCCTATCTTTACCAACTACCTACAGTCGGTCTCTGCCGAGTGACGAAACATTTGTCGCTAAACCAGGTTTGACGCAATTTTAAGCGGAAAAAAGTCAGTGGTCCCATTTATCAAACCAGCGTGGAAATGAGCGCACACCTGATCATAAAAATGATCTTACTGCTGGATCCACGTGTGATTTATAAATTGTTTGTGTCTGACCAAACAACAGAATCTATGTCAGAAATCCACCATCATCCAGCTGTTTCTACCCTGAAGCAGTAGCAACGCTGACAGGTGGAGGCGGGTCGGATCGAGCCAAGACAGGGACAGAAAAACGATAACTTTCATTAGTCAAGCTAAAAAAAAAAAAAAAAAAAACATCCGTCAGCGCTGCTGCTGCTTTAGGTTAGAAACAGCTGGATGACGGTAAATTTCTGACGTAGATTCTGTTGTCTGGTCAGACACAACATTTTATAAATCACACGTGGATACAGTCATAATATCATTTTAATGATCAGATGTGCGTTCATTTTCGCGCTATTGATAAATGGGACCACTGACTTTTTTACGCTTAAAAAGGCATCTTAGCAACAAATGTCACGCAACTGGCAGAGACCAATATGAACCGTAGTTGGACTATAGGGTCCGTACATTAGAAACTACTTTTCAACACCCACAAAAGGATGCTCATGGTCGTTATACACGATTAAAGATGTGCAATAATTTAATCAAGCATATTACATTTTGTGTTGATCTCTTAATGATTGAAATATACAAAAAAATACAATTTTAAGACATCGTTTTGAATTTCTACAATCAAATAGCCTGTTTTCCATATTTAAAACAGACCTGTAATCAGACATAGTAGTAGTATTAAATAGTATCTACAACTTCTTCCCCCTTTGTCTCTTTTTATCTTCCATGTATATCTTAGTCCTGATGCTCACTGTGTATAAGTGCTTATGACAACTTCTTTTTTTCTAATCTTGCAATTCAAAACATGTTTATCTTTATCCTATTTATGCATTTAGGTGTACCTGTGGTAACTGTCCTAAAATGCCAACAGAAGTTGAAAACATATGCTGTAGAGAAATTCCCAAGGTAAGAGTGATTTGCCAATACAGTACATAGACCATTATTTTATCATTTCTCCATAATGAATTAAATACCCCTGTTAGGTTACTGCCAGGATGGGGGGAGCACCCAGTGAACTGACATGCATGGTGGATCATCCTGGATTTGAGCCTGTGTGTCTCAATCAGTATTCACTACAGAATGCAATAAATGTTTACAAAGCACAGTTTGGACCATTAAATCTCAGAGGAATTGTACAGTAAGTGACTCTGATTTGTATTTTCTTTTTATTGTAACACAAATTTACAAAGCTATAATCTCAGTAGAAACAAAACACACAATTTTATAAAACAAACAAAGAATAAAAAACTAGTTGAATAATTGGTACTGAAGTTTTTGTAACTTATTTGTGCTTTAGTCGTTACAGGTATTGTGCCTACAGGTGCTTTGTGTCCTGGTGCTGGGGCTATCTCGGTCGGAAAGTGCGTGTCGTCCTCCCGTCTTGTGTGGTCATGAGGATAAGGCAGGAGTATCCAGATGACGAGGGGCAGTATGTGGGCTTCAGACCGGCCCTGGATTGAAGCGTGAGACGTAGGCAGAAACCACTGTTGCCTTGTCTGGTCGTGGATGCTGCGATGAGAGGGTTGGTGGGATGTGGATCTTTTGAACCTCGTCTAAAAATGGAGTTGGTCCTGGAAAACCTGCTCAAAGACCAGCTCCATGATGTCATCCACGTAATCTGTAATGACAGATAACTTGAAAAACGTATTTGTTCGCAAGAAGCTTTTGGAAAGTTAGTTCTTTTGCACTGCTGTTTATAGTGATGTTACACTTATTTATTTGTGATTTGTGTTATTTTTTCATGCTGCTTTGCTTTATGCTTGTTGGTCTGCATAAGAATTTTCCTTTGTTATTCTGGTGTAAGAAGAAGTCATAATTAAATTTTGAACACCAACCAGATTTTGATTTATTGAAATGAAGTTAGCATACGAATAATGACTCATGCAGTAAGACTTACTGAAGGTTTCTGATGTTTTGATCGGCTTTGCTGTTCCGTCTCCCTTCTTGAACTTGGGGAAAGACATTCTGAACATGGGCTCTCCAGATGAGGTAGTAGCCTGCAGACGTTCAGCATTTTCGTTGAAATGCAGTGCCGCCAGGTACAGCCTGATAAAAGTAAAAAAAAATGTATTTGTTAGTTTTCGGTGGTAAACATAAAACTTATCTAACACACACATTATTTTTAATATGGAAAAAGCAAATTGAGGGATTATAACACTAAACTATGCAGTTATTTACCTGCACAGCATTGTAATGATGTAATGATTTTATTAATATTACTGACAAAGGTGGAACGAACAACATTTACTCAGTTACATTTTCTTCAACTTTAAAAAAAAAAAACAATTTACTTTTAGGGGAAGTACTTTTTACTTTTACTTAGATAATATTATTATGAAGTATGACTAGTTTTGCTCTTTTTTCTGGCTACTCTAATCACTGAGGAACTTCACCAATAAAATAGGAACAAAAACTTAAATAAATAATGCACCAGATACAGACACAATCCTTTAGTTATTTAGTGACATTATTTCAGAATACATATCAAATGTTATTAACACATATTAATCAGTTACTCAGTACTTAAGTATTCTTTTTATGGAATATTTTCTTGCTACTCTTAGTAAAAATATATTGAGTTATTTCTGTCTACTCTCCACGGCTGACAATATTGAAACACAAACTACATGTCAGATACTTTTTTATATATATATATATATTAATGCCACTGGAGCATGTTCAGCTTTCATCTGTTAACCCATTCACGTGTCATGTACTGTATAACAGACCTACAGTGAGAACCTCTCTCCCCCAGCACAGAAACAGCAGACCAGACAGGGATCATCCTTCGTACGGATTTATTAACAGAATAAAGCATAATAAATAAATGTTGCGACTGTCTCCGCCGTCTTCCTCTTCCCTTCTCTAACTGATTAGTTACAGACACACTTCCATATTATTTTCCATCATCCGATGCAGTTTCTATCAGCTGTTCTCTTTGTACCCTAGCTTCCCTTGTGCCACCTCAGCAGTCTACTAATTTCGAAAGCATTCTCACATTCTGTTGACCTCGAATCATGTTCGTCCGAGACATTTTTCTTCCATACGAACACAATACGAAAAAGGCACAGTAAACATGGCCGCGACATAGTAAAGAAGTTAACTAATGTGTAACTGAATGCGTTTGGGTCATGTGTTCTCCATGACAAGAAACCGGCAAAAACACAAAGCCAAATAATTTTATTCAAAGTATGCAGTAGTTATATCCTCAGGGAGGCAGCTAAAAGCTAACATAAGGCGCTAACACAATGCTTTTGATATCAACGCAATGACCTGAACGTCATATCAGCACAAACACAATTCACGTCTAAACTAAAGCTTGCTGTCATTTTAGCGTTATTTGGACCTTACCGTTATGCTTTGTCCGTCGTTTCCGTAGATAGATGGAACTGACCCCTCATTCAGACGAAGTCTTTCGGCAAATCCCTCTTGATACTGGCGGAGGTTACTGAAGCAATCGTCCTTGAAGTGCTTCGCGCAAACCAGGAGTACTTTCCCCACTGATGTTGGTACATTTCCATGAAAAATAAAATTTAACCAGGCACTTCGAAGAGGTTCTGATGCTGGGGGGGCGATGTAAGGAATTGTGTGGGCTTAAGACACCCAACAACCGAACATTTTGACTTCTCCGCTTGCAACTTCGGCATCGCTGAACTTGGACTACAAAGTCGCGACGAGAAAAAACATGGCGGATTCACGAAGTTGGTTACCCGGAAGTCCATGACCTTATTTGGCAGTTCCACAGCAAATATTGTGACGTAATAGAAAAGAAAACGTAATAGTGAATAGAGAAAATCAAACGGACTCAAAAATACAGGCCAAAAAGAGTATAAAGATATATATGAAACCTAGGGGGAGCATGAATTTGCATTTTCTGCACTCCTAAGCACTCAAAATACACAAACACATGTATTTAAAAGCTAAAAAAAGTCGATTTTGCATGATATGTTCCCTTTAAAACCTGGTCTACTGAGGCTGAAGATGCTCTGAGAGGGTGCTTTGAGGCCACAGACTGGAATGTCCTCTGTGAACCTCATGGAGATGACATCAACACCATGACTGAGTGTGTGACAGATTACATAAACTTCTGTGTGGACAACATCGTTCCAACAAGAACAGTGAGGTGCTTCTCCAATAACAAACCCTGGATCACCAGTGACCTGAAAAAGCTGCTGAACATCAAAAAGAAAGCTTTCAGGGATGGAGACAGGGAGTTACTGAAGACCACACAAAAACAACTGAAAACACAGACTAAGAAGTGCAAGGAGGACGACAGGACGAAGTTGGAGAGCAGCTCCAGCAGAACAACGTGAGGGATGTGTGGTCGGGAATGAAGAAGATCACTGGCTTCAAGTTAAAGGGGGATCAGACTGATGGAGGTCTGGACAGAGCTAACGAACTGAACATGTTCTTCAATAGGTTCAGTTCCCCCCTGCCGACAACCCAACACACCACACACCCTCCATGAGCCCACAGCTTTCCTGTCCCACCTCCACTCTGTCACCCTGCACCTCAGTAATGGACCTGAACACAACCTCATCTCCCTCCGCATCAGGAGATCACGTCTGTAGATCATGTCATTCAGAGAAAGAAAAACAAAAGGGCGTACTGTGGAGAGCGCGTTCTTGTGGCCGATTGTGGTGGGAAGAGAGCGCCCGAATTTAAAAATGAAGCCACTTTCACTCTCCGGAGTTTCTGGCACGTTTTAACTGAGGTCCTGTTCAAATACACGTTTAACATGAAAAAGTGGGATTTCCGGGTGATTACTCCTTTAATGATTTAATAATCAATATGTTTAATACATTTTCTCTCGTCTGTGTTAAAAGGTTGAGCCAACTGTCAGGATGTTATCCAATCAAAATGGTCCATCTCTGTTAAGACCCTGTCAGGCCTTCATGAATCCTGGTGCAGGCAAACCTAGGTATGCTGGCTTGGAGAGTGATGGGTAAACTGACCAATCACGGTTTGATTTTGTGTGGGTGGGGAAAAAAAAACTCCAGCTCTAGTAGGGCTGGGTGATATGGACCAAATATCAAATCACAATATATTTATTTTAAATGACGATATACGATATATACTGGTATTTTTACTATAATTTGTCTGAAAGTTTCATTTCATATGAAACAGCTGTTTTTTAGTATTGAAACATGTTTAGTAGGGATGCACGATATAATCATCCCTCTATCGGTATCGGCCTATATCGGCCTTAAAACTGAGTATTGGACATCAGCCACCCCACCGATATATAACCGGTATTAAATCGATCTGCCCGCTTTTTCTAAAGTCTAAAAAACCCCAAAAACTTCTTCTTCAAAAACTTATTTTTACAGACTGTAAAACTTCTAAAGACTAGTGGTGGGAAAAGATGTCGATACACTGAAATATTGCAATATTTTCATATGCTGAAATCATATTGGCATTTAAAAATGTGGTGTCAATCTATTTTACTAACAAAATCTTGTGATATTTCATCATTGTTACGAAATCTCACAAGAATTCACAAAATATCGTGAGATTTCATAAGTAATATAGATCGATACCGCGTTTTTAAATATCGATTTGATATTGGCATATGAAAATATTGCGATATTCCAGTGTATCAATATTTTTTTGCCATCCCTAGTTTTCAAAGTGTCTGAAAAGTATAACAAAACTGCTATTTGCAATGACTGCTTATTTTTTTCAGCTTTAATATCGGCATCGATATCGGTTATCGGCCACGAGTTTTAAAATATCAGCATATCGGACATCGGCCAAAATTCCAATATCGTGCATCCCTAATGTTTCGTGTAAAGGTATCGCTTATGGAGGGTTGTTAATGACATTCCTCTGGCTACTGATGCAGGAGATCATGCAGCCCTTGTCCTCCAGGACTTAACGGACGCTTTGACACAGTGGACCCCGGGTTTGTTTATTTGGTAGGATCCCCATTAGCCACCATTCCATTCCTGGAGGGTTGCTGTTGTCACAGCTTCAGCATTTAGTCAGGATCCAGGTTGCAGCATTAGACTGGTTCAGGTCTTATCTGACGGACAGAACCATGCGAGTAAGTATAGGTGGATTTGAGTCTGTTACAGCGCCAGTGCTCTACGGGGTTCCCCAGGGCTCAGTTCTGGGGCCTCTCCTTTTTTCACTTTGTTTGCTTCCGCTAGGGTCCATTCTGAGGAAACATATTCCATCTGTATGCTGATGATTGTCAGATTTATGTGCCTGAACCTCTTGTGTCATGCCTCCATGACATCAGGGACTGGATGGCCCCGAGTTTCCTGAACTTTAACGAACAACAGACAGACAGAGGCCACCGTGTTTGGACCACATGGCTCCAGTGGCCCCTCCCCAGTTGTTCTGGACCCCTTGTCTGCCTCTCTGAAACCAACTGTGACTTACCTAGGTTTTAAATTGGACAATGATCTTAAACTTGATTGTCAGGTTAAATCCATTTAAAGTCCAGTTTATCTCGCTAAGGCGTGTAATCTTTTTTAACTGCACGGCACATTGAGACAGTAACCAGCCTTCATCATCTCCCGGCTGGATTACTGCAACACACCTTATCTAATACCCCTTTCCCTCTGGCCAAAAAACCCGTTTAAACCTGTGAACAATCGGCTTTTAGTGGCAGTGGGAAAGAATCATCGACCCACGTCAAACGACTCAGCAAGCAGCGTGGGTTAAAAACGCCTTCAAGCGGCTTGGCTCTGATCAGCATGCAGTGGGAACACCAGACCCGGGATGACCCATGAATTTACATGATGATGTTGGGCGGTACGTGGCTACATTGTGACATCGCACCAGTTGCGTCTCATATAAGGTACCAAAACAACTCTGCTTCAGCCATAAATTCACATCGCCTGCGTTCCATCCGCACAAGAAAATTATCCGCTGGCTTTCCTCCATTTTGAGGACGGACGAAGATGCAACAAGAAAGCACGTTGACTACAGCCTGACTCTCCATTGTTTACTTTCTTGATTTCTGTCGCACAGCTGACATCATCACTACGCAGGGGTGGGGACAGAAGCCACGCAGCTGCCAGCAGGTGATCAGACATATTTTTGTCAATGGAAAAGGAGTGAAATGCTGGTGATGAGCGGGTTGATGCACGTTTGAAAAACCTGCGTGAACGCGTTCATTTCAGAGGGAAAGTGGCTTTGGAGTCAGCCAGTCCTCCCTGTCATGTCTCCAACTTGTCATAAGCACCGCCGCTCGTCTCCTGGTTGGAGCCTTGAGAGGGACCACATCCTTTTAGCATGGCTTCACTGCTGCCTGCATCTTACAGTCCGTTCTGAGATTCTTTTATTTGTTTTGAAATCTCTGAACGGCCTGTCTCCACTGGACCTCTCTGAGCTGCTTTCCTCATACTGGCCAGCTTGGCGCCTCAGATCAGCTGACCAGCTCCTTCTGGAAGTACCGAGGTCTCGGCGGAAGCTCAGAGGGGGTGGAGCTATCGCTGTCCCTGCCAGTACAAGTTAGAGACGCCGCATTGCTGTCTGTTTTTTAAAACCTGTCTGAAGACCCAGTTTTATGCCCTGTCCTTTGATCCAGCATGAAGGCCTTTACACACCTACTCCGAATATTTCGTCCGAAAGATTCGCCGCAAAATCTTTAATCAAATAAATGTAAAGTCAACGGGAGCGTTCACATCAGTGACAAAATTCTGTCTTGCGATTTTGCAACGTTTATTTTTTCTCAGGTCATTCTCTTAATATTTGCATCCGACAGATACACAATCCACCAATCAGAGAAGGCGCTCTGACCGTCACAGAGCTGGTCGCAAGCAAAAAGAGAGAGAGTAAAGAGCGAAGTGTGGCTTGGTCGCTGTTTCTGTGTCAGTATGGTTCAGGTGTTATCATCTTTGTGTCGCAGCATCTTGTTTGGCAAACGAGGGGAAAATATCACTGCTGAAGGAAGTGTTTCCCTACATTTTATAGCCATCCGAGGTTATTAGCTACAGGTGTTACATTTAAAATCAGCATTTGGCATCTCCACGGTGAGATCAGCTGTTTCAGCATTCAGAAGTTTACCTGCAGCCGCCTCTCCCTCCATCACTGTTGCATGTGCTCACGTTCCTCTGGAATAACGGATTTGTTCTTGCATCTTCGTAATTTCGCGTCGGAGCAGGTGTGTATAGACAAATGCGTTGATATTTCAATAATATATTCAACAATATATTTCAACAATACTATATTGCATGTCTAGCGAGCACGCCGATGCACGTTCACGAAACTATGGAAGCCACGGCAGACGAGATCGCACGTTCTCTCTGTCTTTCTTTTAAATCAATGTCAACCCCTCCTGTGTTTGTCCCAGTTTGTCTGCAGCTCTGTCGCTCTTACCACAATGTAAACAGTGAATTTCTTCTTCTACGCTTGCATTATCGGCAGAATAGGCTCTGAATGCTGAGGCTTCCGTAGTGTTGTGAACTCATATGGATCATATGCATCTGGGAAGTGCGATGTTCTACTGTTTAGGCTCTAAAAATCTCCTAAATGACGTTTGTTTCCAGTAAATTATGGACGCTACCCACTCAGGACACTTGGATTACATTGGACGAGCAGTATGGAGGAATATTGACATGTTTTTATGGACTTTTATGGACCTTTTTGGCTCAGACCCCGGTGAACTCCATTATATGAAAGTTGGGGGGAACGAGAAGCCTTCCTGATCGCCAGCTGCATTTGAGATATTAAAGAAGTGCTGCAGAGTCTTTCTCACCATGAGGGGGGGTGGAAGATAAAGTTACATCATTCTGTGGGTGGAATATTCCTTTAACCCTTCCAGCAGTCGTGCAGCATCTTAATCCTTGCTCATGAGGGCGCGCTGACGTTGCAGTAAGGCGTGCTGTGTCACTTCCTGTCTGCTCCTTGTACCTCGCTTGTTTGGGCTCAGAAGGGCTATCGCCATCTGCTGCCCTTTAGCTGATTACTGTGTCTTATACCATTCACCGTTTGTCCTTTCACAACGCATAACGCTGAAACACACTTCCTAAACATTTATTTCTGCTGCAGACATGTTTATATCTGCTGGTCCTGGTCTGACCCTCAGGTCCTGGTCTGACCCTGGTCCTGGTCTGACCCTCCTGCTGCTGCACCAGGTCCTGGTCTGACCCTCCTGCTGCTGTACCAGGTCCTGGTCTGACCCTCATGCTGCTGCACCAGGTCCTGGTCTGACCCTCCTGCTGCTGTACCAGGTCCTGGTCTGACCCTCAGGTCCTGGTCTGACCCTCAGGTCCTGGTCTGACCCTCCTGCTGCTGCACCAGGTCCTGGTCTGACCCTCAGGTCCTGGTCTGACCCTCCTGCTGCTGCACCAGGTCCTGGTCTGACCTTCCTGCTGCTGTACCAGGTCCTGGTCTGACCCTCAGGTCCTGGTCTGACCCTCAGGTCCTGGTCTGACCCTCCTGCTGCTGCACCAGGTCCTGGTCTGACCCTCAGGTCCTGGTCTGACCTTCCTGCTGCTGCACCAGGTCCTGGTCTGACCCTCAGGTCCTGGTCTGACCCTCATGCTGCTGCACCAGGTCCTGGTCTGACATTCAGGTCCTGGTCTGACCCTCCTGCTGCTGCACCAGGTCCTGGTCTGACCCTCAGGTCCTGGTCTGACCCTCCTGCTGCTGCACCAGGTCCTGGTCTGACCCTCAGGTCCTGGTCTGACCTCCAGGTCCTGGTCTGACCCTCCTGCTGCTGCACCAGGTCCTGGTCTGACCCTCAGGTCCTGGTCTGACCCTCCTGCTGCTGCACCAGGTCCTGGTCTGACCCTCCTGCTGCTGTACCAGGTCCTGGTCTGACCCTCATGCTGCTGCACCAGGTCCTGGTCTGACCCTCCTGCTGCTGTACCAGGTCCTGGTCTGACCCTCAGGTCCTGGTCTGACCCTCAGGTCCTGGTCTGACCCTCCTGCTGCTGCACCAGGTCCTGGTCTGACCCTCAGGTCCTGGTCTGACCCTCCTGCTGCTGCACCAGGTCCTGGTCTGACCTTCCTGCTGCTGTACCAGGTCCTGGTCTGACCCTCAGGTCCTGGTCTGACCCTCCTGCTGCTGCACCAGGTCCTGGTCTGACCCTCAGGTCCTGGTCTGACCTTCCTGCTGCTGCACCAGGTCCTGGTCTGACCCTCAGGTCCTGGTCTGACCCTCATGCTGCTGCACCAGGTCCTGGTCTGACATTCAGGTCCTGGTCTGACCCTCCTGCTGCTGCACCAGGTCCTGGTCTGACCCTCAGGTCCTGGTCTGACCCTCCTGCTGCTGCACCAGGTCCTGGTCTGACCCTCAGGTCCTGGTCTGACCTCCAGGTCCTGGTCTGACCCTCCTGCTGCTGCACCAGGTCCTGGTCTGACCCTCCTGCTGCTGCACCAGGTCCTGGTCTGACCCTCAGGTCCTGGTCTGACCCTCCTGCTGCTGCACCAGGTCCTGGTCTGACCCTCAGGTCCTGGTCTGACCCTCATGCTGCTGCACCAGGTCCTGGTCTGACCCTCATGCTGCTGCACCAGGTCCTGGTCTGACCCTCAGGTCCTGGTCTGACCCTCATGCTGCTGCACCAGGTCCTGGTCTGACCCTCAGGTCCTGGTCTGACCCTCATGCTGCTGCACCAGGTCCTGGTCTGACCCTCCTGCTGCTGCACCAGGTCCTGGTCTGACCCTCAGGTCCTGGTCTGACCCTCATGCTGCTGCACCAGGTCCTGGTCTGACCCTCAGGTCCTGGTCTGACATTCAGGTCCTGGTCTGACCCTCCTGCTGCTGCACCAGGTCCTGGTCTGACATTCAGGTCCTGGTCTGACCCTCCTGCTGCTGCACCAGGTCCTGGTCTGACCCTCAGGTCCCGGTCTGACCCTCAGGTCCTGGTCTGACCCTCCTGCTGCTGCACCAGGTCCTGGTCTGACATTAAGGTCCTGGTCTGACCCTCATGCTGCTGCACCAGGTCCTGGTCTGACCCTCCTGCTGCTGCACCAGGTCCTGGTCTGACCCTCAGGTCCTGGTCTGACCCTCCTGCTGCTGCACCAGGTCCTGGTCTGACCCTCCTGCTGCTGCACCAGGTCCTGGTCTGACCCTCATGCTGCTGCACCAGGTCCTGGTCTGACCCTCCTGCTGCTGCACCAGGTCCTGGTCTGACCCTCAGGTCCTGGTCTGACCCTCATGCTGCTGCACCAGGTCCTGGTCTGACCCTCAGGTCCTGGTCTGACCCTCCTGCTGCTGCACCAGGTCCTGGTCTGACATTCAGGTCCTGGTCTGACCCTCATGCTGCTGCACCAGGTCCTGGTCTGACCCTCAGGTCCTGGTCTGACCCTCCTGCTGCTGCACCAGGTCCTGGTCTGACCCTCAGGTCCTGGTCTGACCCTCAGGTCCCGGTCTGACCCTCATGCTGCTGCACCAGGTCCTGGTCTGACCCTCAGGTCCTGGTCTGACCCTCAGGTCCTGGTCTGACCCTCCTGCTGCTGCACCAGGTCCTGGTCTGACCCTCAGGTCCTGGTCTGACCCTCCTGTTGCTGCACCAGGTCCTGGTCTGACCCTCAGGTCCTGGTCTGACCCTCATGCTGCTGCACCAGGTCCTGGTCTGACCCTCATGCTGCTGCACCAGGTCCTGGTCTGACCCTCCTGCTGCTGCACCAGGTCCTGGTCTGACCCTCAGGTCCTGGTCTGACCCTCATGCTGCTGCACCAGGTCCTGGTCTGACCCTCAGGTCCTGGTCTGACCCTCCTGCTGCTGCACCAGGTCCTGGTCTGACATTCAGGTCCTGGTCTGACCCTCATGCTGCTGCACCAGGTCCTGGTCTGACCCTCAGGTCCTGGTCTGACCCTCCTGCTGCTGCACCAGGTCCTGGTCTGACCCTCAGGTCCTGGTCTGACCCTCATGCTGCTGCACCAGGTCCTGGTCTGACCCTCAGGTCCTGGTCTGACCCTCCTGCTGCTGCACCAGGTCCTGGTCTGACATTCAGGTCCTGGTCTGACCCTCATGCTGCTGCACCAGGTCCTGGTCTGACCCTCAGGTCCTGGTCTGACCCTCCTGCTGCTGCACCAGGTCCTGGTCTGACCCTCAGGTCCTGGTCTGACCCTCAGGTCCTGGTCTGACCCTCCTGCTGCTGCACCAGGTCCTGGTCTGACCCTCAGGTCCTGGTCTGACGCTCCTGCTGCTGCACCAGGTCCTGGTCTGACCCTCAGGTCCTGGTCTGACCCTCAGGTCCTGGTCTGACCCTCCTGTTGCTGCACCAGGTCCTGGTCTGACCCTCAGGTCCTGGTCTGACCCTCATGCTGCTGCACCAGGTCCTGGTCTGACCCTCAGGTCCTGGTCTGACCCTCCTGCTGCTGCACCAGGTCCTGGTCTGACATTCAGGTCCTGGTCTGACCCTCATGCTGCTGCACCAGGTCCTGGTCTGACCCTCAGGTCCTGGTCTGACCCTCCTGCTGCTGCACCAGGTCCTGGTCTGACCCTCATGCTGCTGCACCAGGTCCTGGTCTGACCCTCAGGTCCTGGTCTGACCCTCATGCTGCTGCACCAGGTCCTGGTCTGACCCTCAGGTCCTGGTCTGACCCTCCTGCTGCTGCACCAGGTCCTGGTCTGACCCTCAGGTCCTGGTCTGACGCTCCTGCTGCTGCACCAGGTCCTGGTCTGACCCTCAGGTCCTGGTCTGACCCTCCTGTTGCTGCACCAGGTCCTGGTCTGACCCTCAGGTCCTGGTCTGACCCTCATGCTGCTGCACCAGGTCCTGGTCTGACCCTCAGGTCCTGGTCTGACCCTCATGCTGCTGCACCAGGTCCTGGTCTGACCCTCAGGTCCTGGTCTGACCCTCATGCTGCTGCACCAGGTCCTGGTCTGACCCTCAGGTCCTGGTCTGACCCTCCTGCTGCTGCACCAGGTCCCGGTCTGACCCTCATGCTGCTGCACCAGGTCCTGGTCTGACCCTCAGGTCCTGGTCTGATCCTCCTGCTGCTGCACCAGGTCCTGGTCTGACCCTCAGGTCCTGGTCTGACGCTCCTACTGCTGCACCAGGTCCTGGTCTGACCCTCAGGTCCTGGTCTGACCCTCCTGTTGCTGCACCAGGTCCTGGTCTGACCCTCAGGTCCTGGTCTGACCCTCATGCTGCTGCACCAGGTCCTGGTCTGACCCTCAGGTCCTGGTCTTACCCTCATGCTGCTGCACCAGGTCCTGGTCTGACATTCAGGTCCTGGTCTGACCCTCCTGCTGCTGCATTAGGTCCTGGTCTGACCCTCCTGCTGCTGCACCAGGTCCTGGTCTGACCCTCATGCTGCTGCACCAGGTCCTGGTCTGACCCTCAGGTCCTGGTCTGACCCTCATGCTGCTGCACCAGGTCTTGGTCTGACCCTGAGGTCCTGGTCTGACCCTCCTGCTGCTGCACCAGGTCCTGGTCTGACCCTCAGGTCCTGGTCTGACCCTCCTGTTGCTGCACCAGGTCCTGGTCTGACCCTCATGCTGCTGCACCAGGTCCTGGTCTGACCCTCAGGTCCTGGTCTGACCCTCATGCTGCTGCACCAGGTCCTGGTCTGACCCTCAGGTCCTGGTCTGACCCTCCTGCTGCTGCACCAGGTCCTGGTCTGACCCTCAGGTCCTGGTCTGACCCTCCTGCTGCTGCACCAGGTCCTGGTCTGACCCTCAGGTCCTGGTCTGACCCTCAGGTCCTGGTCTGACCCTCCTGCTGCTGCACCAGGTCCTGGTCTGACCCTGGTCCTGGTCTCAGCATCCTGACGGTGTGCTGCTGCCCTCTGGTGTCTCTGTGGTGAGAGATCATCTGCACTCATTTCCTTTCTCACATTAAAACCAGGGATGAGAACTTCTCCTCAGGTCTTGCTTCCAGCAGCAGAACCAGACGTTCTCAGATCTTCAGCCTGGATGTCTCACCTCTTACCTGCCAATGGACAGCTGGTGGACAGCTGGTGGACAGCTGGACACAAGACCCAGGTCAGGACTTCTGGAGGAATATAAGTGGAGTTTCAACCGTATTTTCCTCAACGGGTAAAAACCGGCCGAGGAGACAAAGCAGACACGTTCCCGTGAGATGGACGGGTCCAACATGAAAGCTGAGACGTCCCCAGCAGCTGCTGACAGACCTGAACTGCTGTAAACGTTTATTTCTGTTGTAAATGTGTTAATTTCTAATGTAAACATGTTTATATCTGCTGTAAATGTGTTTATTTCTGCTGTAAATGTGTTTATTTCTGCTGCAAATGTTTATTTTTGCTGTAAATGTGTTTATTTCTTCTGTAAACATGTTTATTTCTGCTGTAAATGTGTTTATTTCTTCTGTAAACATGTTTATTTCTGCTGTAAATGTGTTTATTTCTTCTGTAAACATGTGTATTTCTTCTGTAAACATGTTTATTTCTGCTGTAAACATGTTTATATCTGCTGTAAATGTGTTTATTTCTTCTGTAAACATGTTTATTTCTGCTGTAAACATGTTTATCAATAGCAGCTGTGTGTCAGCAGGAAAAACCAGACACACGGACTCCAGTTCAGCTCTTTAATGTGCAGCGTACAAATATTTAAATGCTGATTGAGTCTCTACAGTGGCATCTAAAACATGCACGTACATGAACTCCCTCCGTGCAGGACTGATGCTACGCTACAGCCACACATCACATCCTAAACCCTACACGGCAGACACGGACTGCCGGTCTACGGAGACCTGATGCAAGAACTGGACTTGTTTCTGTTCAGGAGCCTCTTCTCAGCAGGAGGTAACTAACCGGACACGAGTCAGACCAGGACCTGGACCTGGACCTGGACCTGGACCTGGTCTGACACATGCTGGGAACTACGAATCCAACCTGGACCAGGACCAGGACCAGGTCTGACACGTGCCGGGGACTACGAATCCAACCTGGACCAGGACCAGGACCAGGTCTGACACGTGCCAGGAACTACGAATCCAACCTGGACCAGGACCAGGACCAGGTCTGACACGTGCCGGGGACTACGAATCCAACCTGGACCAGGACCAGGACCAGGTCTGACACGTGCCAGGAACTATGAATCCAACCTGGACCAGGACCAGGACCAGGTCTGACACGTGCCGGGAACTACGAGGCCGACCTGGACCAGGACCTGAACCTGGACCAGGACCAGGTCTGACACGTGCCAGGAACTACGAATCCAACCAGGACCAGGACCTGGTCTGACACGTGCCGGGAACTACGAATTCAACCTGGACCAGGACCTGGTGTGACACGTGCCGGGGACTACGAGTCCGACATGGCCTAAAACACACAAGGACCCGGTCTGGGTCCAGAGGCCTGGTTCCAGTCTGGGTGATGTCATAGCAGAGGTGGCGTTCAGGAACATCTGGTCACGTGATGTTTCCTGCTGAGACTCGCGCTGAAACAGAACCTCTGACCCCTGAAGTGGACGGTGAGTGTTTACAGTCGTCTCTCGTTAGCTTTACAGTATTTTGCAGAAAATGATCATAGAATAAATAAACACGGCAGTTTTATAGTTTCTGTTCACAAGTCATTTGTACAAAGTAAATAAGATTCATATTTATTTTGACTCCAGAAGTCTGAACGTGTTGTTTAAAGCAGGTCTGACTGTTAGAGGCTCCGCTACTGCACCACAGCACAGACATCTGTAGGTAGCAAAAACATTCCCATAAGCATGACAATACTAACCACAGCGTGGAAATACCAGATACCACGGAGCCGCAGCATCACTGCATCTGTCGCCACGGTAACACAAAGCTGCTGCAACCTAAAACTAAACTAAAACTAGATGCTTCCAGTACAGACGAGGAAAGTGCAATTATTGGTGAAAAACGTTTACATTTCAGTGTCCGACAGAAAGTTGTGAGTAAACAAAAACAGCTGCACTGCAAAAACTCAAATATTAGCAAGTATATTTTTCTAATTTCTACTCAAAATATCTCATCACACTCAAAATAAGACAAAATGACTTAAAGAGAAACATTTCAGTGAGATTTAGGAACTCGTTTTCATACACTGCATCCTATTTCAAGATCTTATCAAGAAAATTTTGCTTGTGTCATTGAAAGATTTTTTTTTTTTGCTTATTGCAAACAAAACAAAAAAATCTTTTTTTTTTTTTTTTTTTTTACTTATTTCAACCCTGTGTTCAAACCAGACGCGAATAAAATTATTCGCGCCAATGAATTACATGTTAAAGGATCATTTTCTTTTTCCAACCTGGACCTTATTTCTAGGAGTATATTTGTGCATTTTCTCACCGGTAAAATTTCTGGTTCACTTTGACTCCTTGGGAAGAAATTACGCTGAGTCGCTTTTCGGTGAACGTCCAGTAACACGGAGGAGACGGTGCAGCCTCTACATAAGACATTATCTGCAGCAAAACTTCATTTCATCAATGCTTTAAGTAGAATGAGAAACTTATCCTTATAATGTACAGACGCGAATTTGCGGCGCGACAAGCCCCAAACGTGCGTTTTACTCGCGCAAATAGAGCGTATTTCACCTGTTCGCTTCAGTTGAAAAAGTTGAACTCGAGCATTTTATACGCGCAAACAACACGAGCCCCGTCATAGAAAATGAGACGTGATGTGAACGGACCGGCGCTCTGCAGCTCGCTGCTCTCTCCTACAGTAAGAAGAGAAAAGCGCTTTTCACAGATAAAATCACAAAGTGCTGCACACAAAAGCGGTGGAATAATACCATAAATTTAGGATTGAAAACCCGACAAAACCTCATTAACCTGCAGCTGCTTGTCTCTGCAGTCGGTGTTTGATGGGATGAAACGTCACAACGCCGACACTCTGCAGCGGGACAGAGGACCTGTAGTTCCCGGAGGAAGATGCAGCTCTGTCCTCACTACAGAAATAACCTGAGGTTATCAACTGTCAATGTGAGTCAATCTGAGTCTCAGACTGGTGTCATTCAGTTTGGTCTCAGACGAGTGCCGGTTGCACAATTTTTTTTTTCTTTTTTGCTTGTAATAAGCAAAAAAATTTGCCAATAGAATAAGCAACATTTTCTTTATAAGATTTCTTGATGCATTACCATAAAACAAGATCTTATATCTCAATTAGACGTTTCTTGTTAGGTAATTCTGTCTTATTTTGAGTGTGATGAGATATTTTGATTAGAAATTAGGAAAATAAACTTGCTAAGATTTAAGTTTTTGCAGTGTAGATCAGAGCCACACTGGAGGGGAGGAGCACCTCCGTCCCAGGTTAAAGTCCAGCTGTTCCACAGCAGAGAAATCACACGTAACTGCTGCTGTGCACGGACACTCGGTCACGTAACGTGCACGGACACCTGGTCACGTGCCGCTCAGACAGAAATGCTGGGACGTGAACATGAACGTGGACCTGGACCTCCTGTGGACATGTGGAGGACCAGAGGACGCAGCCCAGCACTGTCCTGTTTCACACCCCTGACCGTGGCTAATCAATCATGACAGCTGCATGTGTGTGCCCTTCGGTTGCCGTGGTAACAGACTAGTGGGTCGATGACAGAATATTGAGCAGGAGGAATCTGAGAATCTGCCACCTGATCCCCAAACCAGAGAAGGAACTGCCCAGAGAAACCAAACAGCTCCTCAGACCAAAGACCCGATGTGAATATGCACGACTGCATGTGCACGTGTACACATGTACGTGTAAAAATGCATGAAAAGCCCCCACCCCCCAGAGTCCAGTTCTTCAGAGTAGAGGCGGTGATCATCCTGGACCACCTGGTCCTGCAGGTCTCCGACAGCTGGTACAGGTGCCGGAAGGAGACCCGTCCAGATCCGTTCTCCAAGGCCAGACCACCCAGCTTCCCTCCCAGCTTCCCTCCCAGCTTCTCTCCCAGCTTCCCTCCCAGCTTCTCTCCCAGCTTCTCTCCCAGCTCCCGAGCTTCTGGTGATGATTGCTCAGAGTTTGGTTATGGAGCCGTCACAGAAGCTCCGCCCCTTCCTCGCCACCAGCAGTCCTCAGCTTCGAGCCGAGCTAATAGTACTCCTCGTAGTTCTTGGGGTTGAGACAGTAGAGGATTCCTCCACCAAAGGAGAAGATGGTCCCCCCCCAGGCCAGACCATAGCCCCAGTTGAACTCATGGTAGATCCTCAGGTTGATGCTCTCGATGAACTTGATGGGGTAGAGGACCAAACAGCAGGCCTGCAGGACAACTGGAGCAGATTTGCACGGTAACTACTGGCAAGATGCGTAGAAATGAGGAAAACTTTCAGCATTTACCCTTTAAACCTAATTCAACAGATGAATGTCATTATTCTGGCTCATCTTGGAAAAATTCCTGCGGCCTTCATACAACATTCCTGCAATGTTCCTGCAACTTTCCTGCAATCTTCTTGCAATCTTCCTGCAACATTCCTGCAATGTTCCGGCAACATTCTCGCAACCTTGCTGCAACATTTCTGCAACCTTCCTGCAACATTCCTGCAACATTTCTGCAGCATTCCTGCAATATTCCTGCAACCTTCCTGCAATCTTCCTGTAACATTCCTGCAACCTTCCTGCAACATTTCTGCAGCATTTCAGCAATATTCCTGCAACCTTCCTGCAATATTCCTGCAACCTTCCTGCAATCTTCCTGCAACCTTCCTACAATCTTCCTGCAACCTTCACCCAACTTTCTACAACCTTCTTGCTACCCACCCACAACCTTCCTGAAACCCTCCTACAACCTTCCCAAAACTTTCCTGCAACCTTCCTACAACCATCTTGCTACCCTCCTAAAACCTTTCCACAACATTCCAGCAACCATCCCGCTCCATTCCTGCAACATTCCTGCAATCTTCCTGCAAAATTGCTGCAACCTTCCTACAACATTCCTGCAATCTTTCCGCAACATTCCTGCAACCTTGCTGTAACCTTCCTACAACATTCCTGCAATATCCCTGAAACCTTCCTACAACCTTCCTGCAAGCTTTTCCAAAACTTTCCTGCAACCATCCCACTCCCTTCCAAGAACATTCATGCTACCTACCTACAACCTTCCTGCTACCTTCTTGCTACACACCTAAGACCTTTCCACGACATTCCCACAACATTCCTGCAATATCCCTGAAACCTTCCTACAACCTTCCTGCTACCTTCTTGCTACCTTCCTGCTACCCTCCTAAAACCTTTCTACAACATACCAGCAACCATCCCGCTCCCTTCCTACAAGCTTCCTGCAACATTTCCGCAACCTTTAGGCAACGTTCCTGTTACCTTTTTGCTACCGTCCTAAAACCTTGTCACAACCTTCCAACAACCATCCTGCTCCCTTCCTAAAACCTTCCTGCAACGTTCCTGCAAACTTCCTATAACCTTCTTGCTACCTTCCCACAACTGTCCTGCAACTTTTCTGCTACCTTCTTGCAACCTTCCTGCAACTTTCCTGCAACCTTCCTACAACCCTGGTACAACTTTCCTGCCAACTTCCTGCAACTTTCCTACCAATCTACAACCATCCTGAAACCTTCCTGCAATCTTCTTGCAACCTTCCTGCAACCTTGTCTAAATCGGCTAATTAAATGATCTTTTTGTGTGTGTTTGTTTATTTCAGTGTTTAATCAATGTGTGGCCTTCAGCCCCTCATGTGTGATCAATATGTCAGTGTGTGTGTGCGTGTGCGCGTGCGTGTGTGTGCTGACCTGCAGCAAAGAGCATCAAGGCAACGGGAGTGTAAAACCGCCATCTTGTGCCGATGCACACGGCGACCAAAGCGATCAGGAATGACATCAGCACCAAGGCTCCGCCCCCTAGCAACAGGGCCAGCGTGGCAACCTGCCAGTCTGAAGAGAGAGGTTGCAAAGAAGAAGAGGACTGAGTAAAAACATAAAAAAACCACAAAACACACTTTCAGCTGATCTGATAAATGTTTAAGAGGGGGATGAAGGAAAAATGGGAGGAAGATGGACAAGAAAACTCTTATGGACAGGAGACACTAAATGGAAGATAAAAATAAAAAGGATGGAGAATGGAAGCAAGATGGAAATGAGGATAGAAGAGTAGAGTATAAAAGGTAAAGTGGAGGAGAAGAAAGAGGTAGAGTAGACAACTAAAGGATGAAAGAAAGATATTAATGAAGAGGGGAAGGACAGAGAGAGAGGTGATGGAATGCTGGGTGGAAATGAGCATTTCTGAGAGAGTGATGGGCAGTAAAGGAGAAAACATGCGGGTGGAAGCAACGGAGGGATGAGAAGAAGGAGGGGAAGGATAGAGGAGGAGACGCTGAGTGGCCTCGGCTAGAAAGCTTTTCTGGCACGTTGTCAGAAATCTGTCAACATTTCTACACGGGCAGCAACTGGGCTGGATGCACTCTGGAAAAGCAGATGCACACGCTAACACAGATACATGCTAACATAGATACATGCTAACACAGATACACGCTAACACGGATACACGCTAACACGGATACACGCTAACACAGATACACGCTTACACAGATACACGGTAACACAGATACACGCTAACATGGATACACGCTAACACAGATACATGCTAATTTTGGATACACGCTAGCACAGATACACGCTTACATGGATACATGCTGACATGGATACACGCTAATACAGATACACGCTAACATAGATACACACTAGAACAGATACACGCTTACAAAGATGCATCCAAACATGGATACACTAACACAGATACACTCAAACATGGATACACGCTAACAATGATACACGCTAATACAGATACACACTAACATGGATACACACTAACACAGATACATGCTAACATGAATACACGCTAACACAGATACATCCTAACGGATATACGCAAACATGGATACACTCTAACACAGATACACGCTTACATGGATACATGCTAACATGGATACACTCTAATACAGATACACGCTTACATGGATACATGCTAACATGGATACACTCTAATACAGATACACGCTAACATAGATACACACTAGAACAGATACATGCTAACATGGATACACGCTTACAAAGATACATCCAAACATGGATACACGCAAACATGGATACACGCCAACAACGATACACGCTAATACAGAAACACACAAACATGGATACACACTAACACAGATACATGCTAACATGGATACACGCTAACACAAATACATGCTGACATGGATACACGCTAACACAGATACATGCTTACATGGATACATGCTAACATGGATACATGCTAATACAGATACACGCTAACATAGATACACACTGAAACAGATAAATGCTAACATGGATACACGCTAACATGAATACACGTTAACATGGATACACGCTAACACGGATACACGCTAACAAAAATACAAGCTAGCATGGATACATGCTAACAGATACACGTTAACACAGATACACGCTAACATAAATACACGATAACATGGATACACGCTAACACAGATACATGCTAACATGGATACACACTAACACAGATAAACGCTTACATGGATACACGCTTATACAGATACATGCTTACATGGATACACGCTAACACAGATACATGCTAACATGGATACATTCTAACACAGATACATGCTAACACGGATACACGCTTACACAGATACATGCTAACATAGATACACACTAAAACAGATAAATGCTAGCATGGATACACGCTAACATAAATACACGCTAACATGGATACACGCTAACACAGATACATGCTAACATGGATACACACTAACACAGATACACGCTTACATGGATACACGCTTACACAGATACATGCTACTACAGATACACACTACCACAGATTCACACTAACACGGATACATGCTAATATGGATACAAGCTACCGCAGAAACACACCACAGCAGCTTCACGCCACGGCAGATACATGCTACTGCAGATACACGCCACCGCAGATACACGCAACCGCAGATACACGCCACTGCAGATACACGCTTCAGCAGATACACCCTACAGCAGATACACGCTACTGCAGATACACGCTACAGCAGAAACACGCTACCGCAGATACACGCCATTGCAGACACACCCTACAGCAGTTACACGCTACTGCAGATACACGCTACTGCATATATCCAGTATTTCCTGGATACACGCAACTGCACATAGACGCTGCCACAGATACACACTACTGCACATACACGCTGCCGCAGATACATGCGACTGCAGATACACGCTACCGCACATACATGCTGCCGCAGATACTTGCTACTGCAGATACCTGCTACCGCAGACACACGCTGCCGCAGATACACGCTACTGCAAATACACGCTACTGCAGATACACGCTACTGCACATACACGCTACCGCAGACACAAGCTGCCGCAGATACACGCTGCCGCAGATACACGCTACTGCAAATACATGCTACTGCAGATACATGCTACTGCAGATACATGCTACTTCAGATACACGCTACCGCAGACACACGCTGCCGCAGATACACGCTGCCGCAGATACACGCTACTGCAAATACATGCTACTGCAAATACACGCTACTGCAGATACACGCTACTGCAGATACACGCTACCGCAGATAGATACACGCTACCGCAGATAGATACACGCTGCCGCAGATACACGCTACTGCAAATACACGCTAATGCAGATACACGCTACCGCAGACACACGCTGCCGCAGATACACGCTACTGCAAAATACACGCTACTGCAGATACTCGCTACCGAGACACACGCTGCCGCAGATACACGCTACTGCAAATACACGCTACTGCAGATACACGCTACTGCAGATACACGCTACCGCAGATAGATACACGCTACCGCAGATAGATACATACTACCGCAGATAGATACATGCTACCGCAGATACACGCTACCGCAGATAGATACATGCTACCGCAGATAGATACACGCTACCGCAGATACACGCTACTGCAGATACACGCTACCGCAGATAGATACACGCTACCGCAGATAGATACACGCTGCCGCAGATACACGCTACTGCAAATACACGCTAATGCAGATACACGCTACCGCAGACACACGCTGCCGCAGATACACGCTACTGCAAATACACGCTACTGCAGATACTCGCTACCGCAGACACACGCTGCCGCAGATACACGCTACTGCAAATACACGCTACTGCAGATACACGCTACTGCAGATACACGCTACCGCAGATAGATACACGCTACCGCAGATAGATACATACTACCGCAGATAGATACATGCTACCGCAGATACACGCTACCGCAGATAGATACATGCTACCGCAGATAGATACACGCTACCGCAGATACACGCTACCGCAGATACACGCTACCGCAGATAGATACAAGCTACCGCAGATAGATACATGCTCCACAGATACATGCTACTGCAGATACACGCTACCGCAGATAGATACACGCTACCGCAGATAGATACATGCTACCACAGATACACGCTACTGCAGATACACGCTACCGCAGATAGATACACGCTACCGTTGATAGATACACGCTACCGCAGATAGATACATGCTACCACAGATACACGCTACCGCAGATACACGCTACCGCAGATAGATACACGCTACCGCAGATAGATACATGCTCCACAGATACATGCTACTGCAGATACACGCTACCGCAGATAGATACACGCTACCGCAGATAGATACACGCTACCGCAGATAGATACATGCTACCACAGATACACGCTACTGCAGATACACGCTACCGCAGATAGATACACGCTACCGTAGATAGATACACGCTACCGCAGATAGATACATGCTACCACAGATACACGCTACTGCAGATACACGCTACCGCAGATAGATACACGCTACCGTAGATAGATACACGCTACCGCAGATAGATACATGCTCCCACAGATACATGCTACTGCAGATACACGCTACCGCAGATAGATACACGCTACCGCAGATACACGCTACTGCAGATACACGCTACCGCAGACACACGCTACTGCAGATACACGCTACCGCAGACACACGCTACCAGGTTGCCTACATGGCATCTTTTTTTGGCTCCAATCTTGTCAACAGAACCATGAAACCAGAGTTGACGGGTAAAATCTGCTCTTTTGATCCCGACCGTCCAGACGAGGCAGAGACCTTGTTAACCAATCATTTGCTCCGGTTTATAAACGGGTGTGTCCCTGTTACAGCTTGATGCACACGTCCCACATGTAGACACGGCAGTATGGAAACACTGTGCTGAGAGAGATCGTAGTATCGATCTGCCACCAGATATGATGCTGACAAACTAACGGCACGAATGTTTCTGTACAACAGAAATAAACGTTGCAGAATACATAGAATTACAAGGAAAATAATCCTGAGGGAACAGTAAATATTAAAAGGAAGTACCGGATAAAACATCAAAGAAAGCAGAAATGTAGCTGGGAGTAAAGGTGCAGCAGATAATCGGACTGTTTCCACGTGTCCTGCTCTTTATTTTCACAGCTCTCTGTGAATTTCCTCCTCCAGTGTGACAAAAAGCCAGGAGGAATGGACGGTGGAGGAAAGAGATAAGAGAAGATGAGAGGATGCAGGCAGACGGAGGATGAGAGAGATGGAGGTGAAACATGAGATGCAGGGGTGGATAGCAGGAGGAACGGAGGGAGGGGAAAATGAAAGATAAGAGGGACGGAAATGCTGAAGGCAGAGACGAGAGGACACGGCAGATAGATCCAGAAATACAGCAGGCTCCAAGTTTTCAGTTCATTACTGATTCCTGAAAACTTGGAATGAAAAAACAAAACACATCAAGAGACTGACGATCGCGTCAGTTTGTCAGAAAATCATCTGGAGGCCAGAATCATCAACATTTCCTGCAACTGTTGTCCTGATCATGTTCTTCTGGGAATAAAACATGTTGATGAGATTCTGTTTTTATGCACATGAACAGCTCTGACTCCTCCAGATGACTCCGTTTAAATGTGGAACTTCACATGTTCTGCAAACATCCTTTATCCTAATCGATGCCTTTAATACCAACCAGCTGCCAGAGAAGATGAAGTAAGTAAGTAAACTTTATTTGTATAGCACTTTTCACAGACAGGAGTCACAAAGTGCTTCACACGATAACATAAAAACAATACAAGCAAGAACAATTAAAATACAGTAAAAGGTAAATAAATAGGTGAATAAAACACTTGGCTATGTGCTTTGGAAGGCTTGTGAAAACAGGTGTGTTTTTAAAGGTGTCCACTGAGTCCAGAGAGCGCAGAGACAGAGGGAGTTCATTCCAGAGACGGGGCGCCACCGCTTTAAAGGACCGGTCTCCTCGGGTTATAAATCATTAATAAATGATCAGATAAACGGTAAAAGGCTGCGTTTGCTTTCTGACCACTCAGAGCACTTTAACTGTACGTCACCTGAACCCGAGACGACCACGCACACATCCACTTTACTGGTTTTCTGGGGCACTTAAGGAGACTCGGTTCATCCAGGGACGCTGAAGGATGGAAGGATACCCGCTGGTGAACACAGGACAGCATGTTTCAGCTGCTGCACCTCAGAAACAGTCAGGAAGACAATACAGCTGTGTGAAAAAGTGATCTTCCTCTAAACCTAATAACTGGTTGTTCCACCTTAGCAGCAACAACTGCATCAAGCGTTTGTGATAACTGGCAGTGAGTCTTCTACAGCGCTGTGGAGGAATTTTGTTCCACTCATCTTTGCAGAATTGTTGTAATTCAGCCACATTGGAGGCTTTTCCAGCATGAACCGCCTTTTTAAGGTCATGCCACAGCATCTCAATGGGATTCAGGTGGGGAGCTTTGACTAGGCCACTCCAAAGTCTTCATGTTGTTGTTCTTAAGCCATTCAGAGGTGGACTTGCTGGTGTGTTCTGGATCATTGTTCTGCTGCAGAACCCAAGTGCGCTTCAGCTTGAGGTCACCAACAGATGGCCGGACGTTCTCCTTCAGGATTTTTGGTAGAAGCAGAATTCATGGTTCCATTTACCACAGCAAGTCTTCCAGGTCCTGAAGCAGCAAAACAGCCCCAGACCATCACACTACCACCACCATGTTTTACTGTTGCTATGATGTTCCTTTTCTGAAATGCCGTGTTACTTTTACGCCAGATGTAATGGGACCCCCACCTTCCAGAAAGTTCCACTTTTTTGTCTCGTCAGTCCACAGAGTATTTTCCCAAAAGTCTTGGGGATCATCAAGATGCTTTCTGGCTAAACTGAGACGAGCCTTTATGTTCTTTTTGCTCAGCAGTGGTTTTGGTCTTGGAACTCTGCCATGCAGCCATTTTTGCCCCCAGTCTCTTTCTGATGGGGGAGTCATGAACACTGACCTTCATTGAGGCAAGTGAGGCCTGCAGTTCTTGGATGTTGTTCTGGGGTCTTTTGTGACCTCTTGGATGAGTCGTCGCTGTGCTCTTGGGGTCATTTGGTCGGTTGGCCCCTCCTGGGAAGGTTCACCACTGTTCCATGTTTTCACCATTTGTGGATAATGGTTCTCACTGTGGTTCTCTGGAGTCCCAAAGCTTTAGAAATGGCTTTGGAACCTTTTCCAGACTGATAGATCTCAATGACTTTGTTTCTCATTTGTTCCTGAATTTCTTTGGATGGCAGCATGATGTCTAGCTTTGGAGGATCTTTTGGTCTACTTCACTTTGTCAGGCAGGTCCTATTTAAAGGAATAGTTCACCCTCAGAATGATTTAACTTTTTATTTTCCACTTACCCTGATGCTCGTCCCATGTAGTCCAAGTGTCCTGAGTGGGTAGCGTCCAGAATTTACTTGAATCTACGCCATTAAGTATATTTTTAGAGTCTAAACAAGACTACATTGCATGCCCAGCAAGCACGCCAATGCGTGTTCACGAAACTCCGGAAGCCACGGCAGACGAGATTGTGCGTTCTCCTTTTCTTTCTTTCTTTTAGATCAATATCCAACCCCTCCTGTGTTTGTCCCGGTTTGTTTAGAGCTCTCGCACTCTTACCACAATGTAAACAGTGAATTTCTTCTTCTACGCCTGTATTATCAGCAGAGTAGGCTCTGAACGCCGAGGCTTCCATAGTTTCGTGACCGCGCATGTGCGCGCTTCATGGACGTAAACAATACTCCTTTTTAGACTAAAAATATACTAAATGGCGTAGTTTCAAGTAAATTCTGGACGCTACCCACTCAGGACACTTGGATTACATTGGACGAGCAGTATGGAGGAATATTGACAAGTTTTTGTGGACTTTTATGGACCTTTTTGGCTTGGACCCTGGCGAACTCTATTGGGGGGGAAACAAGAAGTCGTCCTGATCTCCGGCTGCATTTGACAGATTAAAAAAGTGCTCCAGAGTCTTGCTCACCATCAGGGTAAGTGGAAAATAAAGTTACATCATTCTGTGGGTGAACTATTCCTTTAAGTGATTTCTTGATGGAGAACAGGTGTGGCAGTAATCAGGCCCTGAGTGTGGATAGAGAAACTGAACTCAGCTTTCCAAAGATGATAAACCACAGTTAATGTATGTTTTAACAGGGGGGGGATCACTTTTTCCACACATGGAGGTTTGGATATTTCTCCCTTACGAATAAAAACCTTCATTTAAAAACTGCATTTTGTGTTTACTTGTGTTATCTTTGTCTAACATTTAAATTTGTTTGATGATCTGAAACATTAAAGTGACAAACATGCAAAGAAATAAGAAATCAGGAAGGAGGAAACACTTTCACACAACTGTATCCTGCAGGATGTTATCCATTCCAGCTGTTTGTTTCTCAGCCAATCAGACAGACTCGGAGCTTTCATCATCATGATCATGTGATCAGAAGCCATTCCTGGTTGCCCCCCTCCCTTGGCCGCTTCATTACATCCCATTCCTGCTACAAATAGCACAGCCATCTCTGGGGGGCTCACTGAGAGGCTGGATGGAGTCGGGAAGGAAGGGGAGGACGGGGAAGGGGGCGAGGACTGACACCAGAGAAAGAGACGAGGAGGAGGATGGTGAAATGATTAACATCAGAAACGTATGAATGAAGCCTTCAGGGAGGATGAAGGGATGAAAAGGGAAGACAACAAAGGAAGAGGAGAGAAATGGAACAAAAACAAACCTACAGGGAGATGAGAGGAAGGCTGAAACTGATAAATAAAAAGACATTTATGAGTAAAATGGTTGGAATAAAAGCCGAGTACGAGCGAAGGGAAAGATAGACGAGTGGAGAGTGAAAGGGGGGGTCACGGAGGCTGAAACTAAACTTCAGCACCCGACGGCTCACGTTCGTTTTTCCTGCAAACTTTGTGGGAAATTAAAGACTTTGTCTTTTCAGGTCAATTTTTCTACAATCTTGTTTTCCCCGTACAAAAACCTCCCGAGGAAATCTGAAATCCCCCCCCCCCCAGTTTTCTCCTCAAAGGTTCAAAGGTTGAACAGTAGCACCAGAAGAACGACAGCTTCGGATATGCAAGTTTCCATTAACCAACTCAGAGATGGTCAGAGTGTGTGTGTGTGTGTGGGGGGGGGGGGTCCGGCTTGTTGGTCCCTGCATGAATGTCACCCCCGACATAGATGTGACCCCCTGCTTCAGGGTAATTTGGTTCCCTCAGGAGTAGGGCTGTGCAATATACTGATATGATGTTGCGATATGATATTTTCATGAGAGAGATGCTGTATATTTACACATATAGTTAAATATCGTTATAGTTACACGTTAGTTGTGCAAATATTTTTGCTTTATTTTTCCGGAATGACCCAGCTGCACCTCAACTGACTACAAAGGGGTCACCTGATTATCTAATAAGGGTGGGAAAAATAACAGAAAAAATTTTACTAATGAAATCTCGCGAGATTTCATTAGTAAAATAGACCGATACCGCGTTTTTACATATAGATATGGTATCAGCATATGAAAATATCGCGATATTTCACTGTATCGATATTTTTCCCACCCCCTATTATTTAAACTGTCTGGAAGACAATCCTCCCCAAAACTTTTACAAAGAAATCATAAAAACCAGCAACTATCTTTGATCTAACAGACATTTCTAACAGTGTTTGTCAGTTCCATCTCTGCAGTGCAGCGATATCTTTATGATAAACATGTTTCAATACTAAAAAACAGCTGTTTGATATGAAATGAAACTTTCAGACAAATAAGGGTAAAAATACGATATATATCGTATATCATCATCTAAAATAAATATGTGGTGATGTGATATTTGGTCCATATCGCCCAGCCCTACTCGGGAGCCCGACGAGCTGCCTGGTGGAAGGTGAAGTAGCGATGCTGCATCATCCGTCGGTAGCTGCTTCCAGCATCAGCTCTGCTTCGCTGCTGGAACAGACGACCCACGTTACCGAGCCAAGGCGGCGAGCTCGGGAACGGAGGGTCCAGGTGGAGGATCCTGGTCTGCAGAGGTGTGTGTGAAGTGTGTGTGTTCCCGAGGCCTCGCGGGGGGGCAAGAGAGGAGCAACAACAGAGAAATCAGAGGGAGACATGAAATATTCAGCTGGAAAGTCCTGAAATAGGTCAGTTCGACATGGTCGCTCAACTCTCCCATCAGGCTGCACGAAAACACACCACTTCACCTCACACTCACACACACACACACACACACACACACACACGCACACACACACACACATGGAGGATCTACCACATCTTTAAAGCTTCACTTTTATTCCTCTTTTGTTAAATGAGCAGCCCTCAGAGTCTCAGGTGGGTCGTTGCTAATCAGCGACAGGAGCATCACATTTCCATGTTCTACTGTCATTTTACTCTGATGCAGAACCACATACACCAGTGATTCTCAACCACGGGGCTGCGGTCCAAGCTCGGCCTCCAGCGCCACCTAGAGGGCCGCGAGAAACCCTTCCTTTTCCACATGTGGGCCGCGAGGACCGTATATTTACACTGTTTTTTATGACTGGATGAGTTGTAATGTAGCCTCCCCCACATGGTGGCGCTAATTTGTCAGAATTCAACAAACAAGCAGAAGCAGACACTCAGCTAGCCGCTAGCCTGTAGCTAGCGTTGTAAAGAAGAATTAAAACGAGATAATGAAGATAAAAATGGTCCCAAACCACTGATAAAGAGGCAAAAATCCACTCCAATTCATTAAATACAGATTAGTGAGTGGAGATAACAAAGCAGAGCTGAGAAGATGGATGGAGCACCAGGTAACGTTAATGCTAATGCTAACGCTATCTGCAAGCTTCACCTAGAAACAAACATCTAACACTCGTTGGAAAGAAAGGATTTTTAAGAAAAAAGGTGAAAATCAGCTATTGATTCAGAAAATGTCTGTTATGTTTGGACGTTCTTTAAGTAATTTAAAAAAAAAGTTTAAATAAATCAATTGTTAATAAAATTTTGTGCTTAAATGGCCAGTCTAAAAAAATAAAATCCAGGTTTTTACAGATTATTTAAAGTAAGCCTTTTTATTTTCAAAGTGATCTATTACTGCACCATTTTATCTCTTTTTGAAATCAGTTTTTTCTGTTGTTCCTCTTTTTTGTAGTAAAATGTTGTAGATTTTGTGTTTATAGTCTAATTCTGATTTGTTCTTGTAGGAGTCTGATTTTATTCTATGAATTATACGTGTGATATAAATGTGTTTGTGACCATCTCACAATATATTGTTTATGGATGCACGATGTAATCAGCCCGCTATCGGTATCGGCCTATATCGGCCTTAAAACTGAATATTGGACATCGGCTATTGCACCGATATTTAACCAATATTTAACCGATCAGCCTGCTGTTTCTTAAGTCTAAAAAAACAAAGACAAACTTCTTCTTCTTCAAAAACTTCTTTTTTACAGGCTTTAAACATTGATACACTGAAATACTGCCATATTTTCATATGCTGATATCATATTGACATTCAAAAACATGAAATCGATCTATTTTACCAGAAAAATCTTGTGATATTTTATCATTAGAGATTTCAGAGATTTCATAACAGAATGATAAAATATCACAAGATCTTGATAAAATATTGTGAGATTTTGTGACAGAATGATGAAATCTCATGAGATTTTGGAAGTAAAAAAGATTGATACCGATATCAATTTGATATCTGCATATGAAGATATTGCAATATTTCAGTGTATCGATATTTTTTTCCCACCCCTAGTTTTTAGTGTCAGAAACGGATAACAAAACTGCTTTTGCAATGACTGCTTATTTTTTTCAGCTTTAATATTGGTATCGATTTCAGTTATTGGCCAAATGAGTTTTAAAATATCAGCATATCATATATCGGCCAAAATACCAATATCGCGCATACCTAATATTTTTATATTATGTTATTCATGTTTATCACGCCACATTTTACTAGGTTCAGTCTGTTAAAGGCAGGTGGATTTGGTTTAGTTATTAAATAAACCTAAAATAAGATATTGCACTAGTACAGTGTTAAAATATGAATGGACCCTGGACCAGTCTGTTATGAAAACTAGGGATGGGAATATCGATACCTTGGAAATGATACTTTGATCCCAGCCAGACAAAATATCGTAATTGATACTTTTTTGAGTATCGTGATACCACTGTACAGATTCAAAACATGCAATTTGTTTCCACTTCTGAGAGTTTTAGGCAATGAAATGATGAAAGCAGCCAGATTCTAGCTTCTGTATCACATGATGGTGGTAGCCTATCAGATTCTAGCTTCTGTATCACATGATGGTGGTAGCCTATCAGATTTTAGCTTCTGTACCACATGATGGTGGTAGCCTATCAGATTCTAGCTTCTGTATCACATGATGGTGGTAGCCTATCAGATTCTAGCTTCTGTATCACATGATGGTGGTAGCCTATCAGATTCTAGCTTCTATATCACATGATGGTGGTAGCCTATCAGATTCTATCTTCTGTGTCACATGATGGTGGTAGCCTATCAGATTCTATCTTCTGTATCACTTGATGGTGGTAGCCTATCAGATTCTATCTTCTGTATCACATGATGGTGGTAGCCTATCAGATTCTAGCTTCTGTATCACATGATGGTGGTAGCCTATCAGATTCTAGCTTCTGTATCACATGATGGTGGTAGCCTATCAGATTCTAGCTTCTGTATCACATGATGGTGGTAGCCTATCAGATTCTAGCTTCTGTATCACATGATGGTGGTAGCCTATCAGATTCTATCTTCTGTATCACATGATGGTCGTAGCCTATCAGATTCTATCTTCTGTATCACATGATGGTGGTAGCCTATCAGATTCTAGCTTCTGTGTCACATGATGGTGGTAGCCTATCAGATTCTAGCTTCTGTATCACATGATGGTGGTAGCCTATCAGATTCTAGCTTCTGTGTCACATGATGGTGGTAGCCTATCAGATTCTAGCTTCTGTATCACATGATGGTGGTAGCCTATCAGATTCTATCTTCTGTGTCACATGATGGTGGTAGCCTATCAGATTCTATCTTCTGTGTCACATGATGGTGGTAGCCTATCAGATTCTATCTTCTGTGTCACATGATGGTGGTAGCCTATCAGATTGTAGCTTCTGTATCACATGATGGTGGTAGCCTATCAGATTCTATCTTCTGTATCACATGATGGTGGTAGCCTATCAGATTCTAGCTTCTGTATCACATGATGGTGGTAGCCTATCAGATTCTAGCTTCTGTGTCACATGATGGTGGTAGCCTATCAGATTCTATCTTCTGTGCCACATGATGGTGGTAGCCTATCAGATTCTAGCTTTTGTATCACATGATGGTGGTAGCCTATCAGATTCTATCTTCTGTGTCACATGATGGTGGTAGCCTATCAGATTCTATCTTCTGTGTCACATGATGGTGGTAGCCTATCAGATTCTAGCTTCTGTGTCACATGATGGTGGTAGCCTATCAGATTCTAGCTTCTGTGTCACATGATGGTGGTAGCCTATCAGATTCTAGCTTCTGTATCACATGATGGTGGTAGCCTATCAGATTCTAGCTTACGTATCACATGATGGTGGTAGCCTATCAGATTCTATCTTTTGTGTCACATGATGGTGGTAGCCTATCAGATTCTATCTTCTGTGCCACATGATGGTGGTAGCCTATCAGATTCTATCTTCTGTATCACATGATGGTGGTAGCCTATCAGATTCTAGCTTCTGTATCACATGATGGTGGTAGCCTATCAGATTCTAGCTTCTGTATCACATGATGGTGGTAGCCTATCAGATTCTAGCTTCTGTATCACATGATGGTGGTAGCCTATCAGATTCTAGCTTCTGTATCACATGATGGTGGTAGCCTATCAGATTCTAGCTTCTGTATCACATGATGGTGGTAGCCTATCAGATTCTATCTTCTGTATCACATGATGGTGGTAGCCTATCAGATTCTATCTTCTGTATCACATGATGGTGGTAGCCTATCAGATTCTATCTTCTGTGTCACATGATGGTGGTAGCCTATCAGATTCTAGCTTCTGTGTCACATGATGGTGGTAGCCTATCAGATTCTAGCTTCTGTATCACATGATGGTGGTAGCCTATCAGATTCTAGCTTCTGTGTCACATGATGGTGGTAGCCTATCAGATTCTAGCTTCTGTATCACATGATGGTGGTAGCCTATCAGATTCTATCTTCTGTGTCACATGATGGTGGTAGCCTATCAGATTCTATCTTCTGTGTCACATGATGGTGGTAGCCTATCAGATTCTAGCTTCTGTGTCACATGATGGTGGTAGCCTATCAGATTGTAGCTTCTGTATCACATGATGGTGGTAGCCTATCAGATTCTATCTTCTGTATCACATGATGGTGGTAGCCTATCAGATTCTAGCTTCTGTATCACATGATGGTGGTAGCCTATCAGATTCTAGCTTCTGTGTCACATGATGGTGGTAGCCTATCAGATTCTATCTTCTGTGCCACATGATGGTGGTAGCCTATCAGATTCTAGCTTTTGTATCACATGATGGTGGTAGCCTATCAGATTCTATCTTCTGTGTCACATGATGGTGGTAGCCTATCAGATTCTATCTTCTGTGCCACATGATGGTGGTAGCCTATCAGATTCTAGCTTCTGTGTCACATGATGGTGGTAGCCTATCAGATTCTAGCTTCTGTATCACATGATGGTGGTAGCCTATCAGATTCTAGCTTACGTATCACATGATGGTGGTAGCCTATCAGATTCTATCTTCTGTGTCACATGATGGTGGTAGCCTATCAGATTCTATCTTCTGTGCCACATGATGGTGGTAGCCTATCAGATTCTAGCTTACGTATAACATGATGGTGGTAGCCCATCAGATTCTATCTTCTGTGTCACATGATGGTGGTAGCCTATCAGATTCTATCTTCTGTGCCACATGATGGTGGTAGCCTATCAGATTCTAGCTTCTGTGTCACATGATGGTGGTAGCCTATCAGATTCTAGCTTCTGTGTCACATGATGGTGGTAGCCTATCAGATTCTAGCTTCTGTATCACATGATGGTGGTAGCCTATCAGATTCTAGCTTCTGTGTCACATGATGGTGGTAGCCTATCAGATTCTAGCTTCTGTGTCACATGATGGTGGTAGCCTATCAGATTCTAGCTTCTGTGTCACATGATGGTGGTAGCCTATCAGATTCTAGCTTCTGTGTCACATGATGGTGGTAGCCTATCAGATTCTAGCTTCTGTATCACATGATGGTGGTAGCCTATCAGATTCTAGCTTCTGTATCACATGATGGTGGTAGCCTATCAGATGTCATGATGATGCTGCTACTGTTGGTGATGATGATGTTTTGTGGTCTTTCAGTGGTTTAATCAGGTTATTGTACATTATGTTTTGGTAAATTTGTAGTATTACTATTACATTTTCTATTTTTAACATTTTCCACTTAATAAATGTGATTATTTTAAGCGGTATATTTTATGTTATTTGATAACTGAAAGACATTTTTAATCTATTTTTGTTTAATTTTATCATCACTGTAATTTATCATTGTTTTAAAAGCATTTCTTTCCAGTACTTCTGTTCTCAGGTTTTACTTAATATTGCCTTGCATTCAAGATATTAAAGCAAAATGTACAATCACATGATTTTCTTTTAAAGGAGAAAAAATATCGGTATCGGTATCACTGAAAAAGTGCCATAAACTACTGGTATCGTAGTGACATGAAAAATGTCAGTATCGCCCACTGAAAACTTGGGCCCCGTCCTGAAAAGGTTGAGAACCCCTGACTTCTGGGCCTTTTCCATTGCAGCTGGACAGGGCACGGTACAGCACAGTACGGGACGGTTTTTGTTTCCACACACGAGAAGTAGTGGTCTACTACCTGGAAATGGGCGGAGTCGGCGCAGTCGAGACTGCCGTGACGTCACTGCTGAGCCATGCGGTGGTCAGTAAAGTAAAAACAACAATGGAGGCGCTGGATGATATGGAGGTGTTACTGCTGTTGTTTTCTCTGTGGCTGTAGTCACCATAAACGGAGACAGAGGCGAGGCGAAACACGTATGACGACATTTTCCTTTGACCAATCAGTGGAGAGCTGTTAGGTACGTCACATTTTGTGTAGGTTCAGCACGGTTAGAGCTAGCTCTGAAACGGGTGTGGGAAATCGTAATGGGTTTCCCAGAGGAAACACGAATAAAGCGTGTGGAAGGTTACGAACGTGTGCAGTGGAAAAGGCCCGATACACTATACTGCCAAAAGTATCACACCGTCTGCCTTAACACATCTGAGCGTCAGTAAAATCATTCCTGATCCGTTGGGTTCAGCATGACGTTGGTCCACCTTTGCAGCTAGAACAGCTTCATCTTCTGGGAAGGCTGTCCACAAGGTTTAGGAGTGTTTCTGGGAATCTTTGACCATCTTCCAGAAGCACATTTGTGAGGTCACACTGATGTTGGACCAGAAGGCCTGGCTCTCAGTCTCCGCTCTGATTCATCCCAAAGCTGTTCTATGGGGTTGAGGTCAGGACTCTGTGCAGGCCAGTCCAGTTCCTCCACACCAGACTCTGCATCCAGGTCTTCATGGACCTGCTTTGTGCACTGGTGCACAGTCATGTTGGAAGAGGAAGGGGCCAGCTCCAAACTGGTCCCACAAAGTTGGGACATGGAATTGTCCAGAAAGTCTTGGTATGCTGAAGCATTCAGAGTTCCTTTCACTGGAACTAAGGGGCCAAGCCCAGCTCCTGAAAGACACCCCCACACCATAATCCCCCCTCCACCAAACTATACACTTGGCACAATGCAGTCAGATAAGTACCGTTGTCCTGGCAACCGCCAAACCCAGACTCCTCCATCAGATTGCAGATGGAGAAGCGTGATTGGTCCTCCAGAGACGCCTCCACTGCTCTAGAGTCCAGTGGCGGCTGCTTTCCACCGCTTTGCATTGCACTTGGTGATGTATGGATGGATGCAGCTGGTCGCCATGGAAACCCATTCCATGAAGCTCTCTGTCACTGTTCTTGATCTGATCTGAAGGCCACATGAAGTTTGGAGGTCTGTAGTGATCGACTCTGCAGAAAGTTGGCCACCTCTTCACACTATGAGCTTCAGCATCACTGACCCGCTCCATCAGTTCACGTGGACGAACACTTCATGGCCGAGCTGCTGTCGTTCCCAAACTTCCATTTTCCTATAATACAGCTGACTGTGGAATATTTAGGAGGAAACTTCACCGCTGGATTGTTGCAGGTGGCATCCTATCACAGTTCCACGCTGGAATTCACTGATTCCTGAGAGCGACACATTCTTTCACACGTTTGTAGAAACAGTCTGCATGCCGAGCTGCTTCATTTATACACCTGTGGACGTGGAAGTGATGGAACACCTGATTCCATCATCGGGATGGTGAGCAAATACTTTTGGCAGTACAGTGTACTCCGTAGTACTCCGTAGTACTCTCCAGGATCACACATGCAGCCGTGTAGTTGTGAGAAACTATATAGTTGAGCTGTAATCTGTCAGGAGGCAGAAAAATAAACCTCATCAAGAAAAGATGAAACAAACTCTTGTGAATTGTTGTTTCCACGACAACCAAGCCAACAGCGATGAACAGCCTCTCACATACAAACTGAAAGACCACAGAGAGGAAGAGGAGGATGAAGGAGAGAGCTCCTCCTCTGCTATCAGTTAATGAGTTAATGAGGTCGGTGAAGATGGAACAGAGAGCTGATGGGATGAGGACCTGGACCTGGAACCAGACCCAGACCCGGACCCGGACCCGGACCTGGACCTGGACCAGGCTGCAGAGCCTGGACCTGGACCTGGACCCTGACGTGGACCCAGACCTGGCTGCAAACCTGTACCTGGACACTGACCCAGACTTCGACCTGGACCTGGACCTAGACCCTGGCGCGGACCTGAACCAGGCTGCAGACCCTGGACCTGGACCTAGACCTGGACCCAGACCTGGACCCGGACCTGGACCTGGACCTGTAACCAGACCTGGAGCAGGCTGCAAAGCTTGAACCTGGACCTGGACCTGGACCTGGACATAGACCTGGACTTGTACCCGGACCTGGACATGGACCTGGACCCGGACCTGGACCCGGACCTGGACCCGGACCTGGGTCAGGCTGCAGAGCTTGGACCTGGACCTGGATCTGGACCTGGACCCAGACCTGGACCAGGCTGCAGAGCTTGGACCTGTACCTGTACCTGGACCTGGACCTGGACCCAGACCAGGACCCGGACCTGGGTCAGGCTGCAGAGCTTGGACCTGGACCTGGATCTGGACCTGGACCCAGACCTGGACCAGGCTGCAGAGCTTGGACCTGTACCTGTACCTGGACCTGGACCTGGACCCAGACCAGGACCCGGACCTGGGTCAGGCTGCAGAGCTTGGACCTGGACCTGGATCTGGACCTGGACCCAGACCTGGACCCGGACCTGGACCTGGCTGCAGAGCCTGGACCTGGACCTGGACCCAGACCAGGAGCCGGACCTGGACCTGGCTGCAGAGCCTGGACCGGGATGGTTCTGGTCACAGCAGCTTTTGCTGCTCGATTATGGAAATATCTTCATGGCGATTATTTAATGATCATTTCTGGATTTTTTTAACATCGCTCTCATTAAAAAAACACTTCATTCACACAAATCCTTCAGATTGAAAATATTGGCTACAAATATGTTCCAGCTGTTTCGCAAAGTGTAAAACACTAAATGAATAAAATAAATATAATCTTACATTAAATAAATTTGGATACATTTGTTTTCTATGTTTTCCACAACCAGAAAAGCCCTCAGAGAGCGCAGACCCCCCCAAGCAGCTCCACTTATCTTTGTGTGTTCTGGATCATAGAATCCTGAATTTTCTCTGCATCCGGATCAACTTTGGAAACATTCTAGATCTTTTCTTGTCATTTTTTCACAAACACTCGGAACATTTGTTTGGAGTTATATGGAAAAAATCAGTGTTCAGGCGTTGGTAAGGAGGTTAGTTCACCATGGGGGGGTCGGTCAGAGCACACAGGACTCGCTTGTACAGTTAACTGTCTTTACTGGTCACTCTGAATCACAACAGCACAGTAATGCAGCAAACGACAGGATTCAGGTGGAATTGCAGGTAGTTCAGGTGAATGTGGATGGAAGTGAGTTTGGTCTATAAACACAGAAATACAAAGAAGCCATGAGGAACATTCGTTCAGCAAAGAAACACATTCAAGGTTTTAGTTATTACTAATAAATCCTTCCAGTTAGGACTAAACATGCATATGTGTTCCAGGCTAACAGTTGCAGTAACTGGCATGTAGCAGGTCAGCTAGCTTAGTAGCATAAACAGGCTCATGGTGAACGGAGGAAACTTCTGAATAAGCAGATCAGCTAAATAACATTTAAGCTAAATAAACATCCTGTTCAGCAGAAATACAACTAGTTACTTCCAGTTCTTCACAGACGCACACAGTTCACCATCTTCACCTGATACACGTCTGTCCAACTGTCTTCTCCCTCGTCTGTCCAACAGTCTTCTCTCCTGGTCTGTCCAACCGTCTTCTCTCCTGGTCTGTCCAACTGTCTTCTCTCCTTGTCTGTCCAACCGTCTTCTCTCCTGGTCTGTCCAACCGTCTTCTCTCTGGTCTGTCCAACCGTCTTCTTTCCTGGTCTGTCCAACCGTCTTCTTTCCTGGTCTGTCCAACCGTCTTCTTTCCTGGTCTGTCCAACTGTCTTCTCTCCTTGTCTGTCCAACCGTCTTCTCTCCTGGTCTGTCCAACCGTCTTCTCTCCTGGTCTGTCCAACCGTCTTCTCTCCTGGTCTGTCCAACCGTCTTCTTTCCTGGTCTGTCCAACCGTCTTCTTTCCTGGTCTGTCCAACCGTCTTCTTTCCTGGTCTGTCCAACAGTCTTCTCTCCTCGTCTGTCCAACCGTCTTCTCTCCTGGTCTGTCCAACCGTCTTCTCTCCTGGTCTGTCCAACTGTCTTCTCTCCTTGTCTGTCCAACCGTCTTCTCTCCTGGTCTGTCCAACCGTCTTCTCTCCTGGTCTGTCCAACCGTCTTCTCTCCTGGTCTGTCCAACCGTCTTCTTTCCTGGTCTGTCCAACAGTCTTCTCTCCTCGTCTGTCCAACAGTCTTCTCTCCTGGTCTGTCCAACCGTCTTCTTTCCTGGTCTGTCCAACAGTCTTCTCTCCTCGTCTGTCCAACAGTCTTCTCTCCTCGTCTGTCCAACAGTCTTCTCTCTGGTCTGTCCATCAGTCTTCTCTCCTCGTGCTCGCTGCTGCTCATAAGTTTCATTTCTGCATCCTGACATCATCATGTGCTCAGTAGCAGCTGCACGCTTCTGCCACAAGGAGGCGCTCACGCCTCATCAACAGCCTTTCCAACATGGCCGATCTCACAATGATAAAGAATCCTTCAGAACATTCCTGGATCCAGAAGCTGATCCGGATCACCACCAACATTTAATGTCCTCATCCTTGGACAGAGACACACGACTGGTGAAGATTTCAGGTCAATCCGTCCAGAACTTTTCAAACTTCTTCTTCCTTTGAAACTTTTTACACTTTAAAATTTCTAAAGACTAGAGCTGGGGAAAATACTGATACACTGAAATATCGCAATATTTTCATATGCTAATATCATATTGACATTTTAAAAAGCGGCATCTATTTTTTTTACTCTTTACGTGAAATATTATCGTTCTGTTTTTTGCAGTATTTTGTCAAATGTCATGAGATTTCATTAATAAAATACATTGATATTGCGTTTTTAAATATAGATATGGTATCGGCATATGAAAACATTGTGATATTTCAGTGCATCGATATTTTTTCCCACCCTTATTAAATAATCAGGTGGTCTCTTTGTAGTCAGTCGCGTTGCAGCCGGATCATCACGAAAAAATAAGGCAAAAAAATGACATGCGGAAATATCGTATCAGGATATCACGTGGCCCTGGATGAGGATACAGCAGCCAGTCTTCCTAATGGAGCTGACTGGGGGGGTGGCCAGCTGGGGTCTGGAGGAGCACCCCCTCCACCTGCAGGGGGGTCGGCTCTGTCTTACCTGAGTCCAGCGTGCTTCTGCAATGCCAGTCGGCGCTCGCGGACTTCCAGCAGAACTCCCACAGGGACCGGAAGTACTGGTCGTCAGCGGTAACCCACGCGGGGCTCATCACGGCCCCCACGTCCAGGCAGAGCGCGAGGAAGACGCACGCCAGCCCGACCAGCTTCAGCGGTGTCAGCGGGGCGCCGCGCGCCGCCTCCTCCGCCTCGGGGACAGCTGAAGACATGGCGGGTTCCAGCGGCCGGGGAGGGGGTGGGGGGCTCAGGACACTGGGGGAGCGATGCCGGCCTCGCGGCGGGGGGTGCAGCATCTGAGGGAGCGCTGGGTGGTGCAGCTGCAGCCGCCTGCGATGCGCGCTGAACGGACAAGCACCGCTGCCGCGCGCACCGGAGGTCTCCACCGTCTAGTGCTGACGTCACGGCTCGGAGGGACCAGCAGGTACAGCAGGGTCCTAGAGAGAGAGAGACAGAGAGAGAGAGAGAGAGAGAGAGGGCGGGGGGGGGGGGGGGGGGGGGGGGGAGAGAGGATGATGAAAAGGAATGAAAGACCACAGCTGCTCCTGGACTCCTGATGGAGCCAGTTTATCTGATCCAGATCAGATGGAGCCAGTTTATTTGATCCAGATCAGGTGGAGCTGGTTTATCTGATCCAGATCAGGTGGAGCCAGTTTATTTGATCCAGATCAGGTGGA
>JALJCO010001390.1:138011-168011 GCA_023101725.1 Atherinomorus stipes
ACGTTGCGTTAGGTCATTTAAACTTTGGCAGGTAATGCGTTGGATGTCTGCTGTGTGCATACGGGCAAATCGCTTCGTTTCTCCGATGCACAGACGGAGGACGTTCTCCAGTGGATAAATTCTGGTCTCAAACTCATTCAGAGAAACAACAATCTCCTCCTGGCAACAGTGACAGGCAACAAAATCGCAGCATTCATTTCTACGTCCAGGTGCTGAAAGTAGATGACTTTTAGCCTGAATGTAATGTGGAGGTCGCTGGTTCAAATCCTGCTGGTGTGACCTTGATGTAATGCAGAGGTCACTGGTTCAAATCCTGCTTGTGGCATTCTGATGTAATGGTAAAGGTGCTGGTTTGAACCCAGCTGGTGGCAACTGATGTGTGCAGAGGTTACTGGTTCAAATCCCACTGGTAGCAAACCTGATGTAATGCAGAGGTCGCTGGTTCGAACTCTGCTGGTAGCAACCCGCCGTAATGCAGAAGTCCCTGGTTCAAGTCCCACTGCTGGCAACTTGATGTAATGCAGAGGTCACTGGTTCAAACCCAGCTGGTGGCAACCTGATGTAATATGGAGGTCGCTGGTTCAAACCAAGGGGCAAACTCCGCCTCAGAACAGTGAAGCTCGCTTCCTTGTTGCAAATAGTGTAATCCTCCCTTCATCCGCTAGGGGCTGGCTCAAGAGTGAGCAAATCCCCATAGACTCCCATGTTAAAAACGCCAACTTCACAGCAGAAATAAACAGGTTTACAGCCTGGTTCAAAAAATCATTTTAGGTTTATTAGGTCACGTTTACCTTCATGTCAACTGTGAGGGGGGTGAATTTTTTTATAACTCATTCGTTTAGATGTTATTTATTCTTCAAATTACACATAATTAAGGGCGTGTCCTTATGATTGACATGCGGCAGACCGGAAGCTCCGCCTGCCGACCGGAGGCTCTAGTTAGCTCCTTCCTTGCTCTTAATAAGGTCTCATCTCAGTTTGTTACAGAGTCGCACAACGGCGGTGTTTAGTCAGCGAATTGCAAGTCTAAGCATGTCTTACCTTAACTATGCCGCTTAGGGGGCTTATCGTTGTTAGCTCCTCTTAGTTTCGTGTTAGCTCAGTTAGCGTTTAGCCCACAGTACGTCAGCTGTCAATCATTTGCCCCGCGGCCGCGCTGTGCCCATTTTAGTATTTTCCTGGAGTGACGACTAGTGACGACGTACGTGACACGGCAAGATGGCGACGGTAAGACACGCCCACCTGGCTTCACATTTCACTATTCAGAAGAGACCGGAAGCTACGTCCAGTAATTATATACAGTCTATGGTTCAAACTTCACTTGTGACAACCTGATGTAATGCAGAAGTTGCTGGTTCAATTCCCACTGGTGGCAACAGATGTAATGTGGAGGTCGCTGGTTCAAACTCCACTGGTGGCAACCTGATGTAATGCGATGGTCGCTGGTTTGAACTTCACTGGTGGCAACCTGATGTAATGCAGTGGTCACTGGTTCAAGTCCCACTGGTGGTATCCTGATGTAATGCGGAGGTCGCTGATCGAACTTCACTTGTGGCAACCTGATGTAATGTTGAGGTTGCTGGTTCGAAGCTCGCTGGTGGAGACCTGATGTAATGTGGAGGTCGCTGGTTTGAACCCCGCTGGTGGGACCCCACTGGCGGGACCCTGCTGTAACATGGAGGTTGATGGTTCAAACCCCGCTGGTGGGAGCCTGATGCAATGCAGAGGTTGCTGGTTCGAACCCCGCTTGTTGCAACCTGATGTAATGCAGAAGAGGTTGCTGATTCGAACCAAGGTTATAATAGTTTAGGAATCAATTTAATAAGGCCTTGACAAAGGTTGGGTGGTAATTCTCCTTTTTTCTATGGCTTCTTCAAGCATAGAGACTAAAAATGGGGCTAAATCATCAACAAATGTTTTATCAAATTCATTAATCAGACCATCATTATCAGGAGACTTATTGTCCTTAAGGAGCCGACACATCTTTGAACCTCTGCTAAAATGACCTTCTGGTCGCAGATTAATTTAAATCCTTCATCAATGTTATTAATGTCTTTTTCAATACCTTTAATGAATAAATTGATGTTATTTTCACTTTCAGTATGAGTAGTAGCATATCATTTCTGGTAGAAGTCAGTACCATGCTGGGATATAACTTTTTGGTCTTCACACAGCTGGTCATTAATTTCAAGTTTAGAAAGGGGGGAAGATAATTCATAATTCCTTTTTTCCAGGTTAAAAAAAATATTTTGTACACTTTTCCCCTTTTTCTAACCATTTTTTTCTGGACCTGATAAAGGCCCCTCTAGCTTTTTCCTCATATATTTTGTCTGATTGGTGTTGCAATCCTGCCAGTTCTTCAAGTTCCCTTTAAGGAAGATCAATCATTTGTGATAAATTCAATATATTGGTAATTATTTTGGTTTCATTTTGAGATGTGAGGAGCCTCCCATTCACTCTGACAGCAGCTGTGGTCTGACCCAAGATGGCCGCCCTGCAGGCACGTCAGCCTCGCGGCCAGCAGCGTCCAATGAGGCGTCACATAGCGAAGCTGCCGGAAGCTGAGAACATACGACGAAACAGCAAATCTACGCAGTTAATGTGTTAGCTCCTGATTAAATGTCTTTCCTTTTTAGATGAAAAGGCAAAAAGAAAAAGCCCTGATGAGTCGCCGATGATTTTGTTCCAAAATCTCCGTCTCCAGGAAAAACGAAACTTCAAATGTTTCCCATGACAATGAGGAAACAGCGCCACCCGCGGTCATAGCGGGCCAAAAGTAGATTACATCCGTACTGGTTTAGGACTACCATAGAGAATGAATGTGGTTCGGTTTAGGCCGTTTAGCTGAACTGTTCTCGACACCAAATGATCAATAATCTCCTCAACGCTGCTGACGGGAGACTCGACGACAGACTGCATCCGTGCGGGACACGGAACGGCGTGTCTGGCGCGTGCAGCCGCGATTTCAGACACAATCCAAACGGAGCAAAACTCCCTTAAGATCCATTTTAAATAGGCCACGCCCCTTCCATGGTGTCCCACGCATTGGTGGTTCAGTGGTAGAATTCTCGCCTGCCACGCGGGAGGCCCGGGTTCGATTCCCGGCCAATGCAACTTTATTTTTCTTTTATTTCACAGGAACAAGGGCATTCAATAACATTTTACATTCACAAACAATAACAAACACGGACATTTTTCACAACAATCAATGTTGCCGTTTCTGCACAAGACATTTAAAAAACACGTCAACATTTTAACATCAACTCATTCAATCATCAATCAGACCAGACACGACTGGAACATAATCTGCTCTGTAACGAGAACATTCATGACCAGTATGTCTGCAGCACCTATGTTTATTTACCGTTTACGCTCAGTAATCTGATTACTGCTGTGTGTTCTGCAGTCAGATATGGACTGATCCGGCCAAACGCTGCAACGACACCATTGTTTAGGGAAACCGAATGTTTCAGAGGAGGTTTTGCCAGCGATTATTCATCATTTCTGATATAAGAAAGCATCAAATCCAGCTTCTGCGGGTCTGGTTCTGGACCTGATACAAGACCAGATCCAGCTTCTCTGGGTCTGGTTCTGGTTCTGAAACCGATACAAGACCAGATCCACTTTCTCCAGGTCTGGTTCTGGACCTGATACAAGACCGGATCCAGCTTCTCCAGGTCTGGTTCTGGACCTGATACAAGACCGGATCCAGCTTCTCCAGGTCTGGTTCTGGACCTGCAAACAGACCTGACCAGTTGTTTCTGTCTCAGTCTGGGATCTAGATCAGATCTAGGTTGAGCTGGATGGAAATCCTGAAGCTGTTCATGTCCTGATTGATGATTGAATGAGTTGATGTTAAAATGTTGACGTGTTTTTTAAATGTCTTGTGCAGAAACGGCAACGTTGATTGTTGTGAAAAATGTCCGTGTTTGTTATTGTTTGTGAATGTAAAATGTTATTGAATGCCCTTGTTCCTGTGAAATAAAAGAAAAATAAAGTTGCATTGGCCGGGAATCGAACCCGGGCCTCCCGCGTGGCAGGCGAGAATTCTACCACTGAACCACCAATGCGTGGGACACCATGGAAGGGGCGTGGCCTATTTAAAATGGATCTTAAGGGAGTCTTGCTCTGTTTGGATTGTGTCTGAAAACGCGGCTGCACGCGCCAGACACGCCGTTCCGTGTCCCGCACGGATGCAGTCTGTCGTCGAGTCTCCCGTCAGCAGCGTTGAGGAGATTATTGATCATTTGGTGTCGAGAACAGTTCAGCTAAACGGCCTAAACCGAACCACATTCATTCTCTATGGTAGTCCTAAACCAGTACGGATGTAATCTACTTTTGGCCGCTATGACCGCGGTGGCGCTGTTTCCTCATTGTCATGGGAAACATTTGAAGTTTCGTTTTTCCTGGAGACGGAGATTTTGGAACAAAATCATCGGCGACTCATCAGGGCTTTTTCTTTTTGCCTTTTCATCTAAAAAGGAAAGACATCTAATCAGGAGCTAACACATTAACTGCGTAGATTTGCAGTTTCGTCGGATGTTCTCAGCTTCCGGCAGCTTCGCTATGTGACGCCTTATAGGGATTATCACATTTCCGCGTTCGGTTTCCAGAAGTTGAAACATTTGGCACTTCCTCTTCCGGGCCATGTTAACGACAGCCGTTCCTGCTCTGTTATACTGTTTAAATCGGATAAATTCCAAACATATTTAAGTTTTCATTCTAGACTGAAGTAATACTGGATCAAAAGCTGGATCAAAGCGATCGATTTGCCGCGGTGAAGGGCCGAACTTTATAATAAAACACACGTTTGTTTGTCCCCGGTGGGGCACAACACCGCGCACTTCACAGCATGCTAGCATTAGCCAGCTAACGTTTACTGACATGCTTAACATTGTGCGTCTTAAAACACACAAACATCTGAAAATCGAGTCTGTACCCCCCCCGTTTCCAGTGGAACAACTGGGGACTGCCAAGAAGAGGAGACGCTTTCAGATGCTTGTGTGTTTTCAGCCGCACAAAGTTAGGCACGTCATCGAGCTGGCTAATGCTAACCTGCTAACAAAAGTCCGCCAGCTACTACTCTGTTAAACTTTGTAAATCGGATAAACGCCAATGCCAAGTTTTCATTCCAGACTGAAGTGATGCTGAGGAAGAAGTGGATTAAAACGACCGATTCGCCGCGGTGAAGGACCGAACTTTATAATAAAACGATACACGTTTGTTTGTAGCCGGCAGTCTGCGCAGTCGTGTTAGCAGGTTAGCATTAGCCAGCTCGATAACGTGCCTAACTTTGTGCGGCTGAAAACACACAATCATCTGAAAGCGTCTCCTTTCTTGGCAGTCCCCAGTTGTTCCACTGGAAACGGGGGGTACAGACCCGATTTTCAGATGTTTGTGTGTTTTAAGACACACAATGTTAAGCACGTCAGTAAACGCTAGCTGGCTAATGCTAGCATGCTGTGAAGTGCCGGTGTTGTGCCCCACCGGGGACAAACAAACGTGTGTTTTATTATAAAGTTCGGCCCTTCACCGCGGCGAATCGATCGCTTTGATCCAGCTTTTGATCCAGTATCACTTCAGTCTAGAATGAAAACTTAAATATGTTTGGAGTTTATCCGATTTAAACAGTATAACAGAGCAGGAACGGCTGTCGTTAACATGGCCCGGAAGAGGAAGTGTCAAAAGCCGGCAACTTCCGGTAAGCGTGATAATCCCCTATTGGACGCTGCTGGCCGCGAGGCTGACGTGCCTGCAGGGCGGCCATCTTGGGTCAGACCACAGCTGCTGTCAGAGTGAATGGGAGGCTCCTCACATCTGTTTAATCTCATGGAAGACACGTCAGAAATGGAATAAAATTTCACAATAAGCACTCACATGCCTCTGCCATTTCAATAACCGAGGGAAATCTCCAGGTCTGGTTCTGGACCTGATACAAGACCAGATCCAGCTTCCCCAGGTCTGGTTCTGGTTCTGGACCTGATACAAGACCAGATCCAGCTTCTCCAGGTCTGGTTCTGGAACTGAAACAAGACCAGATCCAGCTTCTCCAGGTCTGGTTCTGGACCTGATGCAAGACCAGATCCAGCTTCTCCAGGTCTGGTTCTGGACCTGATACAAGACCGGATCCAGCTTCTCCAGGTCTGGTTCTGGACCTGATACAAGACCGGATCCAGCTTCTCCAGGTCTGGTTCTGGAACTGATACAAGACCAAATCCAGCTTCTCCAGGTCTGGTTCTGGACCTGATACAAGACCGGGTCCAGCTTCTCCAGGTCTGGTTCTTGACCTGATACAAGACCAGATCCAGCTTCTCCACGTCTGTTTCTGGACCTGATACAAGACCGGATCCAGCTTCTCCAGGTCTGGTTCTGGAACTGAAACAAGACCGGATCCAGCTTCTCCAGGTCTGGTTCTGGACCTGATACAAGACCGGATCCAGCTTCTCCAGGTCTGGTTCTGGAACTGATACAAGACCGGATCCAGCTTCTCCAGTTCTGGTTCAGGACCTGATACAAGACCGGATCCAGCTTCTCCAGGTCTGGTTCTGGAACTGATACAGGACCGGATCCAGCTTCTCCAGTTCTGGTTCAGGACCTGCAAACAGACCTGACCAGTTGTTTCTGGTCTGATTAAATGAGTTGATGTAAAAGTGTTGACGTGTGTTTTTTAAATGTCTTGTGCAGAAACGGCAACGTTGATTGTTGTGAAAAATGTCCGTGTTTGTTATTGTTTGTGAATGTAAAATGTTATTGAATGACCTTGTTCCTGTGAAATAAAAGACAAATAAAGTTGCATTGGCCGGGAATCGAACCCGGGCCTCCCGCGTGGCAGGCGAGAATTCTACCACTGAACCACCAATGCGTGGGACACCATGGAAGGGGCGTGGCCTATTTAAAATGGATCTTAAGGGAGTCTTGCTCCGTTTGGATTGTGTCTGAAAACGCGGCTGCACGCGCCAGACACGCCGTTCCGTGTCCCGCACGGATGCAGTCTGTCGTCGAGTCTCCCGTCAGCAGCGTTGAGGAGATTATTGATCATTTGGTGTCGAGAACAGTTCAGCTAAACGGCCTAAACCGAACCACATTCATTCTCTATGGTAGTCCTAAACCAGTACGGATGTAATCTACTTTTGGCCGCTATGACCGCGGTGGCGCTGTTTCCTCATTGTCATGGGAAACATTTGAAGTTTCGTTTTTCCTGGAGACGGAGATTTTGGAACAAAATCATCGGCGACTCATCAGGAGCTTTTTCTTTTTGCCTTTTCATCTAAAAGGAAAGACATTTAATCAGGAGCTAACACATTAACTGCGTAGATTTGCAGTTTCGTCGTATGTTCTCAGCTTCCGGCAGCTTCGCTATGTGACGCCTCATTGGACGCTGCTGGCCGCGAGGCTGACGTGCCTGCAGGGCGGCCATCTTGGGTCAGACCACAGCTGCTGTCAGAGTGAATGGGAGGCTCCTCACATCTGTTTAATCTCATGGAAGACACGTCAGAAATGGAATAAAATTTCACAATAAGCACTCACATGCCTCTGCCATTTCAATAACCGAGGCAGATCTCCAGGTCTGGTTCTGGACCTGATACAAGACCAGATCCAGCTTCCCCAGGTCTGGTTCTGGTTCTGGACCTGATACAAGACCAGATCCAGCTTCTCCAGGTCTGGTTCTGGACCTGATACAAGACCAGATCCAGCTTCTCCAGGTCTGGTTCTGGAACTGATACAAGACCAGATCCAGCTTCCCCAGGTCTGGTTCTGGACCTGATACAAGACCAGATCCAGCTTCTCCAGGTCTGGTTCTGGAACTGATACAAGACCAGATCCAGCTTCCCCAGGTCTGGTTCTGGAACTGATACAAGACCAGATCCCAGCTTCCCCAGGTCTGGTTCTGGAACTGAAACAAGACCAGATCCAGCTTCTCCAGGTCTGGTTCTGGAACTGATACAAGACCAGATCCAGCTTCTCCAGGTCTGGTTCTGGACCTGATACAAGACCAGATCCAGCTTCCCCAGGTCTGGTTCTGGAACTGAAACAAGACCGGATCCAGCTTCTCCAGGTCTGGTTCTGGACCTGATACAAGACTGGATCCAGCTTCCCCAGCTCTGGTTCTGGTTCTGGAACTGATACAAGACCATATCTAGCTTCTTGGGGTCTGGTTGTGGAAATGATACAAGACCGGATAAAAGACCAGATCCATCTTCTCTGGGTCTGGTTCTGGTTCTGAAACCGATACAAGACCAGATCCACCTTCTCCAGGTCTGGTTCTGGACCCGATACAAGACTAGATCCAGCTTCTCCAGGTCTGGTTCTGGACCTGATACAAGACCGGATCCAGCTGTCCCAGGTCTGGTTCCGGTTCTGGAACTGATACAAGACCAGATCCAGCTGTCCCAGGTCTGGTTCCGGTTCTGGAACTGATACAAGACCAGATCCAGCTTCTCTGGGTCTGGTTCTGGACCTGATACAAGACCGGATCCAGCTGTCCCAGGTCTGGTTCAGGACCTGATACAAGACCAGATCCAGCTTCTCCAGGTCTGGTTCTGGAACTGAAACAAGACCAGATCCAGCTTCTCCAGGTCTGGTTCAGGACCTGATACAAGACCGGATCCAGCTTCTCCAGGTCTGGTTCTGGACCTGATACAAGACCAGATCCAGCTTCTCCAGGTCTGGTTCTGGAACTGAAACACAACCAAATCCAGCTTCTCCAGGTCTGGTTCTGGACCTGATACAAGACCAGATCCAGCTTCCCCAGGTCTGGTTCTGGTTCTGGAACTGAAACACAACCAAATCCAGCTTCTCCAGGTCTGGTTCTGGACCTGATACAAGACCAGATCCAGCTTCTCCAGGTCTGGTTCTGGACCTGATACAAGACCAGATCCAGCTTCTCCAGGTCTGGTTCTGGAACAGAAACACAACCAAATCCAGCTTCTCCAGGTCTGGTTCTGGACCTGATACAAGACCAGATCCAGCTTCCCCAGGTCTGGTTCTGGTTCTGGAACTGAAACAAGACCAAATCCAGCTTCTCCAGGTCTGGTTCTGGACCTGATACAAGACCAGATCCAGCTTCTCCAGGTCTGGTTCTGGAACTGATACAAGACCAGATCCAGCTTCCCCAGGTCTGGTTCTGGAACTGAAACAAGACCGGATCCAGCTTCTCCAGGTCTGGTTCTGGACCTGATACAAGACTGGATCCAGCTTCCCCAGCTCTGGTTCTGGTTGTGGAAATGATACAAGACCGGATAAAAGACCAGATCCATCTTCTCTGGGTCTGGTTCTGGTTCTGAAACCGATACAAGACCAGATCCACCTTCTCCAGGTCTGGTTCTGGACCCGATACAAGACTAGATCCAGCTTCTCCAGGTCTGGTTCTGGACCTGATACAAGACCGGATCCAGCTGTCCCAGGTCTGGTTCCGGTTCTGGAACTGATACAAGACCAGATCCAGCTGTCCCAGGTCTGGTTCCGGTTCTGGAACTGCTACAAGACCAGATCCAGCTTCTCTGGGTCTGGTTCTGGTTCTGAAACCGATACAAGACCAGATACAGCTTCTCCAGGTCTGGTTCTGGACCTGATACAAGACCGGATCCAGCTGTCCCAGGTCTGGTTCCGGTTCTGGAACTGATACAAGACCAGATCCAGCTTCCCCAGGTCTGGTTCAGGACCTGATACAAGACCGGATCCAGCTTCTCCAGGTCTGGTTCTGGAACTGAAACAAGACCAGATCCAGCTTCTCCAGGTCTGGTTCTGGACCTGATACAAGACCAGATCCAGCTTCTCCAGGTCTGGTTCTGGAACTGAAACACAACCAAATCCAGCTTCTCCAGGTCTGGTTCTGGAACTGAAACAAGACCAGACCCAGCTTCTCCAGGTCTGGTTCTGGAACTGATACAAGACCAAATCCAGCTTCTCCAGGTCTGGTTCTGGAACTGATACAAGACCAGATCCAGCTTCCCCAGGTCTGGTTCTGGAACTGAAACAAGACCGAATCCAGCTTCTCCAGGTCTGGTTCTGGACCTGATACAAGACCGGATCCAGCTTCTCCAGGTCTGGTTCTGGACCTGATACAAGACCGGATCCAGCTTCTCCAGTTCTGGTTCAGGACCTGCAAACAGACCTGACCAGTCGTGTCTGGTCTGATTGATGATTGAATGAGTTGATGTTAAAATGTTGACGTGTTTTTTAAATGTCTTGTGCAGAAACGGCAACGTTGATTGTTGTGAAAAATGTCCGTGTTTGTTATTGTTTGTGAATGTAAAATGTTATTGAATGCCCTTGTTCCTGTGAAATAAAAGAAAAATAAAGTTGCATTGGCCGGGAATTCGAACCCGGGCCGATCATTTGGTGTCGAGAACAGTTCAGCTAAACGGCCTAAACCGAACCACATTCATTCTCTATGGTAGTCCTAAACCAGTACGGATGTAATCTACTTTTGGCCGCTATGACCGCGGTGGCGCTGTTTCCTCATTGTCATGGGAAACATTTGAAGTTTCATTTTTCCTGGAGACGGAGATTTTGGAACAAAATCATCGGCGACTCATCAGGGCTTTTTCTTTTTGCCTTTTCATCTAAAAAGGAAAGACATTTAATCAGGAGCTAACACATTAACTGCGTAGATTTGCAGTTTCGTCGTATGTTCTCAGCTTCCGGCAGCTTCGCTATGTGACGCCTCATTGGACGCTGCTGGCCGCGAGGCTGACGTGCCTGCAGGGCGGCCATCTTGGGTCAGACCACAGCTGCTGTCAGAGTGAATGGGAGGCTCCTCACATCTGTTTAATCTCATGGAAGACACGTCAGAAATGGAATAAAATTTCACAATAAGCACTCACATGCCTCTGCCATTTCAATAACCGAGGCAGATCTCCAGGTCTGGTTCTGGACCTGATACAAGACCAGATCCAGCTTCCCCAGGTCTGGTTCTGGTTCTGGACCTGATACAAGACCAGATCCAGCTTCTCCAGGTCTGGTTCTGGACCTGATACAAGACCAGATCCAGCTTCTCCAGGTCTGGTTCTGGAACTGATACAAGACCAGATCCAGCTTCCCCAGGTCTGGTTCTGGACCTGATACAAGACCAGATCCAGCTTCTCCAGGTCTGGTTCTGGAACTGATACAAGACCAGATCCAGCTTCCCCAGGTCTGGTTCTGGAACTGATACAAGACCAGATCCAGCTTCCCCAGGTCTGGTTCTGGAACTGAAACAAGACCAGATCCAGCTTCTCCAGGTCTGGTTCTGGAACTGATACAAGACCAGATCCAGCTTCTCCAGGTCTGGTTCTGGACCTGATACAAGACCAGATCCAGCTTCCCCAGGTCTGGTTCTGGAACTGAAACAAGACCGGATCCAGCTTCTCCAGGTCTGGTTCTGGACCTGATACAAGACTGGATCCAGCTTCCCCAGCTCTGGTTCTGGTTCTGGAACTGATACAAGACCATATCTAGCTTCTTGGGGTCTGGTTGTGGAAATGATACAAGACCGGATAAAAGACCAGATCCATCTTCTCTGGGTCTGGTTCTGGTTCTGAAACCGATACAAGACCAGATCCACCTTCTCCAGGTCTGGTTCTGGACCCGATACAAGACTAGATCCAGCTTCTCCAGGTCTGGTTCTGGACCTGATACAAGACCGGATCCAGCTGTCCCAGGTCTGGTTCCGGTTCTGGAACTGATACAAGACCAGATCCAGCTGTTCCAGGTCTGGTTCCGGTTCTGGAACTGATACAAGACCAGATCCAGCTTCTCTGGGTCTGGTTCTGGACCTGATACAAGACCGGATCCAGCTGTCCCAGGTCTGGTTCAGGACCTGATACAAGACCGGATCCAGCTTCTCCAGGTCTGGTTCTGGAACTGAAACAAGACCAGATCCAGCTTCTCCAGGTCTGGTTCTGGACCTGATACAAGACCAGATCCAGCTTCTCCAGGTCTGGTTCTGGACCTGATACAAGACCAGATCCAGCTTCTCCAGGTCTGGTTCTGGAACTGAAACACAACCAAATCCAGCTTCTCCAGGTCTGGTTCTGGACCTGATACAAGACCAGATCCAGCTTCCCCAGGTCTGGTTCTGGTTCTGGAACTGAAACACAACCAAATCCAGCTTCTCCAGGTCTGGTTCTGGACCTGATACAAGACCAGATCCAGCTTCTCCAGGTCTGGTTCTGGACCTGATACAAGACCAGATCCAGCTTCTCCAGGTCTGGTTCTGGAACTGAAACACAACCAAATCCAGCTTCTCCAGGTCTGGTTCTGGACCTGATACAAGACCAGATCCAGCTTCCCCAGGTCTGGTTCTGGTTCTGGAACTGAAACAAGACCAAATCCAGCTTCTCCAGGTCTGGTTCTGACCTGATACAAGACCAGATCCAGCTTCTCCAGGTCTGGTTCTGGAACTGATACAAGACCAGATCCAGCTTCCCCAGGTCTGGTTCTGGAACTGAAACAAGACCGGATCCAGCTTCTCCAGGTCTGGTTCTGGACCTGATACAAGACTGGATCCAGCTTCCCCAGCTCTGGTTCTGGTTGTGGAAATGATACAAGACCGGATAAAAGACCAGATCCATCTTCTCTGGGTCTGGTTCTGGTTCTGGAAACCGATACAAGACCAGATCCACCTTCTCCAGGTCTGGTTCTGGACCCGATACAAGACTAGATCCAGCTTCTCCAGGTCTGGTTCTGGACCTGATACAAGACCGGATCCAGCTGTCCCAGGTCTGGTTCCGGTTCTGGAACTGATACAAGACCAGATCCAGCTGTCCCAGGTCTGGTTCCGGTTCTGGAACTGCTACAAGACCAGATCCAGCTTCTCTGGGTCTGGTTCTGGTTCTGAAACCGATACAAGACCAGATACAGCTTCTCCAGGTCTGGTTCTGGACCTGATACAAGACCGGATCCAGCTGTCCCAGGTCTGGTTCCGGTTCTGGAACTGATACAAGACCAGATCCAGCTTCCCCCAGGTCTGGTTCAGGACCTGATACAAGACCGGATCCAGCTTCTCCAGGTCTGGTTCTGGAACTGAAACAAGACCAGATCCAGCTTCTCCAGGTCTGGTTCTGGACCTGATACAAGACCAGATCCAGCTTCTCCAGGTCTGGTTCTGGAACTGAAACACAACCAAATCCAGCTTCTCCAGGTCTGGTTCTGGAACTGATACAAGACCAGATCCAGCTTCCCCAGGTCTGGTTCTGGAACTGAAACAAGACCGAATCCAGCTTCTCCAGGTCTGGTTCTGGACCTGATACAAGACCGGATCCAGCTTCTCCAGGTCTGGTTCTGGACCTGATACAAGACCGGATCCAGCTTCTCCAGTTCTGGTTCAGGACCTGCAAACAGACCTGACCAGTCGTGTCTGGTCTGATTGATGATTGAATGAGTTGATGTTAAAATGTTGACGTGTTTTTTAAATGTCTTGTGCAGAAACGGCAACGTTGATTGTTGTGAAAAATGTCCGTGTTTGTTATTGTTTGTGAATGTAAAATGTTATTGAATGCCCTTGTTCCTGTGAAATAAAAGAAAAATAAAGTTGCATTGGCCGGGAATCGAACCCGGGCCGATCATTTGGTGTCGAGAACAGTTCAGCTAAACGGCCTAAACCGAACCACATTCATTCTCTATGGTAGTCCTAAACCAGTACGGATGTAATCTACTTTTGGCCGCTATGACCGCGGTGGCGCTGTTTCCTCATTGTCATGGGAAACATTTGAAGTTTCGTTTTTCCTGGAGACGGAGATTTTGGAACAAAATCATCGGCGACTCATCAGGGCTTTTTCTTTTTGCCTTTTCATCTAGAAAGGAAAGACATTGAAGACTGTACTTGCAGCCAAACTCACATGATCACACTAAGAGTGGAAGAGTGGACTGGGAGACACTGGGATTACATGGACATTTAATTCATGGTGCAGAAACTAATACAGGGTGCCACGGTGCATTTGCCATATTTTTTTTTATTAGCACTGATGGAAAGTAATGCATTCATTCATATAATTATTGATGATATATAATTAGATCATTAAAACTTTTCATCCCATTGGCCAGTGGCCCAGCAGCACATTTTACAGGTTTTGGAGGCAAAAAGTTTGGGCACCCTGCCATAGAAAATAACTTTGATCAACCCTAATACATCTTGTTAAAGTAAACTACGGATATTTAAACAACTCAATTGCTTCATGTTGAAAACTCACTGTAATCTTGCAAAAGCGTTTGAACATAACATGTCCGCCAATTATCTGAATTTGATTTCTTCATGTTACCTTAACATGAATTAATTAGGTAAACACTGATTTGTAAGGTTTTAAGTTAAAATTACATAAAATAATTATGTACTTCTTATTAACATATTTTATTTAAGTAGAAGCTACATGTTAGATTTGAGGAACTTTAACAACAGACAGAATTATATATTTCAGGGTTGCGTCCAGAATTGACTGGAAACCGCATCATTTAGTATATTTTTAAAGCCAATAGTCGAACATTGCTGTTTCTATTTGTGCGTTCACGACACTACGGAGGCCGCGGCGTTCAGAGCCTACTCTGCCGATAATGCAAGCATAGAAGAAGAAGAAGAAATTCACTGAAATTCACTGGTTGAAGCTGCATAAGAAACTGTTTCCCCACGTTTGCTCCTTTGTGCCATCATCATATGTAGCTGTGGAAGTGTGTGTGTGTGTATGTATATCGACCTGTCCACGGTATGTAGGCCTACTGTAAGCATATATTTGTGTATCTATACACAAATATATATATATCAATGATTACTACTCACAAAAAAGTTAGGTATTCAACTTTTGGTTACAATTTAAGGGAAATAAGAAAATATCTTCCATCACTGATATTATATCATGAATTGTTTGACATCTACGTAGAATTATGATGTGGTAATGTCTTCATCTCAAGGCATTTATTGAAAGAAGTGCATTCTGACATCATACTATAAGCCAGAGGCTCCTGAACTTTTCCTGCAGGGCCCCCCTTTTCACTGGCAATTCTAATGTCAGCCACATATCCCTGAGCCACCACTGCTAAGCCGTATAACCCGTTTTAGAAAGTAGTGTATATAGATAGATGGATAGATATTTGTGAGTGTAAGTATATACTGTATGATAGATATTTTTCTTTTGTGGGTGTAGGTGATTTAGATCTGTCTCCATGGCCCCCCCACCTCGTCCGTCCACTGGGCAGTTGAATAGAGAGCCAAAGGAAAGGCACTGGCTGGTGCAGATCGCTCGTAACTCTCCTGCATTTAAACCGTTACCTTTTGAATTCTGCCATAACAGAAGGAATTCCTCCGTCTTAAATGTCCTGACTTGGTAGGCACTGTTTTAAGTTCCCAACTGAATTTCCTGAAATGATACTTTACCTGCAGTGGCAGAGGAACTTGTGTCATTTAAGCTAATTTATCCCGTTATGTGTGTGCAGGCCTGGAAGCTGCTGCATCCATTTATTCAGTTATTAGTTACCTCTGCCAACGAGGTCATATTTTTGGTAGTTTTGGTTTGTTTGTCTGTGGGCAACTTTATGGAAAAAGTTCTGGACAGATTGACCTGAAATGTCCACCAGCCGTGTGTCTCAGCCCACGACAGACCCATTACATTTTGGTGGTGATCCGGATCACCCTTCTGGATCCAGGAAGTTTTTGAAGGATTCTTTATCATTGAGCGATCGGCCAGAGTTTGGAATTTTTGCATACGTCCATACAAATGGCCCGAGTGTTTGGAAAAAAGAAATTACAAGAAAGGATCTCAATGAGTTCTATAATGTACCAGGTACATGATGAACTGTGAACTTTCCAGTTTAAACTTTATAAACAGATACAACATTTAATAAAAGACACGTAGCAATAAAAGTTTAGGGGAATCCCAATATGAGGGGACATGAGCTGCTGGTGGAGGTCTGTGCTAACAGAGGGCTTTTCTCGTTGTGTATGGATCTGTCCTGTATTTATTTCTGCAGCAGAAATGAGGGGGGGGGGGGGGGGGGGGGGGGATGTCTAACAGACCTTTGCATGTTGATCCATTCTTGTGTTGCATTATCTGTTTTTGTGCTTTTTGATCTTGTAGCACACTGTTCAGTTTTGAAGACAGCTCATGGTTTGATAACTTTTGATCTATTAATTTAATAAAAGATCATGTTCTGTCTTTATCCGATGTGTATTTTATATGCAGTCTATGTGAAACTTCACTTTCTAATAATTGCAATCAAATTACTGCAATTGGCAAAAAAAGTGTTAAAATTCCAGCAGTGGATCCTGGTGAATGTGATCATGTGTAGCGGACAGAGGAACCAGTATGTTTCCATCTGTAGTAACTTCTGACTGTGATGGAGGATGAGATTAAATAAATCCTGGGACTTAGCCTGCTCCAGACCAGGCTCGCTCCACAGAGTAAATCTCCATGGTAACGTACACCATAACACATACCACTAGTTCCTATCCCACTTCAGTGCAACCAGATCTCAGATAAGTTGATCCAGGATAACCAACAAATCCCGGCTTAATCCCTGATCCTAGTTACATGCAATAGACCCCAACTTAACAGCAGATATAAACACGTTTACGGCAGAATAAACATGTTTACAGTAGATATAAACATGTTTACAGTAGATATAAACATGTTTACAGCAGAATAAACATGTTTACAGCAGGAATAAAAAAAGTGTTTACAGCAGAATAAACATGTTTACAGCAGATATAAACTTGTTTACAGCAGAATAAACATGTTTACAGCAGATATAAACACGTTTACGGCAGAATAAACATGTTTACAGCAGAATAAACATGTTTACAGCAGGAATAAACATGTTTACAGAAGATATAAACATGTTTACAGCAGGAATAAACATGTTTACAGCAGAACAAACAGGTTTACAGCAGGAATAAACATGTTTACAGCAGATATAAACATGTCTACAGCAGAATAAACATGTTTACAGCAGATATAAACATGTCTACAGCAGATATAAACATGTTTACAGCAGGAATAAACATGTTTACAGCAGAACAAACAGGTTTACAGCAGGAATAAACATGTTTACAGCAGAACAAACAGGTTTACAGCAGATATAAACATGTTTACAGCGGGAATAAACATGTTTACAGCCTGGTTCAAACATCATTCTAGGTTTAATAGGTCAAGTTTACCTTCATGTCAACAGTGAGGGGGGTGAATTTTTTTATAACCCATCTGTTAAGATGTTATTTAATGTTGAAATTACACATAATTAAGGACGTGTCCTTATGATTGACATGCGGCAGACCGGAAGCCCGACCTGCCGACCGGTGGCTAGCAGTTAGCTCCTTGTTAGCTCTCAGTAAGTTTTTTCAGTTTGCAGCAGATCAGCACAACGGTGGTTTTTAGTCAGATAATAGTAAGTCTAACCGTGTCTACCTTTAGGTTAGGAGGCTAATCTTTGTTAGCTCCTGTTAGTTTACCCCAAAGTACATCAGATGTCAATCATTTGCCCCGCGGCTCGGAGTGCCCTTGCCTTTGCCCATTTTAGTATTTTCTGGGAGTGACTAGACACGTGACAGCAAGATGGCGACGAAGAGACACGCCCACCTGGCTTCATTTTTAGCTTGTTCAGTATTTTGTGTGTCCGCCAGCTCTGGTTACGGACAGTCGTGATGCGTCTGTCGTACAGACCAACGGTCTCATCAGCTGTGCGTCAAGCTTATTATGGTTCACTAAAACTAACGAAAAAACTAAAACTAAAATTGAAAAAACATTTTTGTTAACTGAAATAAAAACAATGACAGTCTTTTAAAAACCAAAGGGTGGCGTGAGTTTCACCGTTTACTCCAGCAGCTGCGCGCCAACGATGGTGCAGCTTTGGTCCTATCGGTTTACCACCTGCAGTCCTGCATCAGGACCATATTAGAAGCTCGTTACATCCCATCAGGACAGCAGGTCGTCAACCCGCTGTTCAAAAACCCAGCGTTCCGTTGATTCACGTTCCCCCATCAGATACCATTTCCCCTGTATCTTCTATTTATAGACTGATCCGGTCAATGGCCGCCAGCAGACCATCCGCCATTGCAACGATGGCGTTTCTGTACATGTGTAATGAGAACAGATGAGAATCAGACTTTTTTCTGAACAACATGGAGGAAATGTGGAAGGACGTCACATTCCTGGTTGTTGGAGCATCAGAGGAAACTTTAATGTGGTAATAAGTGAAAAAGAAGATCACAGACATTTATTTCATGAAGATGTCTGCTGCTCAGTCCACTGATGTCAGTGTGTTCGTATCGGGGAGGAATATCAGCCAATCAGAGCAGAGGAGGAATAACTTGCTGCCACGGTGGAGAAAACACTGGATTTAATCCCCAACAACAAAAACACGGTAAATTATGGTGAACACTCATTAATCTGACACCTTATTTCACGTATCTATGCTCCCGAAAATGAGGCACTACATAACGCTATCGTGCTAGCTAATGCTAACAGAGACAGCTGTGGTTCATGCTAGCTAATGCTAACAGAGACAGCTGTGGTTCATGCTAGCTAATGCTAACAGAGACAGCTGTGGTTCATGCTAGCTAATGCTAACAGAGACAGCTGTGGTGTTGCTGAGAGTTAATGACTAATCTGGGAGATTAGATTGGATGAACTGAGACACTGCACTCAGTTCATCCAGCTCAAATCCTTCACCTCATTTCACTCCCCAGTCACTTCAGGTGTGCCCCAGGGCTCTGTCCTGGGGCCCCTCCTTTTCATAATTTACCTCCTCCCGCTTGGCAATATCTTCCACAGATTTAGCATTCAGTTCCACTGTTTCGCAGATGACACCCAGCTCTACATTTCCAGTAAGCCCGACTCCACCTTCCCCCCTCCTCCCTCACACACTGCCTCTCAGAAATAAACTCTTGGTTCACCTCCAACCTCCTCAAACTCAACGCCAATAGAACCGAATTTCTTCATGTCGGCACCAAAACAACCATCTCCAAAACCAACAGCTTCTCCATAACTATTGATGCCGCTGCAGTTCCCCCCTCCCCTCAGGTAAAGAGTCTGGGTGTCATCCTCCACAGCTCACTGTCTTTTCAAGCTCACATCAATAACATAACCCGGTCTGCTTACTTCCATCTTCGCTCCATCAATCGTCTCCATCCGTCTCTCACCCCCCATACTGCTGCCATCCTGGTCCACAGTCTCGTCACCTCCCGTCTCAACTACTGTAATTCACTCCTCTTTGGTCTCCCTCACAAACTCCTCCATAAACTCCAACTGGTCCAGAACTCAGCAGCCCGCATCATCACCAGAACCCCCTCCTTCCACCACATCACCCCCGTTCTCCAACAGCTTCACTGGCTTCCAGTCAAATTCAGATCCACCTTCAAGATCCTCCTCCATACTTTTTAAAGCCATCCACAACCTTTCTCCCCCTACCTGTCTGACCTCATCCATATTACCGTCCCTCCCGCTCTCTCAGGCCCTCCTCCTCCCTTCACCTCAACCTCCCTCCCCCCTGCCTCAGCACCATGGGGGGCAGAGCTTTCAGTCGCTCTGCCCCCAAACTCTGGACCTCTCTGCCCCCAGACCTCAGAAACATTGACAGCTTCTCCCTTTTCAAATCCGGACTGAAAACCCACCTGAACTGCTTATAATCTGTGACGCCATCTGGTCACATTCTTACTGCTTTGAAATTGTTCTCTTTAATCCTTGGCTTTTACTTTACCTCTGTGTTTTATTGTTTCTATGTAAAGCGTCCTTGGGTGCCATGAAAGGTGCTATGAAATAAAATGTATGATTATTATTATATTGTGAAATATCAGGTTATTTGCTCTGATCAGGGCAACGTTGGGACCAGAAAATAAAACCAGTTCAGTCAGAAACACAAACGGATCAGGAAGACGGTGTCCTGCAGCCTTTAGTTTCATCTGCAGGACATGTGAAGCTACGTGGTCTGTACAGTCCTGAAACAAAACCAAAAGCCAAATATGGGAGAAAATAGAAAAGGAACCACCTTTGAAAGAGTTTAGTTTTTAAACTTTGATGAGTAATCAGAGATGTGTGTTTTATTCCAGTGTAGCTTGTCAATAAAGCCAGTTTACGGAGATGAATAATAGTTTACATGAATGATCCGATGTAAAAATAAATAAATGTCAGAATACTTTAAAGATCTCTGGATAACATACTTATAGGTTATCATGACCTTAGACGACTGTCCAACGTTGTAAATCCAGATATTCACGCTGCTTTCCATGTTGGCAGATACGAGATAAATGGGACTCGTCCCCACATATACACACACACACACACACACACACACACACACACACATACAGTATAGATATACACGCACACATACATACATATATGTATATACATATATATATATATATCTACATACACTACTCACAAAAAGTTAGGGATATTTGGGGTTTTGTACGATGTCAGAATAAACCTAACAATAAATTCTTTGAGATGGAGGAATTACCACATTATAGTTCCAGTTAAATGTCCAACATTCATGACATAATATCAATGAGGTATGAACATTTTACATTTTCCTCAAATTATAACCGAAAGTTGAATATCTCTAACTTTTTGTGAGTAGTGTGTATACATATATATATATATATATATATATATATATATATATATATATATATATATATATATATATACACACACACACACACACACACACACACACACACACACACACACACACAAGCACACACACTCACGCACACACACACACACACACACACACACATAAGTACACACTAGGGGTGTGCAAAGCAGCTGGTATCTGTATTTGTTGAGGGGAGAGAAGTATTTGTATTTGTGTTCAAGTAAAATTTAAAGGTAGAGTCCGGAGTTTTCCACCGTTTCTGTTTGCAAACAACACTATTCAAACTGAGCAAACAAAAATATTTGTTTGAAATAAACATTTGGAAAAAACACGTTGTTAGTGCCGGATTCGGCTCCATATATGTATGTATGTGTGTGTATATGTGTGTGTGTGTGTGTGTGAGTGTGGGTGTGAGTGTGTGTGTGTGTGTGTGTGGGTGTATGGAGGTTTACAGAAGCTTTTACAGGCGGTATGTGTCTCGTTGGCATGTATTTTGTATTTCGTGTTCTGGTTTTGTCATTGTACAATCTCAGATTTGGCTACAGTACCTGACTAATACCACGTCCAGGAACTGCAGGTGGGAACTAGCAGCTAGAACCTGCACCTGCATCCGCTTTTGTCTGTGAAGGTAAATGAAGTGTTGTTTTCCCTCCATGCCAGACCTGCTAGGCCTGTTTAAACGCCGTCTTTGATTGAATCTGAAATCTTGAATTTGATTCTCTGCTGCTGCTTCTGCTCCCGCCGTGATGCTCGGACGGTGGTGTAGATGAAACCTGAGGTAGACAAAACTCAGACGGACCACGACACCAGACTCGGCTGGAACAGAACTTTATCTACGACACAGAGGCCACGCATCAGGGCTCTGCGTTACCATGGCAACGCAGCCTACAGCGGGGTGGAGGTCGTCCTCTCTGGTTCCTGCTGACGCGGCAAAGACATCCGGACCGGATCCATCTCCGAAGACCTGGTCTGTCCAGTCCTGCTGGGGGACACAAGCTGGACTTCAGACTGGACCAGAGACCTCCACCCAGATCTGGACCAGAGGCATCCACCCAGACCGGAGACCTCCACCCAGAGCTCACCAGGGGGCCGTGCTGGGCGTCTGGCCGGCCTGCAGATGAGCTGGGGTCCGGGTGTGTGGATCCGAGCTGCTGCAGTGAAGCTGGTTCAGGACCAGACCTCCAGCTGCTTCTACCTGGGGGGTGACCCACGCCTCCAGCAGGTGCACCCTGGTGTCCCAGCTGGACCTGAGGACCACCTCACAACTGAACCGGCCCACCGAGTCGGCCTGGAACCGGAGCGGGACGTCCACACTGCCGCCGTCTACGAAGGAGGACATTTAACCTTTAACCTCCGAGAGACAAAGACTCGGCGACGCTGGAGGACTCACGGTACCTGCAGGAGGCGTCCACGGGACGTCCATGTCCTCCATGATGGGGACCTTGACAATCCTGGGGAGACAGAAGTACTGTGGCAGAGACACCTCCACCTTGTACTCCACCCATCTGCTCCGGGTTAGATGCTCCACCAGCTGGGAGGAGGAGGAGGAGTAGAGGAGGAAAGGGAGTGGAGGAGGTGAGGAGAAGAGAGGAGCAGGAGAGCCATTTTTCTTAAGTCCTTCATTCATGAAACTTGAAGCATGGACTTGTACAAATATGTACCTGTATCCAGGTGTGTGTATGTGTATCAAGGTGTGTGTACATGTATCCAGGTGTGTGTACGTGTATCAAGGTGTGTGTACATGTATCCAGGTGTGTGTATGTTTGTATACAGGTGTGTATCAAGGTGTGTGTACGTGTATCCAGGTGTGCATTCAGGTGTGTACACGTGTATCCAGGTGTGTGTACCCGGGTGTGTATCCAGATGTGTGAACATGTATCCAGGTTAGTAACCAGGTGTGTGTATGTGAGTATCCAAGTGTGTATTCAGTTGTGTATCCAGGTGTGTGTATGTGTATCCAGGCGTGTATCAAGGTGTGTGTACGTGTTTTCAGGTGTGTATCCAGGAGTGTGTATTTGCATCCAGGTGTGTGTAGGTGTGTATCCAGGTGTGTATCAAGGTGTGTGTACGTGTATCCAGGTGTGTTTATGTATATCCAGGTGTGTTTACGGGTACACAGGTTAGTATCCAGTTGTGTGTTTGTGTGTATCCAAGTGTGTATTCAGTTGTGTATCCAGGTGTGTGTATATGTATCCAGGTGTGTATCAAGGTGTGTGTACATGTATCCAGGTGTGTATACGTTTATCCAGGTGTGTGTATGTGTATCCAGGTGTGTGTACGTGTATCCAGGTGTGTGTATATGTATCCAGGTGTGTATCAAGGTGTGTGTACATGTATCCAGGTGTGTATACGTTTATCCAGGTGTGTGTATGTATATCCAGGTGTGTATACGTTTATCCAGGTGTGTGTATGTGTATACAGGTGCGAATACGTGTGTGTATGTAGGTGCATATCCAGGTGTGTGTACATGTATCCAGGTGCGTATACGTGTGTGTATCCATGTATGTGTACGGGTATCCAGGTGCATATCCAGGTGCGTGTACGTGTATCCAGCTGCATATCCAGTTTTGTGTACGTGTATCCAGGTGCATATGTGTGTATGTATCCAGGTGCATATCCAGGTGCGTATACGTGTGTATCCAGGTGTATGTATGTGTATCCAGGTGCATATCCAGGTGTGTGTACATAAATCCAGATGCCTATCCAGGTGTGTGAACATATATCCATGTGCATATACCTGTGTATAAAGGGTGTGTACATGTATCCAGGTGCGTGTTCGTGTATCGGCAAGATGGCGATGGGACGACACGCCCACCTGGCTTCAAATTTCTCTATTCAAACGAGACAAGATACTACGTCCAGTTATCATAAGCAGTCTTTGTGGGTATACGGGTGTGTGGATGTGTGTCCAGGTGCGTATGTGTGTGTGTGTGTCTAGGTGCATATCCAGGTGTGTGCACATGTATCCAGGTGCATATCCAGGAGTGTGTACGTGTCTTCAGGTGTGTATACGTGTGTGTATCCAGGTGCATATCCAGGAGTGTGCACATGTATCCAGGTGCATGTATACGTGGGTGAATCCAGGTGCATATCCAGGTGTGTGTACGTGTATCCAGGTGTGTATACGTGTGTGTATCCAAGTGCATATCCAGGTGTGTGTACGTGTATCCAGGTGTGTATACGTGTGTGTATCCAGGTGCATATCCAGGTGTGTGTACATGTATCCAGGTGCATGTATACGTGGGTGAATCCAGGTGCATATCCAGGTGTGTGTACGTGTATCCAGGTGTGTATACGTGTGTGTATCCAGGTGCATATCCAGGTGTGTGTACATGTATCCAGGTGCATGTATACGTGGGTGAATCCAGGTGCATATCCAGGTGTGTGTACGTGTATCCAGGTGTGTAACCGTGTGTGTATCCAGGTGCATATCCAGGTGTGTGTACATGTATCCAGGTGCATATGTGTGTATGTATCCAGGTGCATATCCAGGTGCGTATACGTGTGTATCCAGGTGTATGTATGTGTATCCAGGTGCATATCCAGGTGTGTGTACATAAATCCAGATGCCTATCCAGGTGTGTGAACATATATCCATGTGCATATACCTGTGTATAAAGGGTGTGTACATGTATCCAGGTGCGTGTTCGTGTATCGGCAAGATGGCGATGGGACGACACGCCCACCTGGCTTCAAATTTCTCTATTCAAACGAGACAAGATACTACGTCCAGTTATCATAAGCAGTCTTTGTGGGTATACGGGTGTGTGGATGTGTGTCCAGGTGCGTATGTGTGTGTGTGTGTCTAGGTGCATATCCAGGTGTGTGCACATGTATCCAGGTGCATATCCAGGAGTGTGTACGTGTCTTCAGGTGTGTATACGTGTGTGTATCCAGGTGCATATCCAGGAGTGTGCACATGTATCCAGGTGCATGTATACGTGGGTGAATCCAGGTGCATATCCAGGTGTGTGTACGTGTATCCAGGTGTGTATACGTGTGTGTATCCAGGTGCATATCCAGGTGTGTGTACGTGTATCCAGGTGTGTATACGTGTGTGTATCCAGGTGCATATCCAGGTGTGTGTACATGTATCCAGGTGCATGTATACGTGGGTGAATCCAGGTGCATATCCAGGTGTGTGTACGTGTATCCAGGTGTGTATACGTGTGTGTATCCAGGTGCATATCCAGGTGTGTGTACATGTATCCAGGTGCATGTATACGTGGGTGAATCCAGGTGCATATCCAGGTGTGTGTACGTGTATCCAGGTGTGTAACCGTGTGTGTATCCAGGTGCATATCCAGGTGTGTGTACATGTATCCAGGTGCATGTATACGTGGGTGAATCCAGGTGCATATCCAGGTGTGTGTACGTGTATATAGGTGTGTATACGTGTGTGTATCCAGGTGCATATCCAGGAGTGTGCACATGTATCCAGGTGCATGTATACGTGGGTGAATCCAGGTGCATATCCAGGTGTGTGTACGTGTATCCAAGTGTGTATACGTGTGTGTATCCAGGTGCATATCCAGGTGTGTGTACATGTATCCAGGTGTGTATACATGTGTGTATCCAGGTGTGTGTGTATGTGTATCCAGGTGTGTGTGCATGTATCCAGGTGCATATCCAGGTGTGTGTATGTGTATACAGGTGCATATATGTGTGTATCCAGGTGTGTGTGCATGTATCCAGGTGCATATCCAGGTGTGTGTATGTGTATACAGGTGCATATATGTGTGTATCCAGGTGCATATCCAGGTGTATGTACATGTATCCAGGTGCGTATACCTGTGTGTTTCCAGGTGCATATCCAAGTGTGTGTACGTGTATCCAGGTGTATAACCAGGTGCGTATATGTGTATGTCCAGGTGTGTCTACGTGTATCCAGGTGCATCTCCAGGTGTGTGCATGTGTTTACACGTGCGTATACGTGTGTGTATCCAGGTGCATATCCAGGCGTGTGTACATGTATCCAGGTGTGTATACATGTGTGTATCCATGTGTGTGTGTACATGTATCCAGGTGTGTGTGCATGTATCCAGGTGCATATCCAGGTGTGTGTATGTGTATACAGGTGCATATATGTGTGTATCCAGGTGCATTTCCAGGTGTATGTACATGTATCCAGGTGCGTATACCTGTGTGTTTCCAGGTGCATTTCCAAGTGTGTGTACGTGTATCCAGGTGTATAACCAGGTGCGTATACGTGTATGTCCAGTGTGTGTGTATGTGTATCCAGGTGCATCTCCAGGTGTGTGCATGTGTTTACACGTGCGTATACGTGTGTGTATCCAGGTGCATATCCAGGTGTGTGTACGTTTATCCAGGTGTGCATACGTGTGCGTATCCGGGTGCATATACAGGTGTGTGTGTGTGTATCCAGGTGTGTATGAAAATGAAATGAAATGAAAATGAAAAATACTTTATTCATCCCAGAAGGGGAATTCAGTATTGTAAAAGCTCACTTTTTTTTTTTTTTTTTTTTAAATAAACAAAAAAGTCAGTCAGTCTTGTTCTTCAGGGGATGATGCTGGCAGAAATGAATTTCTATATCTCTCCGTCCTACAGTGAACTTGACGCAGCCTCCCACTGAACACACTCTGTTGATTCTTCACCGTGTTGTGGAGAGGAGGAAGAATCCTCCATCATCTTCATCAGCTTGTGCAGCATTCTTTTCTGAACGATCAGCTCCAGCGGCTCCAGAGTTCTCCCCAGCACAGAACCAGCTTTCTTGATCAGCTTGTTGAGTTTCTTCAAGTCTCTGGTTCTGATGCTGCTTCCCCAGCAGACGCTGCAAAGCTAATTGCACTTTCCACAACAGACTTGTAGAAGATCTGTAACATGTTGGTGCAGACGTTGAATGATCTCAGCTTCCTTAAGAAGTAGAGTCTGCTCTGACCTTTCTTGTAGATGTAGTCACTGTTACATTTCCAATCGAGTCAGTTGTCCAGCTGAACTCCAGGTATTTGTAGTTCTCCACCACCTCCACCTCCTCTTCCAGGATGTAGACAGGACTATGCTGCTTATTCTTGCTCCTCCTGAAGTCAACAATCATCTCTTTAGTCTTGCTGGTATCTAAGATGAGCTGATTGTTACCATTTCACAAACTGACTGACCAGTTCCCTGTACTCGGCTTCTTGTCCATCACTGATACACCCCACAACTGCAGAGTCATCAGAGTATTTCTGCAGATGACAGGATCAGAGTTGTACTGGAAGTCTGAGGTGTACAGTGTAAAGAGGAATGGTGAGAGTACAGTTCCTTGTGGTGCTCCAGTGCTGCTGACCACCATCTCAGACACACAACCTTTCAGTCTCACAAACTGTGGTCTGTTTGTTAGGTAGTCGTAAATCCAGGTGGTTGTGGAGGATCCACCTGGAAGTTATGGAGCTTCTGACATAGCAAAGCAGCTGAATAGTATTAAAGGCACTTGAAAAATCAAAGAACATGACCCTCAAAGTGCTGCCTGACTGGTCCAGATGAGAGTGGGCTCTCTGAAGCAGGAAGATGATGGCGTCTTCAACCCCAAGCCCATTACGATATGCGAACTGTAATGGGTCCTGAAAGGTATTCACTTGCTTGTTGAGGTGAGCCAGTAAGAGTCTCTCCAGGACTTTCATGATGTGAGATGTCAGAGCAACTGGTCTGTAGTCATTTGGTTCAGCTGGTTGTGGTTTTTTAGGGACAGGAACAAGACAGGATGTTTTCCACAGCACAGGAACTCTGTTCTGTCTCAGGCTGGTGTTAAAAAGGTGCTGGAGAACCGGACATAGTTGTTCTGAGCAGGTCTGGAGAACTCTGGGACTGACACCATCTGGACCTGCAGCCTTGTTCCGGTTCAGTTTCTCCAGTTGTTTCTTGACCTGGTCACAGGAGACAGTCAGGCTGGAGGTGGAGACAGAGGAGGTCTCAGGATGTCCTGATGTGGGGGGAGATGAGGCTGTGTTCAGGTCCATGACTGAGGTGCAGGGTGACAGAGTGGAGGTGGGACAGGAAAGCTGTGGGCTCATGGAGGGTGTGTGGTGTGTTGGGTTGTCGGCAGGGGGGAACTGAACCTATTGAAGAACATGTTCAGTTCGTTAGCTCTGTCCAGACCTCCGTCAGTCTGGTCCCCCTTTAACTTGAAGCCAGTGATCTTCTTCATTCCTGACCACACATCCCTCACATTGTTCTGCTGGAGCTGCTCTCCAACTTCTTCCTGTCGTCCTCCTTCACTTCTTAGTCTGTGTTTTCAGTTGTTTTTGTGTGGTCTTCAGTAACTCCCTGTCTCCATCCCTGAAAGCTTTCTTTTTTATGTTCAGCAGCTTTTTCAGGTCTCTGGTGATCCAGGGTTTGTTATTGGGGAAGCACCTCACTGTTCTTGTTGGAACGATGTTGTCCACACAGAAGTTTATGTAATCTGTCACACACTCAGTCATGGTGTTGATGTCATCTCCATGAGGTTCACAGAGGACATTCCAGTCTGTGGCCTCAAAGCACCCTCTCAGAGCATCTTCAGCCTCAGTAGACCAGGTTTTAATCGTCCTCCTAATGACTGGTTGCTGCTGAACGATGGGCTTGTAGGTGGAGGTGAGAAGAACCAGATTATGATCTGATCTTCCTAGAGGAGGCAGGGCAGAGGAGCTGTATGCATTCTTAGTATTTGCATAAAATAAGTCCAACATCTTATTTTCTCTGGTGGAGCAGCTGACAAACTGCTGGAAAGTTGGCAACGTAGCAGAGAGGGAGACGTTGTTGAAGTCTCCAGAGATCGCCATGAATGAGTTTGGATGCTGTGTTTGTAGTTTAGCCACGACGGAGCTGATGACATCACAGGCTGTCTCTGGTGCGGTACCTGGTATTATATAAACCGCTACCAGAATAACACAGGCAAACTCTCTGGGTAAATAATATGGACGGAAACTCACAGCTAACAGTTCAATGTCTCTTGTGCAGATCTTCTCCTTGACAGTGATGTGCCCTGGATGGCACCAACGCTGATTGACCAGCACTGCAATTCCGCCTCCCTTTAGCTTCCCGCTGAGCTGTTTATGTCGGTCTGCACGGACCGTCTTGAAGCCGTGTACAGACGCATTACAGTCCGGGATGTGTTCATGCAGCCATGTCTCAGTGAAGCACATAATACTGCATTCTCTGTACTCTTTCTGAGACCTTGTTAGCGCTTCAAGCCGGTCCATCTTGTTAGCTAGCGATCTCACATTACCCATCACAACAGTTGGAAGAAACGGTTTAAATCTCCACCGTTTTTCTCTCTGCCTTACCCCTGCCCTGCATCCTCTTGTCTTTCTCCTTAACTCCACTGGGATTTGACGTGTTATTTCGCTGAAAATCTTGATTTGGGAGAGTTTTAACAGTTGATCCCGGTGGTAAACAATTTTTCCGTTGCTATGGATACACATCATAACAAGTAGTGAAAAAAAAGCCAAATATATGAGGAAAAATTTCCTGAATTGCACAGCCTTCAAACCAGCATAAAACATCCTCCAAGAAAAACCTAATCTGACAAGTAATGTCAATAAAAAAGACAACTATATTTGAAAAAAACACAAAAGTTTAGGGAGAGCTGTTACAAACTTCAGCTACCTAGCAGCGCATTCCAGAATTGAATATTATATATAGTATACATGTGTATCCAGGTGCATATCCAGGTGTGTGTACATGTATCCAGGTGTGTATACGTGTGTGTATCCAGGTGCATATCCAGGTGTGTGTTTGTGTATCCAGGTGTGTATACGTGTGTGTATCCAGGTGCATATCCAGGTGTGTGTACGTGTATCCAGGTGTGTATACGTGTGTGTATCCAGGTGCATATCCAGGTGTGTGTTTGTGTATCCAGGTGTGTATACGTGTGTGTATCCAGGTGCATATCCAGGTGTGTGTACGTGTATCCAGGTGTGTATACGTGTGTGTATCCAGGTGCATATCCAGGTGTGTGTTTGTGTATCCAGGTGTGTATACGTGTGTGTATCCAGGTGCATATCCAGGTGTGTGTACGTGTATCCAGGTGTGTATACGTGTGTGTATCCAGGTGCATATCCAGGTGTGTGTACGTGTATCCAGGTGTGTATACGTGTGTGTATCCAGGTGCATATCCAGGTGTGTGTACGTGTATCCAGGTGTGTCTACGTGTGTGTATCCAGGTGCATATCCAGGTGTGTGTACGTGTATCCAGGTGCATATCCAGGTGTGTGTACGTGTATCCAGGTGTGTATACGTGTGTGTATCCAGGTGCATATCCAGGTGTGTGTACGTGTATCCAGGTGTGTCTACGTGTGTGTATCCAGGTGCGTACCCTGCTCGCCAGCTTCCGGCCTGCGGCTGCAGCCGTCCTGATGGAGCTGCTGTGCAGCGTCCTGGTCAGGCTCCTCCGGCTGTGTTCGGCAGCATCCAGGCCCTGCTGGCCCCAGATGGCCAGAGCTTCCTCCCACTGCA
>JALJCO010001390.1:170511-233011 GCA_023101725.1 Atherinomorus stipes
CCTGGACTCTGCAGGAGGGTGCAGGTCTGCAGGTTTTCTAGCTTGCTTTCTTGTGTTTTAGTTAACCTGAGTAAACCAGGATCTGACGGCACGGCTGCTGGAACATGAGGAGCAAACGTGGTGATGAATCAGCAGAGTTCAGAGGACAGACCAGGACCACAACACACCTGAGGACAGACCAGGACCACAACACACCTGAGGACAGACCAGCAGGACCACAACACACCTGAGGACAGACCAGGACCACAACACACCTGAGGACAGACCAGCAGGACCACAACACACCTGAGGACAGACCAGGACCACAACACACCTGAGGACAGACCAGGACCACAACACACCTGAGGACAGACCAGCAGGACGGTACAGTATCTGCTTCCGGGGAAGAAAGGCAGGTAGACGATGCTGAGAGCTGCTGGTTGGCCAGACTTCAGATAAACACTCTTGGTTCTGCACAGGAACTCGCTGCCTTCCCCATCTGCAAAGACCAGTACACATCAGACCAGTACACATCAGACCAGCACACATCAGACCAGCACACATCAGACCAGGACGACACATGAGGAAAGCTGGATTTGTCCTCTTCGTCAGCTACAACAGACACCGTGAGGATAAATCCAGCTTAAAACCAGGCTGATCTTTGCTGCCAGTAAAGTCTGATGTTCTGATGTTCTTCTCTACTCACCCTCCATCTCTGTCCCACTGATCAGGTCTGAGGTCTTCTTCATACTAAAGAGAAAGATCATAGTATCTTCAGACCATCATCATCATCACTGCTGACTGGATGAAGCCACAGGTTTCTGAACATCATGAAGAAGCTGGAGCTGCTCTGCCGTCTCCAGGACGGATCACCACAAAAACCCCACCCCAAGCCGCTTGGAGCTCACAGGGGGGTCCGACTAATGTTTGGAAACAGAACATTGGTGACATGAAGGAGTTTGTGGCAGATAATGATTATTTAGAAGCTGCACCAGGTTGCTGCATCACTTCTGTCATATCGGACATACGCTGATCTGGAGTGGATCTAAATTTCTCCTGAAGGAATTCAAGTTACACCAAAACTGTCTGGGGGAGGAAATGAACAGATTTCATGCTAGAAAATGTTTAGTAGCAGTAATAATTTATTTGGTCAAGCACATAAGAAAACAACGTTTACAATCAACTTAATTATGTCCTTTAGAGCAGTGATTCTTAAATCACTGCTCCCCCCCGCCCCGGTCGCAGAGCTTCTGGGTGAGTACGGTCCCGGAGTTCACAGTAGGAGCTGCAGCCCCTCCCTCCCGTGTGTGTGCGGTGCAGGACGTTACCTGGCATGGGGGGCTGCCCGCTCCACCAGACCTTCTGCTCCTGCTTCGGGCTCCAGGGGGTTGCAGCGGGACTCCAGCAGCACCACCCTGAACACAACCAGGTCTCTGATAGGTCAGGATCTGGTCTCAGAGACCGGCCTCCGAGCCAGCACTCACTCAGAGGGATTTACGTTCACGTCTACGGGAGTCATGGACACCAGAACATGCCGTCCCCAGCAGCAGACTAGTCTGGCCCTGGTTTAGCAGATTTTGGTGGCTTTGGTTGGCTCAGAGTCTGGTCTCTGAGACCAGATCCTAGACTGTAACTGCTCTGAAAGCAGCATCCTCCATCATATAGGAGCTTTGTTAGTGGTGACCTCTCCTACCTGAACTGAGCATCTCTGGTGAAGACGTTGGTGAGAGGGAGCTGGACGACTTGGTGCTGGTAACACGGAGACTCACAGAAGACGGTTCTCTGAGGAGACACAACACAGACTGCCACTGATGTACGACGGCGGGCCGTCCTCATGCACGGCATAAAAACCACGCTCACTCATTAAGACAACGTCCTGAAGGTACGGACCACAGCTGGACACTGCTCACCGTGGGCGAGACGTGGCTCAGACGAGTCTTCAGATTAAAGGCCAGCGTGGTGCAGCGAGGACCAACAGAGCTGCAGATGAGCAGGAGAACCGCCTCCAGAGGACGCAGGACGCTGCAGCGGCACTGGACGCTCAGGTCAGCATGTGACCTGCAGACAGCAGCATGGAGGGAAACAGCACGGAGTCATGGAGGAGACAAACGGAGGACACGGAGGACACAGGGACGCTCAGGTCAGCATGTGACCTGCAGACAGCAGCATGGAGGGAAACAGCACAGAGTCATGGAGGAGACAAACGGAGGACACGGAGGACGCAGGGACGCTCAGGTCAGCATGTGACCTGCAGACAGCAGCATGGAGGGAAACAGCACAGAGTCATGGAGGAGACAAACGGAGGACACGGAGGACACAGGGACGCTCAGGTCAGCATGTGACCTGCAGACAGCAGCATGGAGGGAAACAGCACAGAGTCTTGGAGGAGACAAACGGAGGACACGGAGGACACAGGGACGCTCAGGTCAGCATGTGACCTGCAGACAGCAGCATGGAGGGAAACAGCACGGAGTCATGGAGGAGACAAACGGAGGACACGGAGGACACAGGGACGCTCAGGTCAGCATGTGACCTGCAGACAGCAGCATGGATGGAAACAGCACAGAGTCATGGAGGAGACAAACGGAGGACACGGAGGACACAGGGACGCTCAGGTCAGCATGTGACCTGCAGACAGCAGCATGGAGGGAAACGGCACAGAGTCATGGAGGAGACAAACGGAGGACACGGAGGACACAGGGACGCTCAGGTCAGCATGTGACGTGCAGACTCGGGGGATGATGACTCGTACAGACGTACCTGGGGGGGGACGATGACTCGTACAGACGTACCTGGGGGGACGATGACTCGTACAGACGTACCTGGGGGGGACGATGACTCGTATAGACGTACCTGAGGGGACGATGTCTCGTAGAGACGTACCTAAGGGGACGATGACTCGTACAGACGTACCTGGGGGGACGATGACTCGTACAGACGTACCTGGGGGGACGATGACTCGTACAGATGTACCTGGGGGGGACGATGACTCGTACAGACGTACCTGGGGGGACGATGACTCGTATAGACGTACCTGGGGGGGAGATGACTCGTACAGACGTACCTGGGGGGACGATGACTCGTACAGACGTACCTGGGGGGACGATGACTCGTACAGACGTACCTGGGGGGACGATGACTCGTACAGACGTACCTGGGGGGACGATGACTCGTACAGACGTACCTGGGGGGACGATGGGGGGACGATGACTCGTACAGACGTACCTGGGGGGAGATGACTCGTACAGACGTACCTGGGGGGACGATGACTCGTACAGACGTACCTGGGGGGACGATGACTCGTACAGACGTACCTGGGGGGACGATGGGGGGACGATGACTCGTACAGACGTACCTGGGGGGGACGATGACTCGTACAGACGTACCTGGGGGGACGATGACTCGTACAGACGTACCTGGGGGGGATGATGACTGTGGACCCAGCGGGGAGGCAGAAGAAATGGGCGTCGGCTCCCCGGAGGGAAGCCTGGTATCTGATTGGCTGAGAGGTGGGGTTTTTCAGACGCACCTGCAGGGGAAAGCAGTGTCTACAGATCAGGTGCACCACGGCGTGTGCGTGTCTGCTGCAACACGCGTGTTAGCATGTGTCACCTGCTTGCTGGCGGCGCCGTGCAGGGGTCCTGACAAGGTGAGGGTCTCTGCGGGCAGGTAGTGGGGCAGCAGCTGGTACAGGTGGACACACAGCAGCAGCATCTGCACCGGGTTGGGGTCCGACAGGTCTGTGGGCTGAACAGGTGACGTCATCACACGGATGTCGGGTCAGCTGCAGGTGCGGGACACAGGACTCACCTGCACGTTGACGTTGAGCCGCAGCTCCGTCAGAGCCTGGACCACCACGATGTTGTTGTGGAGGATCTGCTCCAGGCTGCAGGCTGCTGGGTACAGCCTCCGCAGGTGGCTGCTGATCTGGAAACCAGCAGGACCGGGATCAGGTCTGAGCAGAACCAGGAACCTGGTCTGATGCTGCTCAGCACCCTCATCACACACACACACACACACACATACACGCACACGCACTAGGTAAGGACAGTAGGCGGCCAGCAGGGCGGCCAGCACCAGCCCGTCCGTCAGGTCCAGGTCAAAGTTGACGATCCAGCGGGACGACGGGGCTCCATCTGAAAGCAGGTCAGCACATCGTGCAGTTACCAACCGGGTCATACGTGGAGGACTGACGGTGCTCATGTATGACGGTTAAAGTTCTGAGCAACATGATACATGATCACATAACCATATACAACACCCCAGAGACAAACGCAGGAAGACCTTCATCCAGAATCCAGCAGAGACGTCACTGAGCAGAAGCTCTGCAGGACACCGAGTCGCAGTGGTATAGGCAGATATCAGCCGAGGTATGAGGAGATATCAGCCAAGGTATGAGGAGATATCAGCCGAGGTATGAGGAGATATCAGCCGAGGTATGAGCAGATATCAGCTGAGGTATGAGCAGATATCAGCCGAGGTATGAGGAGATATCAGCCGAGGTATGAGCAGATATCAGCTGAGGTATGAGCAGATATCAGCTGAGGTATGAGCAGATATCAGCCGAGGTATGAGGAGATATCAGCTGAGGTATGAGCAGATATCAGCTGAGGTATGAGCAGATATCAGCTGAGGAATGGGCAGATATCAGATATGCAGTATCATGTGTTTCACCGAGACATGGCTGCATGAACACATCCCGGACTGTAATGTGTCTGTACACGGCTTCAAGACGGTCCGTGCAGACCGAAATAAACAGCTCAGCGGGAAGCGGAAGGGAGGTGGAATTGCAGTGCTGGTCAGTCAGCGTTGGTGCCATCCAGGACACGTCACTGTCAAGGAGAAGATCTGCACAAGAGACATTTAACTGTTAGCTGTGAGTTTCCGTCCATATTATTTACCCAGAGAGTTTGCCTGTGTTATTCTGGTAGCGGTTTATATAATACCAGGTACCGCACCAGAGACAGCCTGTGATGTCATCAGCTCCGTCGTGGCTAAACTACAAACACAGCATCCAAACTCATTCATGGCGATCTCTGGAGACTTCAACAACGTCTCCCTCTCTGCTACGTTACCAACTTTCCAGCAGTTTGTCAGCTGCTCCACCAGAGAAAATAAGATGTTGGACTTATTTTATGCAAACACTATGAATGCATACAGCTCCTCTGCCCTGCCTCCTTTAGGAAGATCAGATCATAATCTGGTTCTTCTCACCTCCACCTACAAGCCCATCGTTCAGCAGCAACCAGTCATTAGGAGGACGATTAAAATCTGGTCTACTGAGGCTGAAGATGCTCTGAGAGGGTGCTTTGAGGCCACAGACTGGAATGTCCTCTGTGAACCTCATGGAGATGACATCAACACCATGACTGAGTGTGTGACAGATTACATAAACTTCTGTGTGGACAACATCGTTCCAACAAGAACAGTGAGGTGCTTCCCCAATAACAAACCCTGGATCACCAGTGACCTGAAAAAGCTGCTGAACATCAAAAAGAAAGCTTTCAGGGATGGAGACAGGGAGTTACTGAAGACCACACAAAAACAACTGAAAACACAGACTAAGAAGTGAAGGAGGATGACAGGAAGAAGTTGGAGAGCAGCTCCAGCAGAACAACGTGAGGGATGTGTGGTCGGGAATGAAGAAGATCACTGGCTTCAAGTTAAGAGGGGGACCAGACTGATGGAGGTCTGGACAGAGCTAACGAACTGAACATGTTCTTCAATAGGTTCAGTTCCCCCCCTGCCGACAACCCACCACACCACACACCCGCCATGAGCCCACAGCTTTCCTGTCCCACCTCCACTCTGTCACCCTGCACCTCAGTCATGGACCTGAACACAGCCTCATCTCCCTCCACATCAGGACTTCCTGAGACCTCCTCTGTCTCCACATCAGGACATCCTGAGACCTCCTCTCCCTCCACATCAGGACATCCTGAGACCTCCTCTGTCTCCACATCAGGACATCCTGAGACCTCCTCTGCCTCCACCTCCAGCCTGACTGTCTCCTGTGACCAGGTCAAGAAACATCTAGAGAAACTGAACTGGAACGAGGCTGCAGGTCCAGATGGTGTCAGTCCCAGAGTTCTCCAGACCTGCTCAGAACAACTATGTCCGGTTCTCCAGCACCTTTTTAACACCAGCCTGAGACAGAACAGAGTTCCTGTGCTGTGGAAAACATCCTGTCTTGTTCCAGTCCCTAAAAAACCACAACCAGCTGAACCAAATGACTACAGACCAGTTGCTTTGACATCTCACATCATGAAAGTCCTGGAGAGACTCTTACTGGCTCACCTCAACAAGCAAGTCAACACCTTTCAGGACCCATTACAGTTCGCATATCGTAATGGGCTTGGGGTTGAAGACGCCATCATCTTCCTGCTTCAGAGAGCCCACTCTCATCTGGACCAGTCAGGCAGCACTTTGAGGGTCATGTTCTTTGATTTTTCAAGTGCCTTTAATACTATTCAGCTGCTTTGCTATGTCAGAAGCTCCATAACTTCCAGGTGGATCCTCCACAACCACCTGGATTTACGACTACCTAACAAACAGACCACAGTTTGTGAGACTGAAAGGTTGTGTGTCTGAGATGGTGGTCAGCAGTACTGGAGCACCACAAGGAACTGTACTCTCACCATTCCTCTTTACACTGTACACCTCAGACTTCCAGTAAAACTCTGAGTCCTGTCATCTGCAGAAATACTCTGATGACTCTGCAGTTGTGGGGTGTATCAGTGATGGACAAGAAGCCGAGTACAGGGAACTGGTCAGTCAGTTTGTGAAATGGTAACAATCAGCTCATCTTAGATACCAGCAAGACTAAAGAGATGATTGTTGACTTCAGGAGGAGCAAGAATAAGCAGCATAGTCCTGTCTACATCCTGGAAGAGGAGGTGGAGGTGGTGGAGAACTACAAATACCTGGAGTTCAGCTGGACAACAGACTCGATTGGAAATGCAACACTGACTACATCTACAAGAAAGGTCAGAGCAGACTCTACTTCTTAAGGAAGCTGAGATCATTCAACGTCTGCACCAAGATGTTGCAGATCTTCTACAAGTCTGTTGTGGAAAGTGCAATCAGCTTTGCAGCATCTGCTGGGGAAGCAGCATCAGAACCAGAACCAGGACCAGAACCAGAACCAGAACCAGAACCAGAACCAGAGACTTGAAGAAACTAAACAAGCTGATCAAGAAAGCTGGTTCTGTGCTGGGGAGAACTCTGGAGCCGCTGGAGCTGATCGTTCAAAAAAGAATGCTGCACAAGCTGATGAAGATGATGGAGGATTCTTCCTCCTCTCCACAACACGGTGAAGAATCAACAGAGTGTGTTCAGTGGGAGGCTGCGTCAAGTTCGCTGTAGGACGGAGAGATACAGAAATTCATTCCTGCCAGCAACCATCACCCTAAAGAACAAAACTAACTGACTTTTTTGTTTATTTAAAAAAAAAAAGAAAAGAAAAAGTGAGCTTTTACAATACTGAATTTCCCTTCTGGGATGAATAAAATATTTTTAATTTCATTTAATTCATTTTTCATTTCATATCAGCTGAAGTATGAGCAGATATCAGCTGAGGTATGAGCAGATATCAGCTGAAGACGCCTGCGTCCCACCCGTCCCACTTGGTGAAGGAACATGCCTTCTACATGCGTGTCCTACCTGCACCCCACACCGTCGTCCTCATGCTCTGGAAGTTCTCATTGAGCCACGAGAGCAGCTGCAGCTCCCAGCTGGAGTAGATGTTACTGGTCCGAGGCCGCGGATCCTTCAGGACACGTCCACGTGTGTCTTCACAGTCCAGACCTGAGGACGCAGGTCTTTCTGATACGCGACACAAGACCAAAACCTGTGGAGGGGAAAGGCGGCGTTCATGGCAGGTCCTCAGACCTGTGAGTCTCCATCCTGGAGTCCAGGACCTGCTGCTCGTGGACGAGGACAGAGACGCGAGGACGACTGACGTCCACAGCTGAGAAGAACCAAGACCAGACCTCACCTTGAATATCTGCAGGAGGACATCAGTCCAAGACCGCTTGCTCAGAGACTCGAAGTTCAGTCTGCTGTAGTCCAGACCAGGACCTGTGGACTGAGATGAGCGGAGGACCTCAGCTACACTGGGAACTCTGGGAACACTTGGAACACTGGGATCACTTGGAACACAGGGAATTCTTGGAACACTGGGAACTCTGGGATCACTTGGAACACAGGGAATTCTTGGAACACTGGGAACTCTGGGATCACTTGGAACACAGGGAATTCTGGGAACACTGGGATCACTTGAAACACAGGGAATTCTGGGAACACTGGGAACTCTGGGATCACTTGGAACACAGGGAATTCTGGGAACACTGGGAACTTTGGGAACTCTGGGAACACTGGGAACTCTGGGATCACTTGGAACACAGGGAATTCTGGGAACACTGGGAACTCTGGGATCACTTGGAACACAGGGAATTCTGGGAACACTGGGAACTCTGGGATCACTTGGAACACAGGGAATTCTGGGAACACTGGGAACTCTGGGATCACTTGGAACACAGGGAATTCTGGGAACACTGGGAACTTTGGGAACTCTGGGAACACTGGGAACACTGGGAACTCTGGGAACGCTGGGAACTCTGGGATCACTTGGAACACAGGGAATTCTGGGAACTCTGGGAACACTGGCATCACTGGGAACTCTGGGATCACTTGGAACACAGGGAATTCTGGGAACACTGGGAACTTTGGGAACTCTGGGAACACTGGGAACGCTGGGAATGCTGGGAACACGGGGATCACTGGGAACACAGGGAACACTTGGAATGCTGGGAACACTGGGAGCTCTGGGAACTCTGGGAACACTCGGAACACTGGGAACACTGGGACCTCTGGGATCACTTGGAACACAGGGAATTCTTGGAACACTGGGAACTTTGGGAACTCTGGGAACACAGGGAATTCTGGGAACTCTGGGAACACTGGGATCACTGGGAACACTGGAAACTCTGGGAACACTGGGAACTCTGGGAACACTGGGAACACTGGGACCTCTGGGATCACTTGGAACACAGGGAATTCTTGGAACACTGGGAACACTGGGAACTTTGGGAACTCTGGGAACACAGGGAATTCTGGGAACTCTGGGAACACTGGGATCACTGGGAACACAGGGAACTCTGGGAACACTGGGAACTCTGGGAACACTCGGAACACTGGGAACACTGGGACCTCTGGGATCACTTGGAACACAGGGAATTCTTGGAACACTGGGAACTTTGGGAACTCTGGGAACACAGGGAATTCTGGGAACTCTGGGAACACTGGGATCACTGGGAACACTGGAAACTCTGGGAACACTGGGAACTCTGGGAACACTGGGAACACTGGGACCTCTGGGATCACTTGGAACACAGGGAATTCTTGGAACACTGGGAACACTGGGAACTTTGGGACCTCTGGGAACACAGGGAATTCTGGGAACTCTGGGAACACTGGGATCACTGGGAACACAGGGAACTCTGGGAACACTGGGAACTCTGGGAACACTCGGAACACTGGGAACTCTGGGATCACTTGGAACACAGGGAATTCTGGGAACACTGGGAACTTTGAGAACTCTGGGAACACTGGGAACTCTGGGAACGCTGGGAACACTGAGAACTCTGGGAACACTGGGAACACTTGGAACACTGGGAACTCTGGGAACACTGGGATCACTGGGAACACTGGAAACTCTTGGAACACTGGGAACTCTGGGAACACTGGGAACACTGGGACCTCTGGGATCACTTGGAACACAGGGAATTCTTGGAACACTGGGAACACTGGGAACTTTGGGAACACAGGGAACACAGGGAATTCTGGGAACTCTGGGAACACTGGGATCACTGGGAACACTGGGAACTCTGGGAACACTGGGAACTCTGGGAACACTGGGAACTCTGGGAACACTGGGAACACTGGGAACTCTGGGATCACTTGGAACACAGGGAATTCTGGGAACACTGGGAACTTTGAGAACTCTGGGAACACTGGGAACTCTGGGAACACTGGGAACACTGGGAACTCTGGGAACACTGGGAACTCTGGGAACACTGGGAACACTGGGAACTCTGGGATCACTTGGAACACAGGGAATTCTGGGAACACTGGGAACTTTGAGAACTCTGGGAACGCTGGGAACACTGGGAACTCTGGGAACTCTGGGAACACTGGGAACTTTGGGAACTCTGGGAACACTGGGAACTCTGGGATCACTTGGAACACAGGGAATTCTGGGAACACTGGGAACTCTGGGATCACTTGGAACACAGGGAATTCTGGGAACACTGGGAACTCTGGGATCACTTGGAACACAGGGAATTCTGGGAACACTGGGAACTCTGGGATCACTTGGAACACAGGGAATTCTGGGAACACTGGGAACTTTGGGAACTCTGGGAACACTGGGAACACTGGGAACTCTGGGAACGCTGGGAACACTGGGAACTCTGGGAACACTGGGAACTCTGGGATCACTTGGAACACAGGGAATTCTGGGAACTCTGGGAACACTGGCATCACTGGGAACTCTGGGATCACTTGGAACACAGGGAATTCTGGGAACACTGGGAACTTTGGGAACTCTGGGAACACTGGGAACGCTGGGAATGCTGGGAACACGGGGATCACTGGGAACACAGGGAACACTTGGAATGCTGGGAACACTGGGAGCTCTGGGAACTCTGGGAACACTCGGAACACTGGGAACACTGGGACCTCTGGGATCACTTGGAACACAGGGAATTCTTGGAACACTGGGAACTTTGGGAACTCTGGGAACACAGGGAATTCTGGGAACTCTGGGAACACTGGGATCACTGGGAACACTGGAAACTCTGGGAACACTGGGAACTCTGGGAACACTGGGACCTCTGGGATCACTTGGAACACAGGGAATTCTTGGAACACTGGGAACACTGGGAACTTTGGGAACTCTGGGAACACAGGGAATTCTGGGAACTCTGGGAACACTGGGATCACTGGGAACACAGGGAACTCTGGGAACACTGGGAACTCTGGGAACACTCGGAACACTGGGAACACTGGGACCTCTGGGATCACTTGGAACACAGGGAATTCTTGGAACACTGGGAACTTTGGGAACTCTGGGAACACAGGGAATTCTGGGAACACTGGAAACTCTGGGAACACTGGGAACTCTGGGAACACTGGGAACACTGGGACCTCTGGGATCACTTGGAACACAGGGAATTCTTGGAACACTGGGAACACTGGGAACTTTGGGACCTCTGGGAACACAGGGAATTCTGGGAACTCTGGGAACACTGGGATCACTGGGAACACAGGGAACTCTGGGAACACTGGGAACTCTGGGAACACTCGGAACACTGGGAACTCTGGGATCACTTGGAACACAGGGAATTCTGGGAACACTGGGAACTTTGAGAACTCTGGGAACACTGGGAACTCTGGGAACGCTGGGAACACTGAGAACTCTGGGAACACTGGGAACACTTGGAACACTGGGAACTCTGGGAACACTGGGATCACTGGGAACACTGGAAACTCTTGGAACACTGGGAACTCTGGGAACACTGGGAACACTGGGACCTCTGGGATCACTTGGAACACAGGGAATTCTTGGAACACTGGGAACACTGGGAACTTTGGGAACTCTGGGAACACAGGGAATTCTGGGAACTCTGGGAACACTGGGATCACTGGGAACACTGGGAACTCTGGGAACACTGGGAACACTGGGAACTCTGGGAACACTGGGAACACTGGGAACTCTGGGATCACTTGGAACACAGGGAATTCTGGGAACACTGGGAACTTTGAGAACTCTGGGAACACTGGGAACTCTGGGAACACTGGGATCACTGGGAACACTGGGAACTCTGGGAACGCTGGGAACACTGGGAACTCTGGGAACTCTGGGAACACTGGGAACTCTGGGAACACAGGGAATTCTGAGAACACTGGGAACACTGGGAATTTTGGGAACTCTGGGAACTCAGGAAGCTCTACAAAGTGTGGTAAAAGTGGGAAGTGTGGAGTCTCCGTACCTGCAGGCAGCACCAGTGATTGAACTCCAGCTCGTCCAGCAGGTACTCCGGTCTGATGTGGTCTAGGTGGGCTCCCTGGACCCTAGTGAGAGGAAGACCGGATCAACTAGCATCACTTCCATCCAGGATTCTAGTCCTGACCTGTGCATCATCACCACAGCTGCAGGTCACAGACCCGAGCCGTCTGACGAGGGTGCATCAGTCCTGCACGGATGAGGACTGCTGTCCTCACGCTACACCCAGGAACCGCTGTCCCGGACTGCCCAGGAACCTGATCAGAACCGCTGGATCAGGACACAGCTGGACTTGCTCTAAACCTGAAGCTGAACTGGTGCAACGTTTACACAGAACTGAACTGGGATCAGGACTTATAGGGACCGACAGACCTGGTCCAAGCCAGAACACTTTCTTAATACTAACAGAAAGTCGTCCAAGACCTGGACAAGTCCGTGGACAGAAAGTCTTCCGGCGTGAGATGAACATCGCTGTCGCTGGACTATCAGGACCCAGTCCGTCCTCTTCATGGCCTGGATCTCCTGGTCTGGGCTCAGTAGGTCTGGACCATGTGGACTAAAACTTTGTGTCCACAAGGAAGGTCTGGATCAAGAAAACGGTGACTACAGATGTGGAGGTGAGCGGCAACAGAAGCTGCAGGGCTGCTGCCTCTGCTGGGATGAGTTACGCAGCAGGAGGAGGAGGAGGAGAACTGCAGGGCTGCTGCCTCTGCTGGGATGAGTTACGCAGCAGGAGGAGGAGGAGGAGAACTGCAGGGCTGCTGCCTCTGCTGGGATGAGTTACGCAGCAGGAGGAGGAGGAGGAGAACTGCAGGGCTGCTGCCTCTGCTGGGATGAGTTACGCAGCAGGAGGAGGAGGAGGAGAACTGCAGGGCTGCTGCCTCTGCTGGGATAAGTTACGCAGCAGGAGGAGGAGGAGGCGTCTCCAGCTGTGAACCTGCTCCAGGAGGAGGCGTCTCCAGCAGGAGCAGCGGGCTTACCTGAGGAAGGCCAGCACGGCCTGGTGCTGCTGCAGCAGCTGCTGCGTCCTCTGGCTGACGTCACTGGAGAAGGTCCTGCAGAGACGGATCCCAGGAATCCGCCTGCCAGACAGATGATGCAGCATCTCCAGCACAGACCTGCATCACAGACGTGATTCAGACCTGCAGCTCTACACCTGGAAACATCCTGGAAACATCCTGGAAACATCCTGGAAACATTCTCCACCCCAACGCTGGACTCTTCAGTCCTGGATGAGCGATCAGGCAGCAGCATCTTTTTCTGGAGGAATCTCCTCCACCTGCAGTTTACCTCCCCCTGTATCGTGATATCGTAGCAGTTTACCTTCGGCTGTATCGTGATATCGTGGCGGTTTACTTCCCACGGTATGGTGATATTGTGGTGGTTTACCTCCCGCAGTATCGTGATATCGTAGCGGTTTACCTCCCGCGGTATCATGATATTGTGGTGGTTTACCTCCGCAGTATTGTGGTGGTTTACCTCCCGCAGTATTGTGGTGGTTTACCTCCCGCAGTATCGTGGTGGTTTACCTCCCGCAGTATTGTGGTGGTTTACCTCCCGCAGTATTGTGGTGGTTTACCTCCCGCAGTATCGTGGTGGTTTACCTCCCGCAGTATCGTGGTGGTTTATCTCCCGCAGTATCGTGGTGGTTTACCTCCCGCAGTATTGTGGTGGTTTATCTCCCGCGGTATTGTGGTGGTTTACCTCCCGCGGTATCGTGGTGGTTTACCTCCCGCAGTATCGTGGTGGTTTACCTCCCCGCAGTATTGTGGTGGTTTACCTCCCGCAGTATCGTGGTGGTTTACCTCCCGCAGTATCGTGGTGGTTTATCTCCCGCGGTATTGTGGTGGTTTACCTCCCGCAGTATCGTGGTGGTTTACCTCCCGCAGTATTGTGGTGGTTTACCTCCCGCGGTATTGTGGTGGTTTACCTCCCGCAGTATTGTGGTGGTTTACCTCCCGCAGTATTGTGGTGGTTTATCTCCCGCGGTATTGTGGTGGTTTACCTCCCGCAGTATTGTGGTAGTTTATCTCCCGCAGTATTGTGGTGGTTTACCTCCCGCGGTATTGTGGTGGTTTACCTCCCGCAGTATTGTGGTGGTTTATCTCCCGCAGTATTGTGGTGGTTTATCTCCCCAGTATCGTGGTGGTTTACCTCCCGCAGTATTGTGGTGGTTTACCTCCCGCAGTATCGTGGTGGTTTACCTCCCGCAGTATTGTGGTGGTTTACCTCCCGCGGTATTGTGGTGGTTTACCTCCCGCGGTATCGTGGTGGTTTACCTCCCGCGGTATCGTGGTGGTTTACCTCCCACAGTATCGTGGTGGTTTACCTCCCGCGGTATTGTGGTGGTTTACCTCCCACAGTATCGTGGTGGTTTACCTCCCGCGGTATCGTGGTGGTTTACCTCCCGCAGTATTGTGGTGGTTTATCTCCCGCGGTATTGTGGTGGTTTACCTCCCGCAGTATCGTGGTGGTTTACCTCCCGCAGTATTGTGGTGGTTCATCTCCCGCGGTATTGTGGTGGTTTACCTCCCGCAGTATCGTGGTGGTTTACCTCCCGCAGTATTGTGGTGGTTTATCTCCCGCAGTATTGTGGTGGTTTACCTCCCGCAGTATTGTGGTGGTTTATCTCCCGCGGTATTGTGGTGGTTTATCTCCCGCAGTATCGTGGTGGTTTACCTCCCGCAGTATTGTGGTGGTTTACCTCCCGCGGTATTGTGGTGGTTTACCTCCCGCAGTATTGTGGTGGTTTACCTCCCGCGGTATTGTGGTGGTTTACCTCCCGCAGTATTGTGGTGGTTTACCTCCCGCGGTATCGTGGTGGTTTACCTCCCGCAGTATCGTGGTGGTTTACCTCCCGCAGTATTGTGGTGGTTTATCTCCCGCAGTATTGTGGTGGTTTACCTCCCGCAGTATTGTGGTGGTTTACCTCCCGCAGTATCGTGGTGGTTTACCTCCCGCAGTATTGTGGTGGTTTACCTCCCGCGGTATCGTGGTGGTTTACCTCCCGCAGTATCGTGGTGGTTTACCTCCCGCAGTATTGTGGTGGTTTACCTCCCGCGGTATCGTGGTGGTTTACCTCCCGCGGTATCGTGGTGGTTTACCTCCCGCAGTATTGTGGTGGTTTACCTCCCGCGGTATCGTGGTGGTTTATCTCCCGCAGTATTGTGGTGGTTTACCTCCCGCAGTATCGTGGTGGTTTACCTCCCGCAGTATTGTGGTGGTTTACCTCAAGCAGCATCGTGGTGGTTTACCTCCCGCAGCATCGTGGTGGTTTACCTCCCGCGGTATCGTGGTGGTTTACCTCCCGCGGTATCGTGGTGGTTTACCTCCCGCGGTATTGTGGTGGTTTACCTCCCGCAGTATCGTGGTGGTTTACCTCCCGCGGTATCGTGGTGGTTTACCTCCCGCAGTATTGTGGTGGTTTATCTCCCCGCGGTATTGTGGTGGTTTACCTCCCGCAGTATCGTGGTGGTTTACCTCCCGCAGTATTGTGGTGGTTTATCTCCCGCGGTATTGTGGTGGTTTACCTCCCGCAGTATCGTGGTGGTTTACCTCCCGCAGTATTGTGGTGGTTTATCTCCCGCAGTATTGTGGTGGTTTACCTCCCGCAGTATTGTGGTGGTTTATCTCCCGCGGTATTGTGGTGGTTTACCTCCCGCAGTATCGTGGTGGTTTACCTCCCGCAGTATTGTGGTGGTTTACCTCCCGCAGTATCGTGGTGGTTTACCTCCCGCAGTATTGTGGTGGTTTACCTCCCGCGGTATTGTGGTGGTTTACCTCCCGCAGTATCGTGGTGGTTTACCTCCCGCAGTATCGTGGTGGTTTACCTCCCGCAGTATTGTGGTGGTTTACCTCCCGCGGTATCGTGGTGGTTTACCTCCCGCAGTATCGTGGTGGTTTACCTCCCGCAGTATTGTGGTGGTTTACCTCCCGCGGTATCGTGGTGGTTTACCTCCCGCAGTATTGTGGTGGTTTATCTCCCGCAGTATTGTGGTGGTTTACCTCCCGCAGTATTGTGGTGGTTTACCTCCCGCGGTATCGTGGTGGTTTACCTCCCGCAGTATCGTGGTGGTTTACCTCCCGCAGTATTGTGGTGGTTTACCTCCCGCGGTATCGTGGTGGTTTACCTCCCGCAGTATTGTGGTGGTTTATCTCCCGCAGTATTGTGGTGGTTTATCTCCCGCAGTATTGTGGTGGTTTACCTCCCGCAGTATTGTGGTGGTTTACCTCCCGCGGTATCGTGGTGGTTTACCTCCCGCAGTATTGTGGTGGTTTATCTCCGCGGTATTGTGGTGGTTTACCTCCCGCAGTATCGTGGTGGTTTACCTCCCGCAGTATCGTGGTGGTTTACCTCCCGCAGTATCGTGGTGGTTTACCTCCCGCAGTATCGTGGTGTTTACCTCCCGCAGTATCGTGGTGGTTTACCTCCCGCAGTATTGTGGTGGTTTACCTCCCGCAGTATTGTGGTGGTTTACCTCCCGCGGTATCGTGGTGGTTTACCTCCCGCGGTATCGTGGCGGTTTACCTCCCGCAGTATCGTGATATCGTAGCGGTTTACCTCCCGCGGTATCGTGATATCGTGGCGGTTTACCTCCCGCAGTATCGTGGTGGTTTACCTCCCGCGGTATTGTGATATCGTAGCGGTTTACCTCCCGCGGTATCGTGATATCGTGGCGGTTTACCTCCCGCAGTATCGTGGTGGTTTACCTCCCGCGGTATTGTGATATCGTGGCGGTTTACCTCCCGCGGTATGGTGATATCGTGGCGGTTTACCTCCCGCGGTATCGTGATATCGTGGCGGTTTACCTCCCGCGGTATCGTGGTGGTTTACCTCCCGCGGTATCGTGATATCGTGGCGGTTTACCTCCCGCAGTATCGTGGTGGTTTACCTCCCGCGGTATTGTGATATCGTGGCGGTTTACCTCCCGCGGTATGGTGATATCGTGGCGGTTTACCTCCCGCGGTATCGTGATATCGTGGCGGTTTACCTCCCGCGGTATCGTGGTGGTTTACCTCCCGCGGTATCGTGATATCGTGGCGGTTTACCTCCCGCAGTATCGTGGTGGTTTACCTCCCGCGGTATTGTGATATCGTGGCGGTTTACCTCCCGCGGTATCGTGGCGGTTTACTTCCCGCGGTATGGTGATATCGTGGCGGTTTACCTCCCGCGGTATCGTGATATCGTGGCGGTAAACCTCCAGACGGCTGCTTCGACCCACCTTGTGTCCCGGTTCTGACTGACCCCAGGAACCCGTCCACCTGACTGGTGGGTCTGGATGTGAGACACCACTCTGAGGAGGAAGAAGACGTAAACATTAGAAAACGAGTCTCAGACATCGCCGTCCTGCACGTCTCTGTCCTGGGTGTTCTACCTTCTGAGCGTGTGCGGGACGGTGATGGGATGTGGCCCCCCCGGCCATCCGAACAGGCTGAACCAGCTCTCCACAGCCAGGAGGACCCTCTGGGAATACAGTCCTTCCTCTGTGGTGGTGGGGGGGAACTCTGGGACGCCGGGGCTCGTGGACGCGTCTCTTCTGGAGGGGACAAATGTGTCCCTGCTGGCTGGCTCGCTGTCGCCGTCTGTGAAAGAGTCTGAGGAGGGACAAATGCTGTAGATCTGCACTGAAGGAAACTTTAGTTTGCCTACAGCGAAGTCAAACTCCATAAAAAGAACCGTTATTCAGGCACGAAAGCTGGAGTTCACGGCCAAAGTACATCCACCACTGATTTCAAAGAATTCAAAATATCATTAAAAGAATATTTATCAAATGTAGAGGTTTTCATGTAAAACATAGCTGTTTATAGAAGCTGGTTATGGATATAGATATATGTGGATATGTCTACATATATATATATATATATATATATATGTATGTATATATATATATATATACATACATATATATATCTATATATATATAGATATATATATGGTGATAGATAGATAGATCTATCACCATATATATATATATATATATATATGTATATATATATATATATGTATGTGTGTGTGTGTGTATGTGTGTGCATGTATGTGTATCTATAGATTTGTATATATATACATATATATATATATATATATATATATGTATGTGTGTGTGTGTGTATGTGTGTGCATGTATGTGTATCTATAGATTTGTATATATATATACATATATACATATATATATATATATATATATACATACATATATATATATATATATATATATATATATATATATATATATATATATAGAGAGAGAGAGAGAGAGAGACGAGGAGATGAGGTGATAGATAGATAGATCCATCACACATATATATATATATATATATATATATATATATATATATACATACATATATATATATATATATATATATATAGTGATAGATAGATAGATCTATCACATACACCGGCCAGTATATGTGTATATATATATATGTGTATATATATATATATATATATATATATATATATATATATATATATATATATATATATACATTTATATATATATATATATGGTGATAGATAGATAGATCTATCACATACACCGGCCAGTATATGTGTGTGTATACGTGTTGTATAGATTTGTGTTATAAGTGTTATAGTAAAGTGTACATTAGAAAATATGTGTATTATGGAAAACTGTTTATATGATAGGATGTATAATGTTACGGTTGAAGTATGTGTATGAACATGAATGTACATGTAAATATGGTATATGTGTGAATGTTAAGAAGAATGCAACAGCAACGACAAAGGCAAAATGATCGGGATAGATTACATGGTTCTGTGACTGTGAGGGAGCACGTCGTCGTCCTGACTTGCTGTGTTTTATAGTTTGGTTATTTTTTTGGGTATTTTTGTTTTTAATGTTTACATAATTGTTGGACTCCAGGTGGAATACCTGTAGCTTGCCACAGCTGATGGGGATCCTGAATAAACTAAACTAAAAACCGACGCTGACGTACAGGAGCAAGCCTCCTCTTCCTCACCAGAGTTCCTGATCACTGAGCTGCTGTGATCAAATGATGATGATGATGATGGTGATGTCCGGCCGGACGCAGGACTCTGCGTACCACGGCGCTGGAGCGTAGCCTCCACGGCCGCGGCGCCTTGGTGGACATCAGAGATCAGAGGTTAGTGGACGGAGCCCTCAGCTCCACGGGAGTCAGTGGTGTCCAGTTACCCGTCTGGAGGACGACGTGCTGGTCGGACTGGTGCAGCGCCAGGTAGGGCCAGAGCGTCAGGACGCAGCGGTCAGCCGCCGCACACACCTGCACCGCCACCCTGAGGAGGACCGAGGATCACGTTTACACGGGTTCATCCAGCTGTCAGAGCTCCCTCCTCACATTTACTCCTTTTTAGGGTTGGGCATCGTTTGAATGAAACGATTCCGGCTACGATTCGATTCCCTTCTTTCAATTCTGGTTCCAAACGATTTTCGATTCCGATTCTTTTGAAGGATGACTCTCTTTTTATACGTGCATTTACTCACCCGTAAAGTTTCTGCATCACTTTGAGTCCTTGGGAAGATATTACGCTGAGTCGCCCTTCGGTGCACGTCCGGTAAAATGGGAGAGACGGGGCAGAGACGGGGCAGAGACGGGGCAGAGACGGGACAGAGACGGGGCAGAGACGGGCAGAGACGGGGCAGAGACGGGCAGAGACGGGGCAGAGACGGGGCAGAGACGGGCAGAGACGGGACAGAGACGGGACAGAGACGGGGCAGAGGCGGGGCAGAGACGGGGCAGAGGCGGGGCAGAGACGGGCAGAGATGGGGCAGAGACGGGACAGAGACGGGACAGAGACGGGGCAGAGACGGGGCAGAGACGGGGCAGAGACGGGGCAGAGACGGGGCAGAGACGGGCAGAGACGGGGCAGAGATGGGGCAGAGACGGGGCAGAGACGGGCAGAGACGGGGCAGAGACGGGCAGAGACGGGGCAGAGGCGGGGCAGAGACGGGGCAGAGACGGGGCAGAGACGGGCAGAGAGAGCGGGGCAGAGGCGGGGCAGAGACGGGGCAGAGACGGGCAGAGACGGGGCAGAGACGGGGCAGAGACGGGCAGAGACGGGGCAGAGGCGGGGCAGAGACGGGGCAGAGACGGGCAGAGACGGGGCAGAGGCGGGGCAGAGACGGGGCAGAGACGGGCAGAGACGGGGCAGAGACGGGCAGAGACGGGGCAGAGGCGGGGCAGAGGCATGGCAGAGACGGGGCAGAGGCGGGGCAGAGACGGGGCAGAGACGGGCAGAGACGGGGCAGAGACGGGGCAGTCATAATATCAGACATTATCTGCAGCAAAACTGCTTCATTTCATCAATACTTTAAGTAGAATGAAGGAACAAATGAGTGTTATTGTCCTGTGAGTTCAGAGTTTCTCTCTTGTGTTTTTGTTGTCTGGGTAGCGAGCTGCTCTTCTCAGCTGTACTACAGAAGCAACAAAACAACAACAACAAAAAGAAAAGAAAAGAAAAAAAAAGAGTGAGAAAATTTCTCTTCTGGGATCAATAAAGTATTTTTCATTTCATTTTTCATTTTATTTCATCATGAACACTCGGCCCCGAAGTGTGTAGAACACCCTGATCACTAACGGAAAGACAAATCTGAACTCACAGGACAATAGCACTCGTTCGTTCATTCTGTCTAAAGAATTGGTGAAAAGAAGGAGTTTTACTGTAGATAATGTCTAATATAGCGGCTGCCCTGTCTGCCGTTATGCTGGGGGAACACCGACGGGCGACTCAGCGTAATATCTTCTGAAGGACTCAACGTGATGCAGAAACTTTACTGGTGAGTAAATGCACGTATAAACTCCTAGAAATAAGGTCAAGGTTGAAAAAAAAAAGAAACTTATCCTTTATGGGGGCAGGGTAAAATAAAGTTTACTTTTTTATGTGGACAACTAAATCAAATAACAGACATGGACAACAAAATAGTCAATTACAGCTCTATGTATGTTCTTACCAAAGGCATTTAATTGCATTTCAAATAAAATAAAAAAAAAGAAATGTAGAAAAAGATTTAAAAATGATCCCTGATTTAACTGATTAAAGTTCACCATTTTAAGAACTTTAACTGTTAAAATGTCTGTTTTCTAATTAAGAGTCTACTACATGTTACAGAACTTTAAATGAAATGTTTCTGTCCACATTCTTCACTTAAAGACATAATATCTGTTGATCAGTGGCAGCTTAGAGTTAGAGATATTTTCAGTCCAGTTCATGGAGCAGAGGCGAACATCTCCTGCAGCCTCCAGTGTGTTCTGAGACGGGGGAGGGGGCCGGGGGGAGGGGCCAGGGGAGGGGCCGCGGCAGCGCGCAACTAAACGTTCTTCCATGTCGGTCTCAAAAGTCTCCAATAAGACCAGAATGTGTCACTCGCGGTTTTATTTAAACAAGTTATCAGAGGGTCTGAAAACTCGCTAAATATTAGCAACAAAGTCGGCGAGTTGTGCCGTGTGCGTCAACTTAACCAGGTGTACCAGAAACTCGGTACCGACAAACGTTCCGCTTCCGGTGGATTCTATGGTGTTCGACGGGCTGGGCATGAAAAATAGGAACCAAAATTTAAACATTTGAACAATTCCAGGAGAATCGGAGAGTTAGTCCCCGTTCCCATCGATGCTCGATTCTTAATGCCCAACCCTACTCCTTTTATATCAAACATGCAGTAAACATGATCATACATGTGGTAAATATGATCATACATGTGGTAAACATGATCATACATGTGGTAAACATGATCATGCATGTGGTAAACATAATCATGCATGTGGTAAACATGATCATGCATGTGGTAAACATGATCATACATGTGGTAAACATGATCATGCATGTGGTAAACATGATCATGCATGTGGTAAACATAATCATGCATGTGGTAAACATGATCATGCATGTGGTAAACATGATCATACATGTGGTAAACATGATCATGCATGTGGTAAACATGATCATGCATGTGGTAAACATGATCATGTATGTGGTAAACATGATCATACATGTGGTAAACATGATCATGCATGTGGTAAACATGATCATGCATGTGGTAAACATGATCATGCATGTGGTAAACATGATCATGTATGTGGTAAACATGATCATGCATGTGGTAAACATGATCATGCATGTGGTAAACATGATCATGCATGTGGTGAACATGATCATGCATGTGGTAAACATGATCATGCATGTGGTAAACATGATCATGCATGTGGTAAACATGATCATACATGTGGTTAACATGATCATGCATGTGGTAAACATGATCATGCATGTGGTAAACATGATCATGCATGTGGTAAACATGATCATGCATGTGGTAAACATGATCATGCATGTGGTGAACATGATCATGCATGTGGTAAACATGATCATGCATGTGGTAAACATGATCATGCATGTGGTAAACATGATCATGCATGTGGTAAACATGATCATGCATGTGGTAAACATGATCATGCATGTGGTGAACATGATCATGCATGTGGTAAACATGATCATGCATGTGGTAAACATGATCATGCATGTGGTAAACATGATCATGCATGTGGTAAACATGATCATGCATGTGGTAAACATGATCATACATGTGGTAAACATGATCATGCATGTGGTAAACATGATCATACATGTGGTAAACATGATCATGCATGTGGGAAACATGATCATGCATGTGGTAAACATGATCATACATGTGGTAAACATGATCATGCATGTGGTAAACATGATCATACATGTGGTAAACATGATCATGCATGTGGTGAACATGATCATGCATGTGGTGAACATGATCATGCATGTGGTAAACATGATCATGCATGTGGTAAACATGATCATGCATGTGGTAAACATGATCATGCATGTGGTGAACATGATCATGCATGTGGTAAACATGATCATGCATGTGGTAAACATGATCATGCATGTAATGAACATGATCATGCATGTGGTAAACATGATCATGCATGTGGTGAACATGATCATGCATGTGGTGAACATGATCATGCATGTGGTAAACATGATCATGCATGTGGTGAACATGATCATACATGTGGTGAACACGATCATGCATGTGGTAAACACGATCATGCATGTGGTGAACACGATCATGCATGTGGTGAACATGATCATACATGTGGTGAACACGATCATGCATGTGGTGAACACGATCATGCATGTGGTAAACACGATCATGCATGTGGTGAACACGATCATGCATGTGGTAAACATGATCATGCATGTGGTAAACATGATCATGCACGTGGTAAACATGATCATGCATGTGGTAAACATGATCATGCATGTGGTTAACATGATCATGCATGTGGTAAACATGATCATGCACGTGGTAAACATGATCATGCATGTGGTAAACATGATCATGCACGTGGTAAACATGATCATGTTTCCAACATGAACCGGGACATTTCCTGCAGGTTTTCCAGGCGTTTCCCGTCTGAAGGTCAGGGCCGTGTTTATCAGCGTCTCAGAGACATTGCTGAGAACGTGTGGAACTTTCTCCGACTCTCAAACTTCTCCAGTCTGGAATCACTCCTCCTCCTCCAGATACCTCAGACAGCTCCAGAGGTGTCAAAGTGGGGAGGAATTGCCACTGGAGGACGTCTATTGCTGGGTTTCCATTACACCTGGTATTGCGCAAAATCTAAATATCGCAATTAAAGACACACAATGCAAGTTTTAGACCGTAAAAATCTGTGTTTCTTTGATGGCACGCCAACATCCAATGTTCGCATTTTCAAGCCGTCACTGCCCAGCAGCATGGTGGGGCTCAGAAACAGCAGTATGTAGTTTCCCATCGGGGACGGGGCCGCTACGTTGCAGCTGACTATTGGTTGCAGCACGGCGTCACTCACTGGCAAACGGAAATGAACCAGATATGAACACCGCGGGTGTTTTGAACGTGCATCATGTCGGATTCGGTCAAGAAACACAAGGAAACATTACCGGAAGAAGAGAGGAAACGAAAGAGAGGAAGGGACAGAACAAGAGTCAAGATAAGACTGTCTGTTACTGGCAGGAGGGAATCACGGTACAGGTACCATGAAGATGGATGCTGGTTTAGCCGCCGATTGGGGGGTCACTGAGAAAACTGATGACCGTTCCGTTGTGTGTCTTTAAAAAACGCTAACTGAAACACCTACATTTTGAAAAAACTCTCAAATATCGCAAAAAAAGTTCATTCTAATGAGGTGGTTTTTCAGACGTTTCCATAAAGCGGATTTTGCAAAAGTGTAATGGAAACAGTTTGTTAGGATTTCCAGCCATCAGCGTGACGTAGGGGGTAAAATCCACTTATTCCTGCTTGATTATGAAGTTTACGATCATTTACAAGCATCGACTGTGGAATCGGAGTGATGGGGAAGTTCTACCATCATGCCGATATGAAAAATCCCCCAAATCTCCGTTGCATGATCCGTAACATGCAGATGGTTTAAGTTCTTCGTGTATGAACAACTGGCCACCAGCTGTTTCCGTTGTTTCCACACGTGTATCAGCACGACTCGGTTATCTCGTTGCCACATGTTAATCATACGTCAGCAGGATTTAATAGTAATTTCATAATGATGAAGTGTGACGGGACAAATCCCGTTTACTGCAGCTTCTAACTGAATGTTTCTGCTCGTCAGTCGGCTCTTCAGACGGATGTTGGGTCTGACTCTGAGAAGCTGATGAATACGGTCCTGAAGCCTTTTTGTCAAACCTCGCAGAAGACAGAGACCTGTAACCATGGCAACGGTGAGGACAGAGGGGGAAGTCACCTGGTGTGCATGTGGTCTGTGAAGGTGATGGTGGTGCAGACGGACAGAGGGATGGTGGAGCAGAAGGACACCTGGCAGAGCAGAGACGTTTCCTGCTGATCCCACAGAGAAAACAAGGAATTCTCAGGAATGTCGGTCATCGATCCTCCCTGAGGCTCCACTGATGACCACGACAAGTTTCAACCAATCACATTCAAGTTTGTCATAACCACAGACAGACAGAGTTTTTTCATGTTCACGCTGTCAGCTGATCCCAGCGGCAGTAAGACCCAGAGGTCGTCTCACTAAAAACGTCTTTCCAAGTAGATCTGGACACAGTGAAGGGGGGGGGGGGGCATGGACTGGTGTGTTTACTGGGGGGGTCTGTTAGCCGTGGTAACTGTGTGACTGGTCTCCAGCCTGAGTATGATTATAGAAACAGCTCCTGCCTGCAAACATCCGTGTTGTGTGGCTGAGTGGAGGAGAACTAGCGAGCTAACGCAGGATCCAGGTCTGGGACCATAATCAATAAATCAATAAGTCAAACGATATATGACAATGAACTCAATCATTTTTCCGGCCTCGACATATCTCCATGTGCATGCGTGTTTCCTCCAAACACGCTGCGACCAGCGGGTTGGCTCCGAGCATCATCTCAGCACCTGGACGGGTTTGTGGCTCAGAATGAAATATAGGGTTCAAACGGTTATTTTCTAATTATACGATGCATTTATTTAGCATTTATTTTTAAGGTTTCTAGCACTGAAAATAAATATAGGCTACAAATATGAACCTTACAGCTGTTTTCCAATGTACAAAACATTAAATGAATAAAACAAATATACTCTGAATGTTAAATGAATGCTATCAGTATAAATGTATCTAAAATAAACGATGTATCCAGCTGTTCTGCAATTTTTCTATGTTTGAAAAATAAAATATACTTACAATATTATACATTCTCTATATATTAATATATCACAATACATTACATGTTTATAACTCAATTATACAAGTTTGGAGATTGTTTGACACAAAAATTGAAATCACGATCAAATCTTGGTTAATTGCACAGCCCTACCTGAGTCTTTTTATTTTATTATTATTGTTATTTATTTGTTTATTTATTTAGGATATTTAAAGTTCTTGTTCTGGACATTCAAGTGTGAAATAAAAGTTGAACTGTTGCATTTGAAACTTTGTACTTGCATTATTATGATATGTAAACATTACATAAGTGGTTATTTTGGTGTCGATAAAGTCGACAATAATATCAGCCATGTGCTCATCTCATCTCTGTGCCAGTGAGGATGAGGTGGGAACCTTCGTCGACTGCAGCTGGGTAGTTCAAAGCTGTCTGAACTACAGGAGGGCAGGTCTGGGAGTAAACTACAGCGGGAGCAGACCTGACCAGCAGCCCCCCAGCTACCGGACTTCCATCACAGTAGTCAACTCGTGGAGCAACTGCACGGAGAAAATCTCTCATGAGCTCCAGAAACTCCAGATCTCTGCGTGTCTGATAGTTATGAAGGACATATTTGTTTGTGAGAACCAGAAACACAGTGAGAGCAAACTCCTGCCGACCACATGGCTGGTGTTAACAACAGCAGCACTGGTCTGACAGAGGCCCACCTGGTCCCGGTCCTGGGGGGGGACAGTGTTCCCCTCAGGGAAGACCACAGAGATGGGCTGTATCTTCCGTCCATCCTCTGTCTTCACCTCCTCAACTTCAGCTGATATGCGAGTCCCACTGCAGGAGAAACAGGTCGGATCAGAAACACACACCTGTTCACCACCAGACCCCCGCCTGCTGGATGTTAGAACCTAATCTAACACCACACACCTCCATCCCAGCACACGCCCCATCCCATCACACGCCTCCATCCCAGCACACGCCCCATCCCAACAAACGACTCCACCCCACCACACACCCCCATCCCATCACACACCTCCATCCCAGCATACGCCCCATCCAGGCACATGCCCACCCCACCACACACCCCCATCCCATCACACGCCTCCATCCCAGCACACGCCCCCATCCCAACAAACGACTCCACCCCACCACACACCCCCATCCCATCACACACCCTCCATCCCAGCATACGCCCCATCCAGGCACATGCCCACCCCACCACACACCCCCATCCCATCACACGCCTCCATCCCAGCACACGCCCCATCCCAACAAACGACTCCACCCCACCACACACCCCCATCCCATCACACACCTCCATCCCAGCATACGCCCCATCCAGGCACATGCCCACCCCACCACACACCCCCATCCCATCACACGCCTCCATCCCCAGCACCCCACACACCCCATCCCATCACACGCCTCCATCCCAGTTCACACCCTCATCCCATCACACGCCTCCATCCCACCACACACCCCCATCCCATCACACGCCTCCATCCCAGCATACGCCCCATCCAGGCACATGCCCACCCCACCACACACCCCCATCCCATCACACGCCTCCATCCCACCACACACCCCCATCCCATCACACGCCTCCATCCCAGCACACGCCCCATCCAGGCACACGCCCCATCCCACCACACGCCCCCATCCCATCACACGCCTCCATCCCAGCACACGCCCCATCCCAACAAACGCCTCCACCCCACCTCACACCCCCATCCCATCACACACCTCCATCCCAGCATACACCCCATCCAGGCACATGCCCACCCCACCACACACCCCCATCCCATCACACGCCTCCATCCCAGCACACGCCCCATCCCAACAAACGCTCCACCCCACCACACACCCCCATCCCATCACACACCTCCATCCCAGCATACGCCCCATCCAGGCACATGCCCACCCCACCACACGCCCCCATCCCACCACACGCCCCCATCCCACCACACGCCTCCATCCAAGTTCACACGCCCCCATCCCACCACACGCCTCCATCCCACCACACACCCCCATCCCATCACACGCCTCCATCCCAGCATACACCCCATCCAGGCACATGCCCACCCCACCACACACCCCCATCCCATCACACGCCTCCATCCCACCACACACCCCCATCCCATCACACGCCTCCATCCCAGCATACGCCCCATCCAGGCACATGCCCATCCCACCACACGCCCCCATCCCATCACAACCCTCCATCCCAGGTCACACCCTCATCCCAACAAACGACTCCACCCCACCACACACCCCCATCCCACAACACGCCTCTATCCCAGTACACATCCCCATCCCAGCACACTACTCCATCCCAGCAAACATCCCCATCCCACCATATGCCCTCATTCCAGCACACGACTCCATCCCAGCACACGCCTCCATCCCAGCACACGCCTCCATCCCAGCACACGCCCCATCCCAGCACACGCCCCATCCCAGCACACGCCCCATCCCACTATACACCCCTATCCCACCATACGCCTTCATCGCAGCAAAGGCCCCCTTTCCACCATATGCCCTCATCCCAGCACACACCTCCATCCCAGCACACGCCCCCATCCCACCATACGCCCCTATCCCACCATACGCCTCCATCCCAGCAAACGTCCCCATCCCAACATATGCCCCCATCCCAGAACACGCCTCCATCCCAGCACACGCCCCATCCCAGCACACGCCCCATCCCAGCACACTCCCCATTCCAACATACGCCCCATCCCACCATACGCCCCTATCCCACCATACACCTTCATCCCAGCAAACGTCCCCATCCCACCATATGCCCTCATCCCACCATACGCCTTCCTCACAGCACACGCCCCCATACCACCATATGCCCCTATCCCACCATACGCCTCCATCCCAGCACACGTCCCCATCCCAACATATGCCCCCATCCCAGAACACGCCTCCCTCACAGCACACGCCCCATCCCAGCACACGCCCCATCCCAGCACACTCCCCATCCCAGCACACTCCCCATTCCAGCAAACGTCCCCATCCCAACATATGCCTCCATCCCAGAACATGCCTCCATCCCGGCACACGCCCCATCCCTCCATCCCAGCACACGCCCCCATCCCACCATACACCCATATCCCACCATACGCCTCCATCCCAGCAAACGTCCCCATCCCAACATATGCCCCCATCCCAGAACACGCCTCCCTCACAGCACACGCCCCATCCCAGCACACGCCCCATCCCAGCACACTCCCCATTCCAACATACGCCCCATCCCACCATACACCTTCATCCCAGCAAACGTCCCCATCCCACCATATGCCCTCATCCCACCATACGCCTCCCTCACAGCACACGCCCCCATACCACCACATGCCTCCATCCTACCACATGCCCCATACCAGCACACGTCCCCACTCCACCACATGCCTCCATCCCTGCACGAGCCCCTATCCCACCTCAAGCCTCCACCCCACCACATGCCCCCATCCCTGCAAGAGCCCCTATCCCACCACAAGCCTCCATCCCACCATACGCTCCATCCCACCATACGCTCCATCCCACCACACACCCCCATTCCACCACACACGCTCCACCCCACCAAACGTCCCCATCCCACCCCATGGAGGAATCAATGCTAACCAGAGGGACGTGTGCATGAACCAACCTGGGGTATCCCACAGCCAGCAGGGTGAGTGGGGTTTCCACGCTGTGCTTCAGGGGTGCAGGTGTGAGAAGGATCTGATGAGGGTGAGCTGTGATGCTGGGAAGCTGCAGGGTTATGGAGATGGACAGATGTCTGTACGGCTGCCGTCCTTCGTGTCCTCCGGCTGCTTCCGTTTCCTCCTCTCCCAGATAAAGAGGGAGGGACACTCTGGTCACTTTTTCAGCTCCTGGAGGAAAAAGATGCAAGAAGAAGCAAGAAGATGTGAAGAAAGTTGTCAGGTGTAACTCCACCTGGTCACAGATCACGTTTATCATGTTTTACAGAATCAGAGTTCACCTGCTGCCATCAGTGAGAGCTGCTGTTCTCCTGAGAGAACCGCCAGTAACACCTGCTGGAGGACGTCATCTCCTCACCTGTTACACCAGAGTCCTCAGGTGCCTCACCTGTTCACTATGAATTAAACACCTTGGGAGTATTTCTGTCATGGGTTTAAATTCCAGAGGCTGTCTTTACTTCAGTCCTTCACTTCACTTTGTTTGTCCCTTAAAAGGCTATTTGGTTTGCAGCAGACCAACAGACAATCAGCTTCACATTCCATTTAAGGAGGAAACACAGACTATATAAGAGCACTGTACAAATATGTAGGGAATAAAATAGAAGAAATATGCTAGGAAATATGAAATATATATGTAAAAAAACATACACATATTTATGCATGCATACATGGAGACATACGTGCATATATACACACATACCTACACACATCATATACATTTAAAAGTAAATTATAGTAGGGAATACACCTAGAGGACCTATAAGCCCACTTTTCTCAAAACTGCATACTCCAATTCAAATGAGTGTCTCTGCAACCACAAGCCCAAAAAAACACAAAAAAAGGGGTCAAATCAAAGAAAACACTTGTGGGATTTATGGAGACGTGTGAATTTAAGTATGTTTGTTACTGGTGAAGAGTAAATGAAGATGGGCACAGTAAAACCTGATGAGGTCCCTCTCGGGCTCAAAGTAGCAACAAAGTGCGATTACCTCCTCTTCTCTGTAGCGTTTAGTGCTCGGACAGAGAGAGGCACAAACTATTTCTAGTTGCTGCAGGAAGAGATAGACGAAGGCCAGAGGGAAGAAGTTGATGCTCTCAGATTAGAGGATGTGGTATCGCTGCAGATGGATTTTGCCTTCTGAAGCACCTGGCCGATAAAAACATCATCCAGGCTTCTAAACTTCACTCCAGCTACTTTAGAAGCTACAAAGATAATCTTACCGAGGGAGGTTTTTTTCCTTCATAGCCAGGTTTCCATAGCAACAGATAATGGAAAAAACATTGTAAAAACTTTTCATCAGGCTTCGATCTACCTGGAATTTGGCAAGTTTCCTCAAACAAAAAGGCGCTGCTGTCCCCTTTTACGAAGCATCTTACCGTTAACATCAAATTTCCGCTTACTATCAGTTATAGTACGGAGACATTTATCGGCACATCAACGGGCTCATTATGAATGGCGCTTCATTGAGGAGCCGGAGGCGATCGTCTGAAATCAATGCAAATCTCTTCTGTTCGATGGACGTTCATTTGGAGGAAGTCTTCACACCAACATATAAAATCATTAAGAACGTGTCCATGACCGACCTCATCGTCACTGAGCAGACCAAGTACGACTGAATCATGATGAATCTATCGTAAACATGATCATATCCTGATAATGACCAGCAGGAATGAAACTGGCTAAACTGGAACTGAAGTTTGTCTCGAGTTCGTCCAGTCCAACAACTCTCCTCCGTAACGCTGTCCTGTGCTCATTTAAGCGTCTCAGCTGCAGAAAACTGGGGAAGTGGTTCCAATGAGCCTTCGTCGTCTCTACGTGTCTCACCTGCTCTGACGGCCTCGGGGTTGACGGAAACCACCAGACGGACGGACTGGCCGGGACCCAGACTGCCAGACGATGGACACACGGCACACAGCTGCTGTCCTCCGTCTTGGGTCGGTCCTGCTGCGGACCTGCAGTCGATCCACCAACGAAGCGTCTCTCCGATGACACTGAGCCAGCAGACGCTGTCCTCGCCCTCTGCTGTCAGCTGGACATCCTGCGGGACAGAGGGACAGAATAAACAGACGGACTGACGGTGGCTTTCCGATGAACAGCGTCATACCTCGGTGCAGGTGTCCGACCGTGGACCCAGGTGAAACTGGAGGCTGGACGGGGACATTTCCAGAGGAGGACTCAGAGCTGAGGACGTTTCAGACACAGAAGATACGGTTCAGGTCCCAGTTTTACTCATCAGCACAAACACGAACTCACCTGTAGCTCGTATCCATGGTGACGGCGGTGCTGTCAGGACGACGGAGTCAGAGCGAGGCGTGATGAGCTTCCTGCTGTCAGCTGTGTGTGAGGATGAGGAGGAGGGAGTAGGAGGAAGAGACGGAGCAGAGGACCATCTCAGTCCGTTGACCCTCAGTGGCAGAGAGACCTCGTAGCTGGACACCTGCAGACACATTCACCCGTGCCCACATACAGACGACCCGTCATCTCGTTTATGACGATGCAGGTGTAGGTCGGGGTGTCAGCGCTTACAGGTTTTTCTCCACATGTAATCAGGACTAACCGTCGTGCACACGGTGACACGTCAGAGATTAATGATCTGACGCATCCCACCGTCATCCTGAACTCAGAGCAGAAACGTAGTAGTAGAACCAAAGTAAGGTTCTGGATATTTATCATTTTAATCCCCAACAACTGAAACGATTTAGCTAAAACAATCTCCTTTATTAGGTGGATCTGGACGGAGTTCCTGCAGAGGTTTTCACACAGCTACATCAGCTGAGCGGATGTTTCCTCCATCTCTCAGATACATAACAACCGTCCTCATACACGGAGAAAGACAGCTTCCACCAGCAGGGATGTCTATCCACGCTTCACAGCTGGCTGGGCCGACCCGAAAATACGGAAATGTTATCTGAGAGAAGCAAGTCTGTTCTGGTGATCAACTTCATGTAAACAGCGGCTAACACGAGCGGTTAGATCTTCTGATAAACACATGCAGGTGTTACAGTAAGTGTCTGATCGGATTCACGATTCATTCAACTTTTTTTCTGGAAAAAAAACATACATGAAACCCGGTTAGCAACAGCTAAAGCTAGCTCTGCTAAGTTGCACTGAAACACACCTAATACGACATTTCCACTGCACAGATGGGGGCTAGAACCTGATAGGCTACCACCATCATGTGATACAGAAGCTAGAATCTGATAGGCTACCACCATCATGTGATACAGAAGCTAAAATCTGATAGGCTACCACCATCATGTGACACAGAAGCTAGAATCTGATAGGCTACCACCATCATGTGATACAGAAGCTAGAATCTGATAGGCTACCACCATCATGTGACACAGAAGCTAGAATCTGATAGGCTACCACCATCATGTGACACAGAAGCTAGAATCTGATAGGCTACCACCATCATGTGATACAGAAGCTAGAATCTGATAGGCTACCACCATCATGTGACACAGAAGCTAGAATCTGATAGGCTACCACCATCATGTGATACAGAAGCTAGAATCTGATAGGCTACCACCATCATGTGATACAGAAGCTAAAATCTGATAGGCTACCACCATCATGTGACACAGAAGCTAGAATCTGATAGGCTACCACCATCATGTGACACAGAAGCTAGAATCTGATAGGCTACCACCATCATGTGATACAGAAGCTAGAATCTGATAGGCTACCACCATCATGTGACACAGAAGCTAGAATCTGATAGGCTACCACCATCATGTGATACAGAAGCTAGAATCTGATAGGCTACCACCATCATGTGATACAGAAGCTAGAATCTGATAGGCTACCACCATCATGTGATACAGAAGCTAGAATCCGATAGGCTACCACCATCATGTGATACAGAAGCTAGAATCTAATAGGCTACCACCATCATGTGACACAGAAGCTAGAATCTGATAGGCTACCACCATCATGTGATACAGAAGCTAGAATCTGATAGGCTACCACCATCATGTGATACAGAAGCTAGAATCTGATAGGCTACCACCATCATGTGATACAGAAGCTAGAATCTGATAGGCTACCACCATCATGTGATACAGAAGCTAGAATCTGATAGGCTACCACCATCATGTGATACAGAAGCTAGAATCTGATAGGCTACCACCATCATGTGATACAGAAGCTAGAATCTGGCTGCTTTCATCATTTTATCGCCTAAAACTCTCAGAAGTAAAAACAAATTGCATGTTTTGAATCTGTACAGTGGTATCATGATACTCAATAAAGTATCAATTTCGATATTTTGTCTGGCTGGTATCGAAGTATCGACTACAAGGTATCGATATGCCCATCCCTAGTCCGATCAGCTCTCCTGATCTCTGACGATGTCCATCTTCGCTGATCCATAAAGAAACATCTGTAACTTCCAGCTGCAGTTTATGGATCTGACGGTTGGAACAGAGTCGCTACATCAGCGCCAGTGTTTTTTTTTTTGTTATACTTGTATGATCCCCGAGGGGAAATTAGGGCTCTGCATTTCACCATCTCTGTACGGTAGTACCAGAGAGCAGGGGGCTGCAACTTAAAGCGCCCGGGGAGCAGTTGAGGGGGTTAAGGACCTTGCTCAGGGGTCCACAGTGGTTCACCCAGGGGTCGGGTCGGGGACTCGAACCCGGGTCCTGCTGCTGTTCGCCGCCACCGCGTACCGGAGTCAACCTGAGGTGATGCCACAGGCTGTGTCTGTGTTTATTACATATACAAATATCAACGGAACATTGCGCTCCAGCCATCTATTATGGATGTGGATAGTTAGTTATCATCTGAAGCTTTCATGCAACATTACCCCCCCGAAATACAATAATGATGAGAACTGAAAGAGGAGGAGGAAATGACGTGCTTACGGTTCTTGATTCTTTTTAAATGGTTATGATTTATCATCCGTGTACCTGTTTACACGAGTAGACGTTGACACCCCGAGCGTATGTACATGAAACAAGATCATTTCAGGTTCATGAAGTCCTAAAAACTAGAATATTAGATATTAGATAGGACGTTACAGGAACGAAATGTTAATCTAGCTTTTATAGAAGCTGAAACCGGACTATCAGCAGGCTGGTCCGGTTTAGTCGCGGTGCTGGAAACAAGAATCTAACTGCAGAGAGGATTCCTGCACACCTGCATCTGTGAAACATTTCACTTCGTGAAAAATGCAGAAATTTTCTCCTTCAGTGGAGATTTTATAAAAAGTGATTTGCTATTTTAAAATGATCTCCTTCTGTAAATGAGCATAATTAAATTTTCAACATGGGAAAGAAATCAGAATATAATATCTCAGCAGCACTGGCGTCACAAATGGTCTTTTTTGTTTAAAATCAGGTTTGGCCTTTTTCTTGTACGAGACGAGGAAGCGTCCAGTAAATCTGCAGATAAGGATCATTCTCCGCATCCAGCTGCTCCTCTCAGGAAACATCTGAATGTGTGGAAACTCATAGGGCCCGATTTACGAAAGGTTTGCGCTTGTTAAAACAGGCGCTATCTTCATTACGCACGCAATAATCCGCCAGAGCTGATTTACAAAGCAGGGCAAAAGGAGCTTTGCGCCTGTCAAGGGGCAAAATCGCGCCGCTGTCCATTTTGCGCATCTGCTGCAGATGAATATGCAAACTGGGCGTTTCTGCCAGAAGGCGCAAAATATTGGGAGGAGACTATGCAAAACCTCAGTTTAACACGCGCAATGTGATCTATCAACTGTTCAAAGGAAAGCGGGGGCAAAAGATTGCGTGTAATTGAGCACGTCTGAAAAGCAGGTATAACTGGCAGCTTTACGCACTGATGGCTGAAAGATGCTGCAGGACTGCAGACATCGGGTCAGAACCGGTTCTGCTGCAGGACTGCAGACATCGGGTCAGAATCATTTCTCATGATGTGTTCAGGCGACACGTCAAGTTTTCATTATTTAATTAAATAACAATCAACATCACTGTTAAACACAGATTATTCTAGACATGAACCAGAACATCTGCAGCTGCAGCATCATGGTAGTTAAAGCTGATATTAATTATGTCTTTTTATTTTCTTTTACTTTTTGCCAATGGCATATTTTTAAATTAAAATCATCTCCTGCTCCTCCACACCCCAGCAACTGCTGCTGTTATGGGGTTGCCTTCCTGCGTGAAGTTGGCCCCCACCCCACAAAAAACTCAGTGAAAATAACCAGTAACGTCGCACAAACTAATGATACTATTTTTTACTGAGTTTTGCATGGGGTGGGGGGCAATTACGCAGGTCCAGCGCCTGGCATTGTGCCAAAGAGCGCGCAGTCTGTGCGTAATATCAGATCATCTTCAACAGCGTGTCCTTATCCACGTCCTTAAACTGGCCTCTTCTTACGATCCACAGGGAAACCTGCTGCATTATTTTTATTTATAGTTATTATGAAGAGTTCATTTGCAAAAACAGACAAACGCCACTGTGGAAAAACGGCGTTAACTGCTTTTGTTGCTGTTGGGTACAAACGTCCTATCTCCATTTTACATCATTAAAACTCTACTTCACGTGAGCTTGATTTTTCTGAAAATATTAAAAAAGTAAATGAAGAGTTTATGTGCAAAAGCAGTTAACTCCGTTTTTTCTAAATGGCGTTTGTCTTTTTTTGCAAATGAACTCTTCATATTTATCTTATATTCTGTTTTTTTATTTGCCTCATTATATCTCTGAAACTAACATCTCTCTATCAGGATGAATTTCATTTTGCGTTTACCACACGCTCTTCTGAACTTTCCGTGGCGCAGTCGGAGCGCTTGCTAAATCCTCATTTAAATCCTGCTGTTTGCGCCTGTTACAGATTGCGCGTGTAATCTTTGTAGATCACCCGCAAACGCTGAAATGACAGCGCACGCTTATTTTTTTTTTGCAAGGCAAAGACATTAGACTCGCAATTTGGAGTCTTTGTAAATCAGGCCCATAGTGTTTAATGTTGACGGGGAGACGTGATTCCAGAAGCTGGTTCAGTGCAGCCGGAGGACTTAAAGACTTAAAGACGCCTGTCTGGGAGTCTGGAGGACCTGCCGGGCTTCATGTTAGGAGCAGATCTGATCATCCCTGCAGCTACGGACGACTGGAAAAAGATCCCCGTTTTCTGGGAGATGCTTGCATGACCTCACCTGGGTGGGGGAGAACACCAGGGAGCATTCCTGGGTCCCGCAGCCCTGGACCTCCACCACACTTAGACCCGGTTCCTTCTCTGCTGGGAAAGTGGACAGAATCAGACGTGAAGGAGCTCTCTGATGAAACATGGACGTGGAGACGATACCTGCTGCAGGCCGGCGAGGCTGCAGGGAGAAGTCTTCCAGCTGCGACAGATCCACAGAGACTCGGGCTGCAGCAGGCGAGTGGTTCGTCAGAGTGAAAGGAAGAGCTCGTCCAGAACCAACGTGGACCCCCGAGAACCTGAAGCAGGACTGCAGAGGAGGAGAGTTCACTACCACGGAACAACCTTTAAACAGACTGAAGGGAAAAACTGCAAAAACTCAAATCTTACCGAGAGGAGACAGACCCCCCCCCCTCAGGTTAAATTCCCGTACATTTATGTTCTTTTCCTCTCATCACTATTAGCATTTTCTGCATCTCTCTCATACACAGTCCAGCTTATATTGTAGAGTGACAGCATAACAATTTATGTGTTGGAACTAGTGTTATTCATAAAGTCTACTTAGGACAGTACAGCTGCATCGTTTTACACGTTTTGTATTTATTGTTCAACATTACATACATACAGTATGTATGTCACCTTATGTGTATGAAATTCAAAATATTTCATGGTTATCAGCACAGCTCCGGTCTCTTGGAAGTAACTAAATGTGCCAAAAACATGCATTCATGTAGTGTCTATATTCATTTTTATGCACTATAGGACATGTATTATAAGGCCCCCCCAAATTATTTTACCACGTACTATACTTACCACTTTTTTGTATATTTTTGTTTCTTGATTGCATTTTTGATCTTGTGACCCCTCCCATTTATTTAAGGGAGCCATGTTGTTCTGCTTCACCCTGATGAAGGCTTAACAGCTGAAACGCGTTGGTGCGTCAGCATTAAATCAATCACCCGCAAACCCAAAAGAAAAGTCTTTTTTTTTTTTTTTACTTATTTTAAGTGGCCAAGACTTTTTTTTTGTTTTTGCTTGTAATAAGCAAAAAAATTCTGCCAATAGAACAAGTAAAATTTTCATATAAGATGTCTTGAAATAAGATGCATTGCCTCAACACCAGAGCTTATATCTCTGAAATGTTTCTCTTTAGGTAAGTTTGTCTCATTTTGAGTGTGATGAGATATTTTGACTAGAAATGAGAAAAATCTACTTGCTAAGATTTGAGTTTTTGCAGTGCAGTAAATGTAAGTTAGTAAACTAAGTGTAAATGTTGATGTTATTAACGTTCTGTACGTCACAGAAGTATCCAGACTACAAACTAACCAAATAACTGCAGCAGAAAACTTTAAACATGATGCAACGTTTCCCATTCAGGATATTTTTGTTGCTCTCCGCCATGTTGAAAGGTCAAAGTTCACCTCATCTCGGAAATTCAGGCATCAGAAAGTGTTTCCAGCAGTCCAATGGAAATTACGACATGAGTGGGTGTTCAAGTCAAGGTTATGATAGTTTTGGATTTTTAATTAGCTTCAGTTTTTCTTTAGTTTTGACTTTTTGTTTTCAATTCAGTTAGTTTTAGTTTGTTTTTTGAGCAGGTTTGCTCAATTTTTTTCGTATTTATTTTTTGGAAAATGCTTCGTTTTAGTTTAGTTTTTATTAGTTGCAGTGTTAGTTTTAGTTTGGGTTTTTTTTGGTAAATTATGCAAATTTGACTGGTGTGACATTCAAAAATATCACAAAGCCACTCAGAGTAAAACCGGTAGAGCAAAGTAAACAGATTAAATAGAAAAAGATTTCATATCAACCCAAAGAGGCTGATGTAAAGTCTTTTTAAAAAAATTACAAGACTAAAATTTTCTTTTTTGTACACTTAATAACACTAGAATAAGTTGAATGTGGATGTGAAAAATGAGTATAATCTCTATCTAATGTATGTTTGTCCCTCCAAATATCTATAATTCCTAGCTCTTTTAATTCATCATTCATAAACCTTGAGATATGAGTCCTGGTCCTCCTTGTGCTCGTTGTGTCTAGGTCATAGTTCAATACAACATTAAAGTCCCCTGCACAGATCAGAATTCCCTCCATTTCCGCTGCTATGACATCGAACAGGGTTTCTAAAAATGTTTTGGTACTGTCTGGCAGTGCATATACATTAATTATTGTGACCTTTTGCTTCTCCATTTTTCCTTTGACCACCACGTATCTTCCTTCTTTATCATTTATTTCCTTGATTTTTTCAAATTTCACTGAGTCCATTATTAATACAGCCACTCCTCTTCTGTGACTCTGCTTAAATGAACTGTAGAATGTGTTACTGAACCCACATCTTTTTAGTTTTTCATGTTCTTGTGGTGACATGTGGGTCTCTTGTAAAAAAATGACCTGCATCTCCTCCTTTCTAAATTTTGTTATCACTTTCCCTCTTTCCCAAGCTCACTATAAATGTCCGGCATTTATAACGTACATTCAGGGCTCCCGGTTGAAACCTTCTTCACATTTTAAATTAAATAAATTTACAGAGTTTGTTCATGGTCCATGCTCCACGTGTAATATAAACAACCTTCTTTCTTTTCCATTTTCATAACTGATTTTGAGTAAAACAAGGTCACATTTACGATAACATTTAACTTAAAAATATAATCATGTAACAATTCTCTTTTATGGCGTTGTGTCTTACTCACCCACTGGGTACTCAATGTCTCTCTAAGAAAGTTCTACCCTGTATAGTTCAGTTATATTTTACATCGTTTCTCAAGTTCCTTTTCCATCCTGTTCTCTCGCTTGTGGCCCTCTCGTCTTCATTTCCCTGCTTTGGGTCTCTGGTTCATTGTTGGCTCCTCCTCTCCCAGGTCTGGTACCTGCACCCTCTCCGCCGCATCGCCCTGGCTACGTCCAGAGCGCTGTGGTAAACTCGGACTCCGTAAGGCCAGTGGATCCGCAGCGTGTCCATCGGAGATTGGAACCGAATCCCGTTCTCTTTGAGGATTTTCTTGAGTCCTGCATATTTCCGACGTTTGGCCACCACTGCGGCTGCATAATCCTGGTCGAACGTCACTCTCTGTCCCTCCACCTTCACCTCCGTTTTCCAAGCTGACCTGAGGACGCTTTCTTTGATGTCGAACCTCAGAAAGTTTACAATGATCGCTCTCGGGGGCTTGTTTGGTGGTGGTTTCTGCGCTGAAGCCCTGTGTGCTCTTTGTATCTCCAGCTTGATATCCTCCGCCAGTCCCAGCTCTCTGTGAATAAGTTTCTCCACATAATCCTGAACGGAGTCTCCCTCCACTCCTTCCTTTAACCCCCAGATGCGGATATTATTCCTCCTTGTTCTCCCTTCTAAGTCAGTCACTTTCTCTTGTAGCTTCCTTTGTTGTTCCAGCGAAATCTTGATAATTTTGTGGACATCTGTGCTCCATTCCTCTCCCTCCATTACGCGTTGCTCCAGAAGTTCGATGTCTTTCCTCTGCTCCCGCATCTCCACGTCCACCGTCTCAAACTTTTTAGCAGTTTCTTCTCTGTAGCTTTCCAGCCCTCGTTTCATCTCTTCCCCGAGTTTGTCCATGAACTCTCGTAGTTGTCCCATTTTTTACGTGCTCCTCTCCATGTGTCCTCAGATCGTTTACAAACTTTGTCCAATTTAGCATCAACGTTGTTCTGACTCATTTCTATTTTAGCCACTTTAGTTTGTAGCTCTTTTACCCAGCTAGGCTGTTCGTCCATGTTAGCTAGCTGCGTTTTTCCTTGTATTTCAGCCTTTGCCCTCCTGTCTTTTGACTTTGCGTTTGATGTTTTCTTCATGTGTTATATTTTCTCGTCTTCGGGTTAAAGTTATAAGGGCCTTCTTCGTTACTTTATTTGCTCGACCGGGAGCTCCTCATTTTAGCTGCTTATCGTTTCATTTACAAGCCAGAAGTCTAAAATTAAAGATATTTTTGCAATAATTTTAGTTTGGAACAATACAGTTTCAGTTGGTTATCGTTTGCTAAAAAACTGTCATTTTTATTTTTATTTTAATTTACCAAAATGTTTTTTCAATTTTAGTTTTCGTTTTTTCGTTAGTCTTAACTAAACTGTTTACTATTCTTCATTATAGTGTTAACTATAATAACTTTGGTTCAAGTGCAATTTTCATGTCGGACTTTGGGATTTACCATAAATACGATACCACATGAAAGCAGCATAAGGCAGGACTCAGACTGCGAGCAAATGGTTGCATTTTGTGACTAAAATGCGAGTAAATTTTCCATCTACTCGCGCATGTGCGACCAATAAATTGGCCGTTTTTGTTATTATGTTTAGTCTATTTAAAGGCAGGGTGGATGACGTTTTCCAGGAGCATTTTTTACTATATTGCTTAAAATTTCCTTTACACCCCGATTTCAGACAATTAATTAAATGTTCTGACACAAAAACTAAAAACTTTAGTCACCTGTGGAATGGACAGGACTGGAAAAACCTGATCCAATTGTCTTGAACGGCCCGTACTGATTGGATGATGACAAATGGCTCAAAGGCTGTTAGTCTCTCCACCCCCCTCCTGCCGCGAATGCTCGCTGTGCAGCTGTTTGATCTTAAAATCCACCGAAAAGGAAAAAAAAACATATGTGGATGAAGTCATAGAGGTGTCGGTGTGGATGTTTTAGACCGCAGAAGGAGCTGGAGGTGAGCAAATTAACACTTAACACACAACATGGTTCCTCTGTTCACTAGCAGGCTAACGAGCTAGCCACTCGGCTGTTTTGGGTAATCTTTGCTCACGCTCCTGTACTCTGGAGGCATGGTTTCAGGGGGTTGTACCTTTTAAAATGCAACTTGCTCGAACCATTTTTCTAGGATCCCCTACCCTGCCTTTAACACTAGAAGCGCCGCTAGCGGTCTTTTGACCGTCAGTCACTTTAATATGCAAATAACATAATAAAAACAAAACATCTGAACCTGATATTATATGACTTTTAACAGACACCTGTTTTTTATATTTTCACTTGCTTCTTTCTTTGTAAAAGTAAAAATATCAAGATTTACGAGCATTTTAACACTTCTAACCCGCAGCAGCTCTGAGCGACTCTGAGCAGCCGCAGTGATACATTGTAAATCCAGCGGGAGGGACACCCATTGTCATAGTAACAGTTCGGCGGGGAAGTTTCCCGCCTGACAAAAATGTATCAATTTGTTATCACTGGACTATTTAGGAGTGTGTGGTACTGTGTATCTGGGAGAGAGAGCAGAGGAAGACGACCATCGCCATTTTATTGTAGCCATGTGAGTCGGTATATTTGGAAGAAGATAAGATAGGAAGATGAAGAGAACGAAGAAATTATATACGGTGGAGGAAGCCCTGTCAATGTTGCAAAATATTGATGAGAGACAGTCAGACGGAGGTGAGGTGTCAGACTTCGAGGCGGAGAGTGACAGCGGAGACGGAGACAGCGACTGCGTGCCGGACACCCCCCCTCCCGTCCTACTCAGAGAAGACCACGCCTGCCTCTTTCTGAGACCGCCTCATCGGCAACAGGTAAATAAACATTATTTGTTTTATCGTGCTGTTTATACCCATTGGCTTATATTTATATTTACCAACTCTTTTGGACTGACTAGATACACTAACCAAGAAAATGACCGGTAAAGCTGTTACTCATCTCCCATCAACTGGCTCAGCCTATTACTTCGAGGGCAGGGAAAAAAGAAAAAAGAAAAGTCATGTCAGTGGGAGAATAGACTGCATTGACCCGCTGAGACTAATTATTTTAGTCTCTTAGTGTTTACACTTATAAAAGAAATATCCTATATTAAGTCTATAAGACTAGTGGTAAGCTGATAACAGTTGCTGATGGACACGCTGTGTCCGAGAGGAGTGAGGCTGGGGGTGCAGCAGCCTCTGCAGTTTCTGTGTCCTCTGACGCACACTCAAAAAATAGGCCAAATGACAAGATAGGAAAAAAAAAAAATATATATATATATATATATATATATATATACACACACAATTCTTTTCACATGATGTGCTGATAAATGTGTTTATTTCTGTTGGGGAGCAGGCGTGTCCCACGCCTAACCATGACACACCTGCCTCAGAATCAGGTGAGCCACGCCCAAAACATCTTGCATTGAGCTCACTGATTTAGGCAAGATGACCTATAATTATACTAAAATACTATTGAAAGATCACTATTTTTGTGCTGATTGAATTGTGCCTAGGTCCAGAGGAGACGGGGAAGGACGGGAGCGCGTGGCTTGCAGTGCCATTGTCGTCTGGGGGACGTGGGAGACGGCAGTCCCACAATATTCTGAGAGAAATTGCGGGGCCAACCGCGTATGCGCGACAGGGGTGAAGGACCTGGAGAGTGCACTGCTGTGCTTGTTAGACCCCATGCTCCTCCAGCACATCAGGGCCTGCACCGTGGCCGAGGCGCGCCGCTCTGGGGCACGTCTGTGGGACCTCCCCATCCCAGAGCTGAAAGCTTTTCTGGCCCTCCTGTACGTGAGGGGGGCCTTTAGTAAAAATATTCAGATGGAGAGCTTGTGGTCAGACGAGTGGGGGCTGGCTTTCTTCAGCAGCACGATGCCTCGCAGCAGGTACAGAGACATCATGCGGTACCTGCGCTTTGACCGGAGAGAGGAGAGGCAGGCACGACTGGCTACTGATAAGTTTGCGCTTATCACCGACGTGTGGAAGGGATTCGTGGGCAACTGCATCCGCAGCTGCAGGCCAAGTGAAACCATCACGGTGGATGAACAGCTTTTCCCCACAAAAGCGCGCTGCCGCTTCATGCAGTGCATGGCCAACAAGCCCGACAAATTTGGGATCAAGTTTTGGGTAGCAGCAGAGGTCGACTCCAAATATTTTTTGAATGGGAGCCCTCATCTCGGGAAGGACGAGGCGCGGCCTGCTGGACAGCGCTTGGGGGAAAGAGTCGTCCTCAGCTTGACGGAGCCGTTCCTCAACAAGGGCAGGAATGTGACGACGGATAACTTTTTTACATCCCCGTCACTTGCCAAGTGTCTGATGAGGAGGAACACCAGCCTCGTTGGCACCATGAATGCGGCTCACAGAGAGCTGCCACCATCGGCCAACCTGTGTGCAGAGCTGCACAGCACCAGGCTGATGCAGCACGAGCGCATCACCCTCACCATCTATCAGGCAAAGCGCACTTTGCATCAGACGGTCACTGCGAGTGGAGAGGGGAAGAGGAAGCCTGAGACTGTCACCTTCTACAACACCACGAAGGTAGGCAACCTCTGTTTTTTTTTTCTTTTATTTTTTGTTGTTTGCTTTTTTCCCCACTGTTTACAGTCTCCCATTTACGAGTGTTACTGTAATTATAGGCTGGTGTTGATGCGTTGGACCAGATGGCACGGAAATATTCTGTGAAAGGGGCAACGAGGAGGTGGCCTGTTGCAGTGTTCTGCAACATCCTGGATCTGGCTGCCATAAACGCTTGGATCTTGTACAAGTAGTGCACTGCATCCAACATTGCAAGGCGTGCCTTCATCTTGGAGATGGCAAAGGAGCTGCGACGGGAACAACTGCGCGCAAGAGCTGCAGTTGGTCCCCGACCCGCAGGTACCAGCGAAACGGCGGCAGTGCCAAATCAAAACCCACTGCAAGCAGAATAAGACCACGTTGACCTGCAGTGGATGCAAGCGACCTGTGTGTGGAAAGTGTGTGATCCTGGCGGCACCTCGCTGTACAAAGTGTAATGTAGAAGTGTAAATAGTGTAATTGTAAATAGTATAATTGTAAATAGAAATGTTTGATCAATGTCATAATTTATGCGTTTTCCTTGTTATTACATATTTATTTTTTCACATTTTGTTATCACAAATATTTTAGTAGCCTAATCTTTTTTAGCAATCTGTTTGCACCTAGTCAGTTAGCCACTTTGGCTGTTCATGTTTGTCTGGATGTTCATTTGCATAATTGGTTAGTTTGGGTCTGCCAATGTTTAATATTTTTGTCGTGCACGTGGCGCATTTTATCTTTGTTTCATTATTGTTGTATTTGTTGTCTATTTTGGAAAAAAAAAAACAATTTATATCTCTTGCAAAAAAAAAAACCAAAAAATGATTAACTTCTCTTGCAAATATTTATTGTTCGGATGTCATTCGTTTCCTAATGTGCTGTAAACAACCAGTGCACCAATGTTTTGTTAGCCTACATTAGTTTAGCAAATAATATGTATTACAACAACTGGCTATTATTTATTTCGAACCATAATTATTTGTAAATAAAAACATTTTCGCCTTTCATGTGTGTTGTATCATGGCGTCCTTTTCCAAATCAAACTGAAAATTTTACCTGCATTATAATAATAATAATAATAATAATAATAATAACAATTATAATTATAGTGAATAGTAATGATAAAACGCTTATTATTATTAGAGTAAGATTTTGTGGCACTAAAATGATAATCCTCATGGTCTCATAGACCAATCATTCTTTGTACGTGAGACTCCGACCTGCGGCGGTGCACCGCTTTTTAGAATTTTTATCCAAATTCTAAGATTTTTTATTTGTGTCGTAGGTCTGACGAGTTTTAATTGTCTATTAAAGTAGTGTAAAGCTACTACATAGCAAGTAGGCTGACGAGCTCAAAGCAGTTCACTCTTCATTGAAGCAGCAGAAACTCCGGCTGCTCCTCAAGGAGCGACTGCTTCCTCCTTCATCTCACTAATTAAACTAAAACAGACCTGTAGACCTCCATAAACTGCTGTTGGTTCTTATACTGGAGAAGACAATTTAAACCGGCCGGGGGCCACGAACAGGACCAAGAAACGAAACCTAAGACGCATCTCAGAGTTGTGCTGCGTTCAAGACAGCTGGGAAATAGCGGGATCATCATCACCCCAACAAGGATAAAACTATTAAAAGTACATGTGGGCTTCGATACAAAGCCAATATTGAAATCTATTAAATCTAGGATATTTTAGGGGGGAGGTAGAATGTTTCAGGGGCTCCACTTCCTCTAAAACAGCTTAACAACATCTTTGTCCCTGTTAGAGTTTAAAAACACTGATATTAGTGTCTGATTCTGAAGTGGTTCACGCGTTTTCTGACGCCAGCGCTGTCCGGTGCTGGAGCTTCATGTGAGGATGCGGAGGGGGGGGGGGGGCTGCCCTAATGACAGCCAAAAACGAAGTGCAAAACGAAGCACACTACTCGCATTAAACGGACGCCATCTTGCTGATGTAGCGGAAGAGGCGGGACTTTCTAACTGTTTTCAGAGCTGAATAATGGCGGTGAACGAAGCGGTGGCGACCCCTGCTGCATCGGAGGCGGTGTTGTACTGATTTAAGTAACATTTATGTAATGATCTCAAGCCCAAAGGTCTCAGCAAAAGGATGCACACATCTAACCAAATATACTTTGGGACACATACTGAGTGATAAAGGCCACATTTGGATGTAAAACAGACATCCCAAGGAGGAATTTTGCTCAGAGAAGGACCTTCTCTGAGCAATCACTGATTTAGGGTCCTGAGGGCAACTCAGGAGAGGACCTGCATTTTGGTAAAACAAACAAAAGGCCATTGTTGAACTTTGAACCCATCCTCCAAGCTTGGAGATACCAGAGAAAACCTCCTTTACAGTATTTACGACCTGCTATAAATTGGTTCCGTACAGACAATTTTGTTATGTGTCCTTAACATCCAAGACCTGTTTTATATTATCAGGAAAGTAAGCTCATGTTAATCTCATGATGAAGACTTTTCTTTTGATATGCAACATGACATACTTTGGTGATTAGAAACTAGACGTTTCTTCCCCAAATTCACATCACATGCATTCCAGGATTTGCTGCATAAAGGTGAAGAAAGAGACACTTTACCCAACTGCTGAAATCCACTTTTATGTTAGAAATGGACTTCCTCATATCAAATGATGTCTAACATGTATTTTCTTTACAGGAATCTTAAATCATCAAGATTAATCCTGTTTTATCTGTTTAGCTGATTTGTTTATTCAATGTCTTCCTTTATTCATATAATTCAGATCTTTGCTTTATTTTATTTTATTGTGTTCATTTTATTTCATCATGTCTGAATAACTGATCCATTTTACACATGCCTCACTTAGAATTCACAGATGTTTGTTACCATTAAGCTGAACTGATAATCAAATGATCATTCGAGACGTGTCTTACTATTGGATGAAACCTGACTCTGTCAGCTTCCCATTGGCTGACAAGCTGCAGCCCACATTCCACTGCAGGCAGAGCGCGAAGCTCTGAACTGAGAGAATCTGAACTGAAAGAGATCTGATGAGAACTGGAAGGAGCGGAGAGAGAACTGAGTGCGAAGGAGAACACGAGAATGTGAACACGAATCTGAACACGCAGAAGAACGAACAAGGCAGAACTGAAGAAACTTGGAACAATGGGGAAAGAATGAGACGAAACCTGCTCTGAACTCAGCAGAGTTCAGAACCACGGATCACTCAGGGAGGAGTGATGGAGAGAAGAAGACTTTAACCCAAATCATCTTTACTATCAACCATCCCGTGACATCAGTCCTGAAGCTGCACGTCTCTGGGGAGACGGATGAGAGAGAGAGGACGAACCAGAACCACCACTGAGCTGACAGCCCGCAGAGAGCCGGACGAACTTCCAGGAGATCGGGAAGATTTTTGGGATCCATCCACCCGACAATCTTCCAAAGGATTGAGGAACAGTCCAGCAGAACCAGGACGTGAGTGAAGCACCTCAGTCAGACGGAACCTCTGAGGAGAATCCTGATCATTTGCTATGAAATATGATCTGATGTCACAAGAAGTTGGTGATAGTGAATTAATCCAGGCCTACGGTTTACCAGACCCAGTTTAACTTTGTTTAGTTGGATTAAGAAATCCTTCCTTCTTTTTCTTTGAACATTTATTAATTAACTGAAGTTTAATTAATTTATGTTTCATTTTCATACCATCTCACATTTCTTTCACAAGATAACTTTTGGTTGATCATCATGCTCACATATTTCTTGTATATATCTTGTACATACATTATCTCATGTAGTTTGTAGACTAGTTAATAAATACTCCGTATTATCTTAACTAGTGGTTGTTTGTGGTTTTTCTGATGTATCATGAAAGGTCACTTCAAGCGAGAACTCATGAAAGCGTCCTGAGACTGATCACTTCATCAAATCAATCTAAGAGTTGATTTAAGACTTTAATGGTTTTCCTTGCTTCCATTACATATCAAATAAGTAAGGTGGTGCTCCGAGGCTGTATTAGTATTGATATTAATAGAAATATTAATATTAATATCATACATAGTGACGCTACATATTGTGATGCCCAAGCTAAATCACATGTCGTGTGTTTCTGGCTACAGTTTTACTTGTTTCTGGTTCTGGGGAGAACCGTAACAGTGGAACAGTGACAGTCTGGTTTAGTTCATGTCGTGTGTTTCTGGCTGCAGTTTTACTGGTTTCTGGTTCTGGGGAGAACCGTAACGGTGGAACAGTGACAGTCTGGTTTAGTTCGTGTCGTGTGTTTCTGGCTGCAGTTTTACTGGTTTCTGGTTCTGGGGAGAACCGTAACGGTGGAACAGTGACAGTCTGGTTTAGTTCATGTTGTGTGTTTCTGGCTGCAGTTTTACTGGTTTCTGGTTCTGGGGAGAACCGTAACGGTGGAACAGTGACAGTCTGGTTTAGTTCGTGTCGTGTGTTTCTGGCTGCAGTTTTACTGGTTTCTGGTTCTGGGGAGAACCGTAACGGTGGAACAGTGACAGTCTGGTTTAGTTCATGTCGTGTGTTTCTGGCTGCAGTTTTACTGGTTTCTGGTTCTGGGAAGAACCGTAACAGTGGAACAGTGACAGTCTGGTTTAGTTCATGTCGTGTGTTTCTGGCTACAGTTTTACTGGTTTCTGGTTCTGGGGAGAACCGTAACGGTGGAACAGTGACAGTCTGGTTTAGTTCATGTCGTGTGTTTCTGGCTGCAGTTTTACTGGTTTCTGGTTCTGGGGAGAACCGTAACGGTGGAACAGTGACAGTCTGGTTTAGTTCATGTCGTGTGTTTCTGGCTGCAGTTTTACTGGTTTCTGGTTCTGGGGAGAACCGTAACGGTGGAACAGTGACAGTCTGGTTTAGTTCGTGTCGTGTGTTTCTGGCTGCAGTTTTACTGGTTTCTGGTTCTGGGGAGAACCGTAACAGTGGAACAGTGACAGTCTGGTTTAGTTCATGTCGTGTGTTTCTGGCTGCAGTTTTACTGGTTTCTGGTTCTGGGGAGAACCGTAACGGTGGAACAGTGACAGTCTGGTTTAGTTCATGTCGTGTGTTTCTGGCTGCAGTTTTACTGGTTTCTGGTTCTGGGGAGAACCGTAACAGTGGAACAGTGACAGTCTGGTTTAGTTCATGTCGTGTGTTTCTGGCTGCAGTTTTACTGGTTTCTGGTTCTGGGAAGAACCGTAACGGTGGAACAGTGACAGTCTGGTTTAGTTCGTGTCGTGTGTTTCTGGCTGCAGTTTTACTGGTTTCTGGTTCTGGGAAGAACCGTAACAGTGGAACAGTGACAGTCTGGTTTAGTTCATGTCGTGTGTTTCTGGCTGCAGTTTTACTGGTTTCTGGTTCTGGGGAGAACCGTAACGGTGGAACAGTGACAGTCTGGTTTAGTTCATGTCGTGTGTTTCTGGCTGCAGTTTTACTGGTTTCTGGTTCTGGGGAGAACCGTAACAGTGGAACAGTGACAGTCTGGTTTAGTTCATGTCGTGTGTTTCTGGCTGCAGTTTTACTGGTTTCTGGTTCTGGGGAGAACCGTAACGGTGGAACAGTGACAGTCTGGTTTAGTTCGTGTTGTGTGTTTCTGGCTGCAGTTTTACTGGTTTCTGGTTCTGGGAAGAACAGTAACAGTGGAACAGTGACAGTCTGGTTTAGTTCATGTCGTGTGTTTCTGGCTGCAGTTTTACTGGTTTCTGGTTCTGGGGAGAACCGTAACAGTGGAACAGTGACAGTCTGGTTTAGTTCATGTCGTGTGTTTCTGGCTGCAGTTTTACTGGTTTCTGGTTCTGGGGAGAACCGTAACAGTGGAACAGTGACAGTCTGGTTTAGTTCATGTCGTGTGTTTCTGGCTGCAGTTTTACTGGTTTCTGGTTCTGGGGAGAACCGTAACGGTGGAACAGTGACAGTCTGGTTTAGTTCGTGTCGTGTGTTTCTGGCTGCAGTTTTACTGGTTTCTGGTTCTGGGGAGAACCGTAACAGTGGAACAGCGACAGTCTGGTTTAGTTCGTGTCGTGTGTTTCTGGCTGCAGTTTTACTGGTTTCTGGTTCTGAGGAGAACCGTAACAGTGGAACAGTGACAGTCTGGTTTAGTTCATGTCGTGTGTTTCTGGCTGCAGTTTTACTGGTTTCTGGTTCTGGGGAGAACCTTAACGGTGGAACAGTGACAGTCTGGTTTAGTTCATGTCGTGTGTTTCTGGCTGCAGTTTTACTGGTTTCTGGTTCTGGGGAGAACCGTAACGGTGGAACAGTGACAGTCTGGTTTAGTTCATGTCGTGTGTTTCTGGCTGCAGTTTTACTGGTTTCTGGTTCTGGGGAGAACCGTAACAGTGGAACAGTGACAGTCTGGTTTAGTTCATGTCGTGTGTTTCTGGCTGCAGTTTTACTGGTTTCTGGTTCTGGGGAGAACCGTAACAGTGGAACAGTGACAGTCTGGTTTAGTTCATGTCGTGTGTTTCTGGCTGCAGTTTTACTGGTTTCTGGTTCTGGGGAGAACCGTAACAGTGGAACAGTGACAGTCTGGTTTAGTTCATGTCGTGTGTTTCTGGCTGCAGTTTTACTGGTTTCTGGTTCTGGGGAGAACCGTAACAGTGGAACAGTGACAGTCTGGTTTAGTTCATGTCGTGTGTTTCTGGCTGCAGTTTTACTGGTTCCTGGTTCTGGGGAGAACCTTAACGGTGGAACAGTGACAGTCTGGTTTAGTTCATGTCGTGTGTTTCTGGCTGCAGTTTTACTGGTTTCTGGTTCTGGGGAGAATCGTAACAGTGGAACAGTGACAGTCTGGTTTAGTTCGTGTCGTGTGTTTCTGGCTGCAGTTTTACTGGTTTCCGGTTCTGGGGAGAACCGTAACGGTGGAACAGTGACAGTCTGGTTTAGTTCATGTCGTGTGTTTCTGGCTGCAGTTTTACTGGTTTCTGGTTCTGGGGAGAACCGTAACAGTGGAACAGTGACAGTCTGGTTTAGTTCATGTCGTGTGTTTCTGGCTGCAGTTTTACTGGTTTCTGGTTCTGAGGAGAACCGTAACAGTGGAACAGTGACAGTCTGGTTTAGTTCATGTCGTGTGTTTCTGGCTGCAGTTTTACTGGTTTCTGGTTCTAGGGAGAACCGTAACAGTGGAACAGTGACAGTCTGGTTTAGTTCATGTCGTGTGTTTCTGGCTGCAGTTTTACTGGTTTCTGGTTCTGGGAAGAACCGTAACAGTGGAACAGTGACAGTCTGGTTTAGTTCATGTCGTGTGTTTCTGGCTGCAGTTTTACTGGTTTCTGGTTCTGGGGAGAACCGTAACAGTGGAACAGTGACAGTCTGGTTTAGTTCATGTCGTGTGTTTCTGGCTGCAGTTTTACTGGTTTCTGGTTCTGGGGAGAACCGTAACGGTGGAACAGTGACAGTCTGGTTTAGTTCATGTCGTGTGTTTCTGGCTGCAGTTTTACTGGTTTCTGGTTCTGGGGAGAACCGTAACAGTGGAACAGTGACAGTCTGGTTTAGTTCATGTCGTGTGTTTCTGGCTGCAGTTTTACTGGTTTCTGGTTCTGGGGAGAACCGTAACAGTGGAACAGTGACAGTCTGGTTTAGTTCATGTCGTGTGTTTCTGGCTGCAGTTTTACTGGTTTCTGGTTCTAGGGAGAACCGTAACAGTGGAACAGTGACAGTCTGGTTTAGTTCATGTCGTGTGTTTCTGGCTGCAGTTTTACTGGTTTCTGGTTCTGGGAAGAACCGTAACAGTGGAACAGTGACAGTCTGGTTTAGTTCATGTCGTGTGTTTCTGGCTGCAGTTTTACTGGTTTCTGGTTCTGGGAAGAACCGTAACAGTGGAACAGTGACAGTCTGGTTTAGTTCGTGTCGTGTGTTTCTGGCTGCAGTTTTACTGGTTTCTGGTTCTGGGGAGAACCGTAACAGTGGAACAGTGACAGTCTGGTTTAGTTCATGTCGTGTGTTTCTGGCTGCAGTTTTACTGGTTTCTGGTTCTGGGGAGAACCGTAACGGTGGAACAGTGACAGTCTGGTTTAGTTCATGTCGTGTGTTTCTGGCTGCAGTTTTACTGGTTTCTGGTTCTGGGGAGAACCGTAACGGTGGAACAGTGACAGTCTGGTTTAGTTCATGTCGTGTGTTTCTGGCTGCAGTTTTACTGGTTTCTGGTTCTGGGGAGAACCGTAACAGTGGAACAGTGACAGTCTGGTTTAGTTCGTGTCGTGTGTTTCTGGCTGCAGTTTTACTGGTTTCTGGTTCTGGGGAGAACCGTAACGGTGGAACAGTGACAGTCTGGTTTAGTTCATGTCGTGTGTTTCTGGCTGCAGTTTTACTGGTTTCTGGTTCTGGGGAGAACCGTAACAGTGGAACAGTGACAGTCTGGTTTAGTTCGTGTTGTGTGTTTCTGGCTGCAGTTTTACTGGTTTCTGGTTCTGGGGAGAACCGTAACGGTGGAACAGTGACAGTCTGGTTTAGTTCATGTCGTGTGTTTCTGGCTGCAGTTTTACTGGTTTCTGGTTCTGGGGAGAACCGTAACGGTGGAACAGTGACAGTCTGGTTTAGTTCATGTCGTGTGTTTCTGGCTGCAGTTTTACTGGTTTCTGGTTCTGGGGAGAACCGTAACGGTGGAACAGTGACAGTCTGGTTTAGTTCGTGTCGTGTGTTTCTGGCTGCAGTTTTACTGGTTTCTGGTTCTGGGGAGAACCGTAACGGTGGAACAGTGACAGTCTGGTTTAGTTCATGTCGTGTGTTTCTGGCTGCAGTTTTACTGGTTTCTGGTTCTGGGGAGAACCGTAACGGTGGAACAGTGACAGTCTGGTTTAGTTCATGTCGTGTGTTTCTGGCTGCAGTTTTACTGGTTTCTGGTTCTGGGGAGAACCGTAACAGTGGAACAGTGACAGTCTGGTTTAGTTCATGTCGTGTGTTTCTGGCTGCAGTTTTACTGGTTTCTGGTTCTGGGGAGAACCGTAACAGTGGAACAGTGACAGTCTGGTTTAGTTCATGTCGTGTGTTTCTGGCTGCAGTTTTACTGGTTTCTGGTTCTGGGGAGAACCGTAACAGTGGAACAGTGACAGTCTGGTTTAGTTCGTGTCGTGTGTTTCTGGCTGCAGTTTTACTGGTTTCTGGTTCTGGGGAGAACCGTAACGGTGGAACAGTGACAGTCTGGTTTAGTTCATGTCGTGTGTTTCTGGCTGCAGTTTTACTGGTTTCTGGTTCTGAGGAGAACCGTAACAGTGGAACAGTGACAGTCTGGTTTAGTTCATGTCGTGTGTTTCTGGCTGCAGTTTTACTTGTTTCTGGTTCTGGGGAGAACCGTAACGGTGGAACAGTGACAGTCTGGTTTAGTTCATGTCGTGTGTTTCTGGCTGCAGTTTTACTGGTTTCTGGTTCTGGGGAGAACCGTAACAGTGGAACAGTGACAGTCTGGTTTAGTTCATGTCGTGTGTTTCTGGCTGCAGTTTTACTGGTTTCTGGTTCTGGGGAGAACCGTAACAGTGGAACAGTGACAGTCTGGTTTAGTTCATGTCGTGTGTTTCTGGCTGCAGTTTTACTGGTTTCTGGTTCTGGGGAGAACCGTAACAGTGGAACAGTGACAGTCTGGTTTAGTTCATGTCGTGTGTTTCTGGCTGCAGTTTTACTGGTTTCTGGTTCTGGGGAGAACCGTAACGGTGGAACAGTGACAGTCTGGTTTAGTTCATGTCGTGTGTTTCTGGCTGCAGTTTTACTGGTTTCTGGTTCTGGGGAGAACCGTAACAGTGGAACAGTGACAGTCTGGTTTAGTTCATGTCGTGTGTTTCTGGCTGCAGTTTTACTGGTTTCTGGTTCTGGGGAGAACCGTAACGGTGGAACAGTGACAGTCTGGTTTAGTTCATGTCGTGTGTTTCTGGCTGCAGTTTTACTGGTTTCTGGTTCTGGGGAGAACCGTAACAGTGGAACAGTGACAGTCTGGTTTAGTTCATGTCGTGTGTTTCTGGCTGCAGTTTTACTGGTTTCTGGTTCTGGGGAGAACCGTAACGGTGGAACAGTGACAGTCTGGTTTAGTTCATGTCGTGTGTTTCTGGCTGCAGTTTTACTGGTTTCTGGTTCTGGGGAGAACCGTAACAGTGGAACAGTGACAGTCTGGTTTAGTTCATGTCGTGTGTTTCTGGCTGCAGTTTTACTGGTTTCTGGTTCTGGGGAGAACCGTAACGGTGGAACAGTGACAGTCTGGTTTAGTTCATGTCGTGTGTTTCTGGCTGCAGTTTTACTGGTTTCTGGTTCTGGGGAGAACCGTAACGGTGGAACAGTGACAGTCTGGTTTAGTTCATGTCGTGTGTTTCTGGCTGCAGTTTTACTGGTTTCTGGTTCTGGGGAGAACCGTAACGGTGGAACAGTGACAGTCTGGTTTAGTTCATGTCGTGTGTTTCTGGCTGCAGTTTTACTGGTTTCTGGTTCTGGGGAGAACCGTAACAGTGGAACAGTGACAGTCTGGTTTAGTTCGTGTCGTGTGTTTCTGGCTGCAGTTTTACTGGTTTCTGGTTCTGGGGAGAACCGTAACGGTGGAACAGTGACAGTCTGGTTTAGTTCATGTCGTGTGTTTCTGGCTGCAGTTTTACTGGTTTCTGGTTCTGGGGAGAACCGTAACAGTGGAACAGTGACAGTCTGGTTTAGTTCATGTCGTGTGTTTCTGGCTGCAGTTTTACTGGTTTCTGGTTCTGGGGAGAACCGTAACGGTGGAACAGTGACAGTCTGGTTTAGTTCATGTCGTGTGTTTCTGGCTGCAGTTTTACTGGTTTCTGGTTCTGGGGAGAACCGTAACGGTGGAACAGTGACAGTCTGGTTTAGTTCGTGTCGTGTGTTTCTGGCTGCAGTTTTACTGGTTTCTGGTTCTGGGGAGAACCGTAACGGTGGAACAGTGACAGTCTGGTTTAGTTCATGTCGTGTGTTTCTGGCTGCAGTTTTACTGGTTTCTGGTTCTGGGGAGAACCGTAACAGTGGAACAGTGACAGTCTGGTTTAGTTCGTGTCGTGTGTTTCTGGCTGCAGTTTTACTGGTTTCTGGTTCTGGGGAGAACCGTAACAGTGGAACAGTGACAGTCTGGTTTAGTTCATGTCGTGTGTTTCTGGCTGCAGTTTTACTGGTTTCTGGTTCTGGGAGAACCGTAACGGTGGAACAGTGACAGTCTGGTTTAGTTCATGTCGTGTGTTTCTGGCTGCAGTTTTACTGGTTTCTGGTTCTGGGGAGAACCGTAACGGTGGAACAGTGACAGTCTGGTTTAGTTCATGTCGTGTGTTTCTGGCTGCAGTTTTACTGGTTTCTGGTTCTGGGGAGAACCGTAACGGTGGAACAGTGACAGTCTGGTTTAGTTCATGTCGTGTGTTTCTGGCTGCAGTTTTACTGGTTTCTGGTTCTGGGGAGAACCGTAACGGTGGAACAGTGACAGTCTGGTTTAGTTCATGTCGTGTGTTTCTGGCTGCAGTTTTACTGGTTTCTGGTTCTGGGGAGAACCGTAACAGTGGAACAGTGACAGTCTGGTTTAGTTCATGTCGTGTGTTTCTGGCTGCAGTTTTACTGGTTTCTGGTTCTGGGGAGAACCGTAACAGTGGAACAGTGACAGTCTGGTTTAGTTCATGTCGTGTGTTTCTGGCTGCAGTTTTACTGGTTTCTGGTTCTGGGGAGAACCGTAACGGTGGAACAGTGACAGTCTGGTTTAGTTCATGTCGTGTGTTTCTGGCTGCAGTTTTACTGGTTTCTGGTTCTGGGGAGAACCGTAACAGTGGAACAGTGACAGTCTGGTTTAGTTCGTGTCGTGTGTTTCTGGCTGCAGTTTTACTGGTTTCTGGTTCTGGGGAGAACCGTAACGGTGGAACAGTGACAGTCTGGTTTAGTTCATGTCGTGTGTTTCTGGCTGCAGTTTTACTGGTTTCTGGTTCTGGGGAGAACCGTAACAGTGGAACAGTGACAGTCTGGTTTAGTTCATGTTGTGTGTTTCTGGCTGCAGTTTTACTGGTTTCTGGTTCTGGGGAGAACCGTAACGGTGGAACAGTGACAGTCTGGTTTAGTTCATGTTGTGTGTTTCTGGCTGCAGTTTTACTGGTTTCTGGTTCTGGGGAGAACCGTAACGGTGGAACAGTGACAGTCTGGTTTAGTTCATGTCGTGTGTTTCTGGCTGCAGTTTTACTGGTTTCTGGTTCTGGGAAGAACCGTAACGGTGGAACAGTGACAGTCTGGTTTAGTTCGTGTCGTGTGTTTCTGGCTGCAGTTTTACTGGTTTCTGGTTCTGGGGAGAACCGTAACGGTGGAACAGTGACAGTCTGGTTTAGTTCATGTCGTGTGTTTCTGGCTGCAGTTTTACTGGTTTCTGGTTCTGGGGAGAACCGTAACAGTGGAACAGTGACAGTCTGGTTTAGTTCATGTCGTGTGTTTCTGGCTGCAGTTTTACTGGTTTCTGGTTCTGGGGAGAACCGTAACGGTGGAACAGTGACAGTCTGGTTTAGTTCATGTCGTGTGTTTCTGGCTGCAGTTTTACTGGTTTCTGGTTCTGGGGAGAACCGTAACGGTGGAACAGTGACAGTCTGGTTTAGTTCATGTCGTGTGTTTCTGGCTGCAGTTTTACTGGTTTCTGGTTCTGGGGAGAACCGTAACAGTGGAACAGTGACAGTCTGGTTTAGTTCATGTCGTGTGTTTCTGGCTGCAGTTTTACTGGTTTCTGGTTCTGGGGAGAACCGTAACAGTGGAACAGTGACAGTCTGGTTTAGTTAGTGTCGTGTGTTTCTGGCTGCAGTTTTACTGGTTTCTGGTTCTGGGGAGAACCGTAACGGTGGAACAGTGACAGTCTGGTTTAGTTCATGTCGTGTGTTTCTGGCTGCAGTTTTACTGGTTTCTGGTTCTGGGAAGAACCGTAACAGTGGAACAGTGACAGTCTGGTTTAGTTCGTGTCGTGTGTTTCTGGCTACAGTTTTACTGGTTTCTGGTTCTGGGGAGAACCGTAACGGTGGAACAGTGACAGTCTGGTTTAGTTCAATGTCGTGTGTTTCTGGCTGCAGTTTTACTGGTTTCTGGTTCTGAGGAGAACCGTAACAGTGGAACAGTGACAGTCTGGTTTAGTTCATGTCGTGTGTTTCTGGCTGCAGTTTTACTGGTTTCTGGTTCTGGGGAGAACCGTAACGGTGGAACAGTGACAGTCTGGTTTAGTTCGTGTCGTGTGTTTCTGGCTGCAGTTTTACTGGTTTCTGGTTCTGGGGAGAACCGTAACGGTGGAACAGTGACAGTCTGGTTTAGTTCATGTCGTGTGTTTCTGGCTGCAGTTTTACTGGTTTCTGGTTCTGGGGAGAACCGTAACGGTGGAACAGTGACAGTCTGGTTTAGTTCATGTCGTGTGTTTCTGGCTGCAGTTTTACTGGTTTCTGGTTCTGGGGAGAACCGTAACAGTGGAACAGTGACAGTCTGGTTTAGTTCATGTCGTGTGTTTCTGGCTGCAGTTTTACTGGTTTCTGGTTCTGGGGAGAACCGTAACGGTGGAACAGTGACAGTCTGGTTTAGTTCATGTCGTGTGTTTCTGGCTGCAGTTTTACTGGTTTCTGGTTCTGGGAAGAACCGTAACAGTGGAACAGTGACAGTCTGGTTTAGTTCGTGTCGTGTGTTTCTGGCTACAGTTTTACTGGTTTCTGGTTCTGGGGAGAACCGTAACGGTGGAACAGTGACAGTCTGGTTTAGTTCATGTCGTGTGTTTCTGGCTGCAGTTTTACTGGTTTCTGGTTCTGGGGAGAACCGTAACAGTGGAACAGTGACAGTCTGGTTTAGTTCATGTCGTGTGTTTCTGGCTGCAGTTTTACTGGTTTCTGGTTCTGGGGAGAACCGTAACGGTGGAACAGTGACAGTCTGGTTTAGTTCGTGTCGTGTGTTTCTGGCTGCAGTTTTACTGGTTTCTGGTTCTGGGAAGAACCGTAACAGTGGAACAGTGACAGTCTGGTTTAGTTCGTGTCGTGTGTTTCTGGCTGCAGTTTTACTGGTTTCTGGTTCTGGGGAGAACCGTAACAGTGGAACAGTGACAGTCTGGTTTAGTTCATGTCGTGTGTTTCTGGCTGCAGTTTTACTGGTTTCTGGTTCTGGGAAGAACCGTAACAGTGGAACAGTGACAGTCTGGTTTAGTTCATGTCGTGTGTTTCTGGCTGCAGTTTTACTGGTTTCTGGTTCTGGGAAGAACCGTAACAGTGGAACAGTGACAGTCTGGTTTAGTTCATGTCGTGTGTTTCTGGCTGCAGTTTTACTGGTTTCTGGTTCTGGGGAGAACCGTAACGGTGGAACAGTGACAGTCTGGTTTAGTTCATGTCGTGTGTTTCTGGCTGCAGTTTTACTGGTTTCTGGTTCTGGGGAGAACCGTAACGGTGGAACAGTGACAGTCTGGTTTAGTTCGTGTCGTGTGTTTCTGGCTGCAGTTTTACTGGTTTCTGGTTCTGGGGAGAACCGTAACAGTGGAACAGTGACAGTCTGGTTTAGTTCATGTTGTGTGTTTCTGGCTGCAGTTTTACTGGTTTCTGGTTCTGGGGAGAACCGTAACGGTGGAACAGTGACAGTCTGGTTTAGTTCATGTCGTGTGTTTCTGGCTGCAGTTTTACTGGTTTCTGGTTCTGGGGAGAACCGTAACGGTGGAACAGTGACAGTCTGGTTTAGTTCATGTCGTGTGTTTCTGGCTGCAGTTTTACTGGTTTCTGGTTCTGGGGAGAACCGTAACGGTGGAACAGTGACAGTCTGGTTTAGTTCATGTCGTGTGTTTCTGGCTGCAGTTTTACTGGTTTCTGGTTCTGGGGAGAACCGTAACGGTGGAACAGTGACAGTCTGGTTTAGTTCATGTCGTGTGTTTCTGGCTGCAGTTTTACTGGTTTCTGGTTCTGGGGAGAACCGTAACGGTGGAACAGTGACAGTCTGGTTTAGTTCGTGTCGTGTGTTTCTGGCTGCAGTTTTACTGGTTTCTGGTTCTGGGGAGAACCGTAACGGTGGAACAGTGACAGTCTGGTTTAGTTCATGTCGTGTGTTTCTGGCTGCAGTTTTACTGGTTTCTGGTTCTGGGGAGAACCGTAACAGTGGAACAGTGACAGTCTGGTTTAGTTCAGTGTCGTGTGTTTCTGGCTGCAGTTTTACTTGTTTCTGGTTCTGGGGAGAACCGTAACGGTGGAACAGTGACAGTCTGGTTTAGTTCATGTCGTGTGTTTCTGGCTGCAGTTTTACTGGTTTCTGGTTCTGGGGAGAACCGTAACAGTGGAACAGTGACAGTCTGGTTTAGTTCATGTCGTGTGTTTCTGGCTGCAGTTTTACTGGTTTCTGGTTCTGGGGAGAACCGTAACGGTGGAACAGTGACAGTCTGGTTTAGTTCATGTCGTGTGTTTCTGGCTGCAGTTTTACTGGTTTCTGGTTCTGGGGAGAACCGTAACAGTGGAACAGTGACAGTCTGGTTTAGTTCATGTCGTGTGTTTCTGGCTGCAGTTTTACTGGTTTCTGGTTCTGGGGAGAACCGTAACAGTGGAACAGTGACAGTCTGGTTTAGTTCATGTCGTGTGTTTCTGGCTGCAGTTTTACTGGTTTCTGGTTCTGGGGAGAACCGTAACGGTGGAACAGTGACAGTCTGGTTTAGTTCATGTCGTGTGTTTCTGGCTGCAGTTTTACTGGTTTCTGGTTCTGGGGAGAACCGTAACAGTGGAACAGTGACAGTCTGGTTTAGTTCATGTCGTGTGTTTCTGGCTGCAGTTTTACTGGTTTCTGGTTCTGGGGAGAACCGTAACGGTGGAACAGTGACAGTCTGGTTTAGTTCATGTCGTGTGTTTCTGGCTGCAGTTTTACTGGTTTCTGGTTCTGGGGAGAACCGTAACAGTGGAACAGTGACAGTCTGGTTTAGTTCATGTCGTGTGTTTCTGGCTGCAGTTTTACTGGTTTCTGGTTCTGGGGAGAACCGTAACAGTGGAACAGTGACAGTCTGGTTTAGTTCATGTCGTGTGTTTCTGGCTGCAGTTTTACTGGTTTCTGGTTCTGGGGAGAACCGTAACGGTGGAACAGTGACAGTCTGGTTTAGTTCATGTCGTGTGTTTCTGGCTGCAGTTTTACTGGTTTCTGGTTCTGGGGAGAACCGTAACAGTGGAACAGTGACAGTCTGGTTTAGTTCATGTCGTGTGTTTCTGGCTGCAGTTTTACTGGTTTCTGGTTCTGGGGAGAACCGTAACGGTGGAACAGTGACAGTCTGGTTTAGTTCATGTCGTGTGTTTCTGGCTGCAGTTTTACTGGTTTCTGGTTCTGGGGAGAACCGTAACGGTGGAACAGTGACAGTCTGGTTTAGTTCATGTCGTGTGTTTCTGGCTGCAGTTTTACTGGTTTCTGGTTCTGGGGAGAACCGTAACGGTGGAACAGTGACAGTCTGGTTTAGTTCATGTCGTGTGTTTCTGGCTGCAGTTTTACTGGTTTCTGGTTCTGGGAAGAACCGTAACAGTGGAACAGTGACAGTCTGGTTTAGTTCGTGTCGTGTGTTTCTGGCTACAGTTTTACTGGTTTCTGGTTCTGGGGAGAACCGTAACGGTGGAACAGTGACAGTCTGGTTTAGTTCATGTCGTGTGTTTCTGGCTGCAGTTTTACTGGTTTCTGGTTCTGAGGAGAACCGTAACAGTGGAACAGTGATAGTCTGGTTTAGTTCATGTCGTGTGTTTCTGGCTGCAGTTTTACTGGTTTCTGGTTCTGGGGAGAACCGTAACGGTGGAACAGTGACAGTCTGGTTTAGTTCACGTCGTGTGTTTCTGGCTGCAGTTTTACTGGTTTCTGGTTCTGGGGAGAACCGTAACAGTGGAACAGTGACAGTCTGGTTTAGTTCATGTCGTGTGTTTCTGGCTGCAGTTTTACTGGTTTCTGGTTCTGGGGAGAACCGTAACAGTGGAACAGCGACAGTCTGGTTTAGTTAGTGTCGTGTGTTTCTGGCTGCAGTTTTACTGGTTTCTGGTTCTGGGGAGAACCGTAACAGTGGAACGGTGACAGTCTGGTTTAGTTCGTGTCGTGTGTTTCTGGCTGCAGTTTTACTGGTTTCTGGTTCTGGGGAGAACCGTAACGGTGGAACAGTGACAGTCTGGTTTAGTTCGTGTCGTGTGTTTCTGGCTGCAGTTTTACTGGTTTCTGGTTCTGGGGAGAACCGTAACAGTGGAACGGTGACAGTCTGGTTTAGTTCGTGTCGTGTGTTTCTGGCTGCAGTTTTACTGGTTTCTGGTTCTGGGGAGAACCGTAACGGTGGAACAGTGACAGTCTGGTTTAGTTCATGTCGTGTGTTTCTGGCTGCAGTTTTACTGGTTTCTGGTTCTGGGGAGAACCGTAACAGTGGAACAGTGACAGTCTGGTTTAGTTCATGTCGTGTGTTTCTGGCTGCAGTTTTACTGGTTTCTGGTTCTGGGGAGAACCGTAACGGTGGAACAGTGACAGTCTGGTTTAGTTCGTGTCGTGTGTTTCTGGCTGCAGTTTTACTGGTTTCTGGTTCTGGGGAGAACCGTAACGGTGGAACAGTGACAGTCTGGTTTAGTTCATGTCGTGTGTTTCTGGCTGCAGTTTTACTGGTTTCTGGTTCTGGGGAGAACCGTAACGGTGGAACAGTGACAGTCTGGTTTAGTTCATGTCGTGTGTTTCTGGCTGCAGTTTTACTGGTTTCTGGTTCTGGGGAGAACCGTAACAGTGGAACAGTGACAGTCTGGTTTAGTTCGTGTCGTGTGTTTCTGGCTGCAGTTTTACTGGTTTCTGGTTCTGGGGAGAACCGTAACAGTGGAACAGTGACAGTCTGGTTTAGTTCATGTCGTGTGTTTCTGGCTGCAGTTTTACTGGTTTCTGGTTCTGGGGAGAACCGTAACAGTGGAACAGTGACAGTCTGGTTTAGTTCGTGTCGTGTGTTTCTGGCTGCAGTTTGACTGGTTTCTGGTTCTGGGGAGAACCGTAACGGTGGAACAGCGACACTCACCACACTGATGCTGACACTCGGAGGCTCCACGGATCCGCCCAGTCGGAGCTCCACGGACTCGCTGTTCCTCACTGCGATCTGCAACACACAGACAACTGTGTTCCACACAGGAGGTCCTGCAGGACCAGAAGAGCCCGTCTCTGTCTAACCTGGACTAACCTTGACTCTGGTGTCGAATCGGAAGACAGAATGTGGCGTGAAGTGGACGTGGAGCTTTACCTGGCCCCTGCTGGGCACCACACCTTCAGACGGACTCAGCAGCATGCCCGGTACAGGACACGCATCCAGGACCTGCAGAGCAGACGCGGAGATCACCAGGTCTGTAGAAAGTAAGTAAGTAGAAAGTCACAAAAATCTGCTCTTTGGCACGGTGTTGTCCGGCATTTCCCCCTAACGGAAAGTGAATGGCAGACATGCGGGGTCAGAGTCGCGCACACAGGCTTGAAGGACGGCTGCTGGTGACGGCTTTTCTTCTTTCAGGGTAGTGGGAGTTTACGTGGGTGACTCCAGTTTTTCTCAAGATACATAAATACATATTTGTGAAACGTGTGTTTATACAGCAGCCTCCTCACAGCCTGGTGTCACTGGAAATACTGGAATTATTAGCTCACACAATTTATTACTGTAACAGGACGTGTAGCCTTGGGGATTTCCTCGTCCCCGGGACGCAGACGTAACCGACCTGCGACTGTTAAATTGCCATACTGGCCGAGTCACAGGCTGTCCATTCCTTCTGATCCTCCTTGAGATGGTTCTACTCCTTCATTGGAGTCCAGCTGTGTTTAATTAAACTGATTGGACGTGATTAGGAAAGGCACACACCTGTCTG
>JALJCO010001390.1:238011-254856 GCA_023101725.1 Atherinomorus stipes
GGTTAAACGGCAGCAGCAGGTCTAACCGCCTCTGCAGCTTCGTCTCCATCAGAGAACTCTACCTTTGCTACGCAGTGCAGACGCTGAGTGTCGCCGTCACGGATGCAGAGATCCAGGTCTCCCTCTGCAGGACCGGAGAAGGAGGGATGCCACACCACCTCACAGTCCAGCTCCCTGCAGGCCTCCACCCTCCCTGCAACACACACACACACATATAACACACACCACCTCACAGTCCAGCTCCCTGCAGGCCTCCACCCTCCCTGCAACACACACACACACACACACATATAACACACACCACCTCACAGTCCAGCTCCCTGCAGGCCTCCACCCTCCCTGCAACACACACATAACACACACCACCTCACAGTCCAGCTCCCTGCAGGCCTCCACCCTCCCTGCAACACACACACACACACACACATATAACACACACCACCTCACAGTCCAGCTCCCTGCAGGCCTCCACCCTCCCTGCATCACACACACACACACACACATATAACACACACCACCTCACAGTCCAGCTCCCTGCAGGCCTCCACCCTCCCTGCAACACACACACACACACACACATATAACACACACCACCTCACAGTCCAGCTCCCTGCAGGCCTCCACCCTCCCTGCACACACACACACACACATATAACACACACCACCTCACAGTCAAGCTCCCTGCAGGCCTCCACCCTCCCTGCAACACACACACACACACACACACACACATATAACACACACCACCTCACAGTCCAGCTCCCTGCAGGCCTCCACCCTCCCTGCAACACACACACACACATATATACACACACGTAAACACTGGGGGTGTAATGTTTCCAATTTTTTTATCAAAACTGATTGAAATTACGCCATAGTATTGATCATCAAAGTGAAAGAGAGGACAGACGAAAGTTCAGGAACCATCAGTACTACATTAATACTATTGGGTTCTGTACTTTCATGGTACTGCACAGGTACCAGTAGTACTAACGTAGTACTGATAGTTCCTGTACTCTCATGGCACCAGCGGTTCCAGACGTGGACCGTTGTCCATCTGTGAAACAGTTCAGTGATGTCTCCTCAGCAGATGCAGTTGCTCCGCCTCCTCTCATTGGAAAAAAGGAACAAGGAGCCATATATGGTCGTGTTTCCTGTACATTCAGGTAAGCGTTCATAAATCCCGCGTGCGCTGCGGAACGTGTCAGATATCCTGCATCTGGCCTGCTGTGAGCATGTGAGCTGTGAAAGAAGCGCGTATGGACCTGATGTGGATCTGTCACAAGGCTCTGAAGATAACTTTACCAGGAGTTTCACCATCATGTCTGTGAATTACTACGATGTAACCTGAAACTGCTTCACTCCAAGTGTGTGCTGTTTAGTCCGTTAATCTCCCGTTTCTGTGTTTTATGAAACGTTGTTCATATAAAACGTTCAGATCTCCGTCTGCTGGCATTTTCAACGATGATGAAAAACACTGAACACAATGTTGTTTCTTTCAGACACTTGAAGGCTTCACGCCGCTATAGATGGGTTTCCTGTTTCCAAACATTGGCAGTTGCTAGGCAACCACGGGGCAAAAAGCCTGTTTTGTACTGAAGTCTACGGCCGTTGTGGTGGGGTGGGGGGGGGGGCGCACGTTTACATGTGTACAGCACGCACTCATATCATTCATAAAAATGTAAAGCAACCCGACGAAACAAACAGAGATCTTTGTTTTAAATTATATTGAATAAATCTGTATTTTGATAACGAATAACAAAATACCGACGCTGCATTGCTGTTATATTTCTATCACGAGTACACTAACTTGGCAACGGAGTCATCACCTGGAAACGTCATTTTTCTTGTTAAAACATGGATATTATTCGTGTTGGACCTCATTTGAAATTTGCCTGAAAAACCTGAGTTAGAAAGCGGCTTAAACTTTCGTTTAGACTCTTTGTTAAAACCAAAAGAGGCCACAACAATCTGCAGCCTGCAGCAGGTTCAGTTCAGCTCCGTGTCGTCCTCACCTCCTCCATACAGGAGCAACTTTCACTAGTTTGGATTAAACCAGGCAAAGACGACATCATCACTACGTTTGGAAAGGAGCTGATTCCAGCTGTTAGGGACGAACACGCATTGCTGTCGGTAAGTTTCGCTGCTTGTGGAACGTTCTGCTTTATTGTGGATGAGATCGTGGTGGACAGTAGACAGACTAGCTAACTGCTAACAAGCTAACAGTAGAAACTCAAACGCCATCTGATTTACGACCCCATACTTCATACTAAATCTCCGGGATGCGTTGTTATGCCACGTGAACGTTCGTAAACGGCTCCACCATCAGTTTCTTCTTCTTTTTTAAGTTCGTGTCTAAGCAGCAGAGGATGGCTGTCACACACAGTGTTTACAGTTTATGTCATGCAGCCGATCGCGGCGGTGATGCTGCTATTACAGTCTTCCCACTAGAATACGGGAATCATTTCTGCCTCCGCCGTGGTTTAATCCTACATGTGACCATGGTGAAAGACTAAATAAATCCTAGTCTGAACCGGAATAAGTTATCTGGGAGGGTTTTCTGAAGATCAGTCACGCCTACTGTCCTATTTTCACCATTTTCAACTGTTCACATGCATTAATGTTTTGATTTTTGCAACCGAACAAATACCAGGACTCAAACATTATATTTCCCCGACACTTTCACGTCATATCTTGACCTAATCTGCATTAAAAGTCGAGTTTTGTATGTAAAACACACGTCTTCTCATAGTTCAATAATGCTTTTCCTCTGTTTTCTTGCCCCCTGGTTGCGTGCGCATCCTATCTGTGACGTTGCTCAGCAACCATCTATAGGGGATTATCACGCTTACCGGAAGTTCCCGGATTTTGGACACTTCCTCTTCCGGGCCATGTTAACGACAGCCGTTCCTGCTCTGTTATACTGTTTAAATCGGATAAACTCCAAACATACTCAAGTTTTCATTCTAGACTGAAGTGGATCAAAGCGATCGATTCGCCGCGGTGAAGGGCCGAACTTTATGATAAAACACATGTTTGTTTGTCGCCGGTGGGGCACAACACCGGCACTTCACAGCATGCTAGCATTAGCCAGCTAGCATTTACTGATGTGCTTAACATTGTGCGTCTTAAAGCACACAAACATCTGAAAATCGGGTCTGTACCCCCCCCCCCCCCCCCCCGTTTCCAGTGGAACAACTGGGGACTGCCAAGAAAGGAGACGCTTTCAGATGATTGTGTGTTTTCAGCCGCACAAAGTTAGGCACGTTATCGAGCTGGCTAATTAATTAAAGACTGGAGCTGGCAAAAAAAAGGTGTTATTTTATTAAAAGTGGGGTCCTCGGGGGGAAGGGGGTGTTATTCTTTTTTTTTAAAATTTTTTGATAGAAAGAAAATTGGGATTGGGTTTGATTTAAAAGATTAAAGGGGGGGGTATTGTGAGGGGGTGGTGGGTGGGGGGGTGCCCGGGAAAAAAAAGGGGTGTTTTATAAGAAGGCCTCTTGGGGGGGAATTAATTTTTTAATAAATTTTTAGGGGAAAAAAAAAAGATTGGGATTTAATAAAAAAAGGAGGGGGGGTAAAAGGGGGAGGGGAGGAAAAAGGGAAGGGGAAAGTATAAATATAAAGAAATATTATTTTTTATATTTATTTTTTATAAAAAAAAAAAAAAAAAAAAAAAAGGGAGAAATGTGAAAAAAAGAAGAAAGGAAAACATACATAACATACACACACCACCAGCCACAAGTCTGGACACACCCCCCCACCCCGGCACCTGCAGCGGGACGGACGGAGAACAGGATGCCAGTCTCCGTGACGACTGGCCTCCAGGTGAACTCTGCGGCATGGTTGCCGTGGTTACAGAGGGTGACGGAGCTCCTGTACGCGGATGCAGCCAACGTAGAGGGGGCAGGGTGGAGTACCAGCAGGGAGGGGGACATCTCCAGGGACGGGGGGACGACTTGGGCCTGGACCAGGACCTGACCCGGGTGCTGCTGGTTCACCAAGTAGGACAGAGACCTGGAGAGAGGGACAGCATGTTTACATGCTTACAGCAGCATATTTACATCATGATGTTTACATGTGTACGCAGCATGTTTACATTAGCATGTTAACATGTTTACAGCAGCATGTTTACATGTTTACAGCAGCACGTTTACATGTGTACAGCAGCATGTTTACATGCTTACAGCAGCACGTTTACATTTACAGCATGACGTTTACATGTGTACAGCAGCATGTTTACATGTTTACAGCAGCACGTTTACATGTTTACAGCAGCACGTTTACATGTGTACAGCAGCATGTTTACATGTTTACAGCAGCACGTTTACATGTTTACAGCAGCACGTTTACATGTTTACAGCAGCAGGTTTACATGCTTACAGCAGCACGTTTACATGCTTACAGCAGCACGTTTACATGCTTACAGCAGCACGTTTACATGTTTACAGCAGCACGTTTACATGTTTACAGCAGCACGTTTACATGCTTACAGCAGCACGTTTACATGTTTACAGCAGCACGTTTACATGTTTACAGCAGCACGTTTACATGCTTACAGCAGCACGTTTACATGCTTACAGCAGCACGTTTACATGCTTACAGCAGCACGTTTACATGCTTACAGCAGCATGTTTACATGCTTACAGCAGCACGTTTACATGCTTACAGCAGCACGTTTACATGCTTACAGCAGCATGTTTACATGCTTACAGCAGCACATTTACATGCTTACAGCAGCACGTTTACATGCTTACAGCAGCATGTTTACATGCTTACAGCAGCACATTTACATGCTTACAGCAGCACGTTTACATGTTTACAGCAGCAGGTTTACATGCTTACAGCAGCACGTTTACATGCTTACAGCAGCATGTTTACATGTTTACAGCAGCAGGTTTACATGCTTACAGCAGCACGTTTACATGCTTACAGCAGCACGTTTACATGCTTACAGCAGCACGTTTACATGCTTACAGCAGCACGTTTACATGCTTACAGCAGCACGTTTACATGCTTACAGCAGCATGTTTACATGCTTATAGCAGCACATTTACATGCTTACAGCAGCACGTTTACATGCTTACAGCAGCACGTTTACATGCTTACAGCAGCACGTTTACATGTTTACAGCAGCATGTTTACATGTTTACAGCAGCACGTTTACATGCTTACAGCAGCACGTTTACATGCTTAAGCAGCATGTTTACATGTTTACAGCAGCACGTTTACATGCTTACAGCAGCACGTTTACATGCTTACAGCAGCACGTTTACATGCTTACAGCAGCATGTTTACATGCTTACAGCAGCACATTTACATGCTTACAGCAGCACGTTTACATGCTTACAGCAGCACGTTTACATGCTTACATCATGATGTTTACATGTGTACACAGCATGTTTACATGTTTACAGCAGCACGTTTACATGCTTACAGCAGCACGTTTACATGCTTACAGCAGCACGTTTACATGTTTACAGCAGCACGTTTACATGCTTACAGCAGCACGTTTACATGCTTACAGCAGCATGTTTACATGCTTACAGCAGCACGTTTACATGCTTACAGCAGCACGTTTACATGCTTACAGCCGCATGTTTACATGCTTACAGCAGCACGTTTACATGCTTACAGCAGCACGTTTACATGCTTACAGCAGCACGTTTACATGCTTACAGCAGCACGTTTACATGCTTACAGCAGCACGTTTACATGCTTACAGCAGCACGTTTACATGCTTACAGCAGCACGTTTACATGCTTACAGCAGCACGTTTACATGCTTATAGCAGCATGTTTACATGCTTACAGCAGCACGTTTACGTGCTTACAGCAGCACGTTTACATGTTTACAGCAGCACGTTTACACGTTTACAGCAGCACGTTTACATGCTTACAGCAGCACGTTTACATGCTTACAGCAGCACGTTTACATGCTTACAGCAGCACGTTTACATGCTTACAGCAGCACGTTTACATGCTTACAGCAGCACGTTTACATGTTTACAGCAGCACGTTTACATGTTTACAGCAGCACGTTTACATGCGTACAGCAGCACGTTTACATGCTTACAGCAGCACGTTTACATGCTTACAGCAGCACGTTTACATGCTTACAGCAGCAGGTTTACATGCTGTACAGCAGCACGTTTACATGTGTACAGCAGCACGTTTACATGTTTACAGCAGCACGTTTACATGTTTACAGCAGCACGTTTACATGCTTACAGCAGCACGTTTACATGCTTACAGCAGCACGTTTACATGCTTACAGCAGCACGTTTACATGCTTACAGCAGCACGTTTACATGCTTACAGCAGCACGTTTACATGCTTACAGCAGCACGTTTACATGCTTACAGCAGCACGTTTACATGCTTACAGCAGCACGTTTACATGCTTACAGCAGCACGTTTACATGCTTACAGCAGCACGTTTACATGCTTACAGCAGCACGTTTACATGCTTACAGCAGCACGTTTACATGCTTACAGCAGCACGTTTACATGCGTACAGCATGTTTACATGCTTACAGCAGCACGTTTACATGCTTACAGCAGCACGTTTACATGCTTACAGCAGCACGTTTACATGCTTACAGCAGCACGTTTACATGCTTACAGCAGCACGTTTACATGCAATTATAGCAGCACGTTTACATGCTTACAGCAGCACGTTTACATGCTGACAGCAGCACGTTTACATGCTTACAGCAGCATGTTTACATGCTTACAGCAACACGTTTACATGCTTACAGCAGCACGTTTACATGCTTACAGCAGCACGTTTACATGCTTACAGCAGCACGTTTACATGTTTACAGCAGCACGTTTACATGCTTACAGCAGCACGTTTACATGCTTACAGCAGCACGTTTACATGCTTACAGCAGCACGTTTACATGCTTACAGCAGCACGTTTACATGCTTACAGCAGCACATTTACATGCCTACAGCAGCACGTTTACAAGCTTACAGCAGCACGTTTACATGCTTACAGCAGCACGTTTACATGCTTACAGCAGCACATTTACATGTTTACAGCAGCACGTTTACATGCATACAGCAGCATGTTTACATGCTTACAGCAGCATGTTTACATGTTTACAGCAGCATGTTTACATGTTTACAGCAGCATGTGTACAGCAGCACGTTTACATGCTTACAGCAGCACGTTTACATGCTTACAGCAGCACGTTTACATGTTTACAGCATAAATTAAGTGCACCAACCTGGAGAAGGGTCCCAGCCTGCTGCTGTGGAACCTGAGGACGAAGGGCGTGTGGGAGTGGGGAGGCAGGACGTGGGAGAGGGGGGCGGAGCCCTGCAGCTCGGGACAGTCCACGTCCAGCTGCAGCCACACGAACGCCGGCAGACGGTTGGAGAGCTGCAGGGTCTGAACGCATGGCTGCTGCAGGAACACGCTGCCCAGATCCACCAGCTGCGGACCTGGAGAGAGGCGGAGCTTCAGCCTTCCTGTACATGCTAACACACGTGTGCACACGCACATGCAAACACAGGTGCACATACCAAAGCTTCATGCCATGCCGCACATGCATATGGTGAACACACTAATAAACTTTTTTCTTGACAGCAGTATTTAGTCTGTCCTGCTGGCACGTTGCTCTAATGGATACTTGAATTTTTTAGAATTATGTGTTAATTTTAGAGCAAATATTCAAACGTCATCTTGGAGTACTTCTGACAGCCGGATTGTATCTATTAGAATACTGGAAGTCATGTATAAAGCAATAATACGTGTGTTTTTGTCATGGGTGTGAAACTGTGGAATGAACTGAATGATGAACTTTAAAAGAGCCTGACAGTGTAAAATTAAACAGATTATTCTGAGGTGTGGCTGTATTGTGTAACCATCAGAATGTGTGAATCTGTAGGGATATTTGAATGTGTGTGTATATTATCTATGTATGTACGTAAATGGCGACATCCGTTTCACGCGTGGCTGCCTTCATGCTTTCATCCGTCTTCTGCGTTGCAGCTGATACTTTCAGGCTTTTCATTTTTTAACGTCTGATTTATCAACTTTTCCACTTTAAGGCCCTGCGGACAGCCCGTTATACGGCGTAAACTTTACACACCCAGATCTAAACAGTCTTCACGTCCTCATGTCTCCCTCACAAACGTGCAACAAGCCTCTTTTAATTCAACAACTATTATTTATGCATTTATTCCAGGTTTAATTTGTTGTTATTAATTTATAAAATATTAAAGTGTATTTTATTGCCGTCAGACGGACAAACTGTGGATAAATGAAAGTCGTACTTATTTCTACCCGGTAGAGGTCCTGAGGAGCCAGAGTCCGGCTGCAGTCTGCCACCTGCTGGCTGCCTGAGGGAACTGCATCCACTGCAGCCGAGACCTGCAGAGAAGACCAGGAGGTCTGAGTGTTGGGGACCAAACCTGGGTTCCTCAGACCACCTGAGACCCTACCTGGCTGCTGGGAACTGGGTCATGAGGACGGCTGGTATCTATGGCAACGCTGATGTAGTGTAACTTGTCACACCTCTCCAGGTCACGGACCGACAGCGTACGGGGAACCATGTCCACGTCGTCCACATCGTCTAGACGCTCTGTCCATCTGATGAAGAGAGACATGAGGAGACCCCTCAGACCGGATCAGCTGTGGATCAGGTGACCTCAGACTGGATCAGCTGGAGGTCAGGTGACCTCAGACCGGATCAGCTGTGGATCAGGTGACCTCAGACCGGATCAGCTGGAGGTCAGGTGACCTCAGACTGGATCAGCTGGAGGTCAGGTGACCTCAGACCGGATCAGCTAGAGGTCAGGTGACCTCAGACCGGATCAGCTGTGGATCAGATGACATCAGACTGGATCAGCTGGAGGTCAGGTGACCTCAGATCGGATCAGCTGTGGATCAGGTGACCTCAGACCGGATCAGCTGGAGGTCAGGTGACCTCAGACCGGATCAGCTGTGGATCAGATGACATCAGACTGGATCAGCTGGAGGTCAGGTGACCTCAGACCGGATCAGCTGTGGATCAGGTGACCTCAGACCGGATCAGCTGGAGGTCTGGTGACATCAGACCAGATCAGCTGGAGGTCAGGTGACCTCAGACCGGATCAGCTGTGGATCAGATGACATCAGACTGGATCAGCTGGAGGTCAGGTGACCTCAGACCGGATCAGCTGTGGATCAGGTGACATCAGACTGGATCAGCTGTGGATCAGGTGACCTCAGACCGGATCAGCTGTGGATCAGATGACATCAGACTGGAGGTCTGGTGACCTCAGACCGGATCAGCTGTGGATCAGGTGACCTCAGACTGGATCAGCTGGAGGTCAGGTGACCTCAGACCGGATCAGCTGTGGATCAGATGACATCAGACTGGATCAGCTGGAGGTCAGGTGACCTCAGACCGGATCAGCTGTGGATCAGGTGACCTCAGACCGGATCAGCTGTGGATCAGATGACATCAGACTGGAGGTCTGGTGACCTCAGACCGGATCAGCTGGAGGTCAGGTGACCTCAGACCGGATCAGCTGTGGATCAGGTGACCTCAGACCGGATCAGCTGTGGATCAGATGACATCAGACTGGATCAGCTGGAGGTCAGGTGACCTCAGACCGGATCAGCTGTGGATCAGGTGACCTCAGACCGGATCAGCTGTGGATCAGATGACATCAGACTGGATCAGCTGGAGGTCAGGTGACCTCAGACCGGATCAGCTGTGGATCAGATGACATCAGACTGGATCAGCTGGAGGTCTGGTGACCTCAGACCGGATCAGCTGGAGGTCAGGTGACCTCAGACCGGATCAGCTGTGGATCAGATGACATCAGACTGGATCAGCTGGAGGTCTGGTGACCTCAGACCGGATCAGCTGGAGGTCTGGTGACCTCAGACCGGATCAGCTGTGGATCAGGTGACCTCAGACCGGATCAGCTGGAGGTCAGGTGACCTCAGACCGGATCAGCTGTGGATCAGGTGACCTCAGACCGGATCAGCTGGAGGTCAGGTGACCTCAGACCGGATCAGCTGGAGGTCTGGTGACCTCAGACCGGATCAGCTGGAGGTCTGGTGACCTCAGACCGGATCAGCTGTGGATCAGGTGACCTTAGACCGGATCAGCTAGAGGTCAGGTGACCTCAGACTGGATCAGCTGGAGGTCAGGTGACCTCAGACCGGATCAGCTGTGGATCAGGTGACCTTAGACCGGATCAGCTAGAGGTCAGGTGACCTCAGACCGGATCAGCTGTGGATCAGGTGACCTTAGACCAGATCAGCTGTGGATCAGGTGACCTCAGACCGGATCAGCTGGAGGTCAGGTGACCTCAGACCGGATCAGCTGGAGGTCAGGTGACCTTAGACTGGATCAGCTGTGGATCAGGTGACATCAGACTGGATCAGCTGTGGATCACGTGACATCAGACCGGATCAGCTGGAGGTCAGGTGACCTCAGACCGGATCAGCTGGAGGTCTGGTGACCTCAGACCGGATCAGCTAGAGGTCAGGTGACCTCAGACCGGATCAGCTGTGGATCAGGTGACATCAGACCGGATCAGGTGGAGGTCAGGTGACCTCAGACCGGATCAGCTGGAGGTCTGGTGACATCAGACCGGATCAGCTGTAGGTCAGGTGACCTCAGACCGGATCAGCTGTGGATCAGATGACATCAGACTGGATCAGCTGGAGGTCAGGTGACCTCAGACCGGATCAGCTGTGGATCAGGTGACCTCAGACCGGATCAGCTGGAGGTCTGGTGACCTCAGACTGGATCAGCTGGAGGTCTGGTGACCTCAGACCGGATCAGCTGGAGGTCAGGTGACCTCAGACCGGATCAGCTGTGGATCAGATGACATCAGACTGGATCAGCTGGAGGTCTGGTGACCTCAGACCGGATCAGCTGGAGGTCAGGTGACCTCAGACCGGATCAGCTGTGGATCAGATGACATCAGGCTGGATCAGCTGGAGGTCTGGTGACCTCAGACCGGATCAGCTGTGGATCAGGTGACCTCAGACCGGGTCAGCTGTGGATCAGGTGACATCAGACTCGATCAGCTGGAGGTCAGGTGACCTCAGACCGGATCAGCTGTGGATCAGGTGACATCAGACTGGATCAGCTGGAGGTCAGGTGACCTCAGACCGGATCAGCTGTGGATCAGGTGACCTCAGACCGGATCAGCTGTGGATCAGATGACATCAGACCGGATCAGCTGGAGGTCTGGTGACCTCAGACCGGATCAGCTGTGGATCAGGTGACATCAGACTGGATCAGCTGGAGGTCCTGTGACCTCAGACCGGATCAGCTGGAGGTCAGGTGACCTCAGACCGGATCAGCTGTGGATCAGGTGACCTCAGACCGGATCAGCTGTGGATCAGATGACATCAGACTGGATCAGCTGGAGGTCAGGTGACCTCAGACCGGATCAGCTGTGGATCAGATGACATCAGACTGGATCAGCTGGAGGTCAGGTGACCTCAGACCGGATCAGCTGTGGATCAGGTGACCTCAGACTGGATCAGCTGTGGATCAGATGACATCAGACTGGATCAGCTGGAGGTCAGGTGACCTCAGACCGGATCAGCTGTGGATCAGATGACATCAGACTGGATCAGCTGGAGGTCCTGTGACCTCAGACCGGATCAGCTGGAGGTCAGGTGACCTCAGACCGGATCAGCTGTGGATCAGGTGACCTCAGACCGGATCAGCTGTGGATCAGATGACATCAGACTGGATCAGCTGGAGGTCTGGTGACCTCAGACCGGATCAGCTGGAGGTCTGGTGACCTCAGACCGGATCAGCTGTGGATCAGGTGACCTCAGACTCGATCAGCTGGAGGTCAGGTGACCTCAGACCGGATCAGCTGTGGATCAGATGACATCAGACTGGATCAGCTGGAGGTCAGGTGACCTCAGACCGGATCAGCTGTGGATCAGGTGACATCAGACCGGATCAGCTGGAGGTCAGGTGACCTCAGACCGGATCAGCTGTGGATCAGGTGACATCAGACTCGATCAGCTGGAGGTCAGGTGACCTCAGACCGGATCAGCTGTGGATCAGATGACATCAGACTGGATCAGCTGGAGGTCAGGTGACCTCAGACCGGATCAGCTGTGGATCAGGTGACATCAGACCGGATCAGCTGGAGGTCTGGTGACCTCAGACCGGGTCAGCTGTGGATCAGGTGACCTCAGACCGGATCAGCTGTGGATCAGATGACATCAGACTGGATCAGCTGGAGGTCTGGTGACCTCAGACCGGATCAGCTGGAGGTTTGGTGACCTCAGACCGGGTCAGCTTTGGATCAGGTGACATCAGACTCGATCAGCTGGAGGTCAGGTGACCTCAGACCGGATCAGCTGTGGATCAGATGACATCAGACTGGATCAGCTGGAGGTCTGGTGACCTCAGACCGGATCAGCTGGAGGTCTGGTGACCTCAGACCGGATCAGCTGTGGATCAGGTGACATCAGACTCGATCAGCTGGAGGTCAGGTGACCTCAGACCGGATCAGCTGTGGATCAGATGACATCAGACTGGATCAGCTGGAGGTCAGGTGACCTCAGACCGGATCAGCTGTGGATCAGGTGACATCAGACCGGATCAGCTGGAGGTCTGGTGACCTCAGACCGGATCAGCTGTGGATCAGGTGACATCAGACTCGATCAGCTGGAGGTCAGGTGACCTCAGACCGGATCAGCTGTGGATCAGATGACATCAGACTGGATCAGCTGGAGGTCAGGTGACCTCAGACCGGATCAGCTGTGGATCAGGTGACATCAGACCGGATCAGCTGGAGGTCTGGTGACCTCAGACCGGATCAGCTGTGGATCAGGTGACATCAGACTGGATCAGCTGGAGGTCCTGTGACCTCAGACCGGATCAGCTGGAGGTCAGGTGACCTTAGACCGGATCAGCTGTGGATCAGGTGACATCAGACCGGATCAGCTGGAGGTCTGGTGACCTCAGACCGGATCAGCTGGAGGTCAGGTGACCTCTGAGCTGACCTGTCCCGGATCTGTGTCTCTCTGAGGTGTCTGATGAAGTCTGCGTAGAGCTGGCGGTGCTGCTGCCTCCACTGCTCCTCCTCCTCTGTGAAGGCGTAGTCATGGTCCACGTAGCGGTAGCGAGGAACACCGGTGAAGATGGTCCTGCAGCAGGAGGAAACACCAGGATGACATCACAGATGACATCACCGTTTGGACGTGTCTGAAGAGGGATGATGGTGAAGTGGAAGTGAGCGTCGTCCATCTCCACCTGTAGCAACGGGGTGAAGACGATGGCCGGAGGCTGGCAGCCCGGTCGTCAGGGAAGGCCAGGAACTCCTCCTCGTCCTCCTCCGTCTCCCCCCCATGCCTGTGCAACCGGGTCTTCTCAGCACTGAGCACCGCAGCTCGCACCGCCCCCCCGTACCGGGCCAGGTCACCACGCCGGAGCCGCGCCGGACTCGTCACCCCTGCAGCCACAACAGACACAAAGACGAGAACCTCAAAACCAGAAACCCCGCTCAGTCCGACCGGCAGACCACAGCAGCCCCCCCCCACCAGGCAGAGCTTAGATCTGACCTGCTGTCTGCAGCGACAGTGTAAGGAGACACTGACCGGGCGGACGGCGCTGGGTCACACCGCTGCAGGAGGCCGACAGCTGCAGCGTGACGGTGTGGAAGCTGCACACCTCCAGACCTGCAGAATCCCGGTCCGCGTCCCGCCGGAGAACAGGACCGACCACGTCCACTCTCTGACGCAGCCGGAAGCTGCCCTGCTGCCGCGGCCTGAAGCTCAGGACCACGTCCTGCAGAGACACAGTAGAGACCAGCTCCATCATGGAGGCAGGCTTCCTCACACACCGAAAGCTTCCAGCTGCGTTCACACTCTGGCCGGGTGGGAGGAAGAACGCTTAGGACATGTTTAGAATCATAAGATGACAGGATGCAGACAGGAACCGATCCTGACAGAAGAACCGCTGTCCCACACTCACCTGGCTCTGTCCCACACTCACCTGGCTCTGTCCCACACTCACCTGGCCATGTCCCAGACTCACCTGGCTCTGTCCCAGACTCACCTGGCCATGTCCCAGACTCACCTGGCTCTGTCCCAGACTCACCTGGCTCTGTCCCAGACTCACCTGGCTCTGTCCAAGACTCACCTGGCTCTGTCCCAGACTCACCTGGCTCTGTCCCAGACTCACCTGGCTCTGTCCCAGACTCACCTGGCTCTGTCCCAGACTCACCTGGCCATGTCCCAGACTGACCTGGCTCTGTCCCACACTCACCTGGCTCTGTCCCAGACTCACCTGGCTCTGTCCCAGACTCACCTGGCCATGTCCCAGACTGACCTGGCTCTGTCCCACACTCACCTGGCTCTGTCCCACACTCACCTGGCTCTGTCCCAGACTCACCTGGCTCTGTCCCAGACTGACCTGGCTCTGTCCCACACTCACCTGGCTCTGTCCCAGACTGACCTGGCTCTGTCCCACACTCACCTGGCTCTGTCCCACACTCACCTGGCTCTGTCCCAGACTCACCTGGCCATGTCCCAGACTGACCTGGCTCTGTCCCACACTCACCTGGCCATGTCCCAGACTGACCTGGCTCTGTCCCACACTCACCTGGCCATGTCCCAGACTGACCTGGCTCTGTCCAAGACTCACCTGGCTCTGTCCCAGACTCACCTGGCTCTGTCCCAGACTCACCTGGCTCTGTCCCACACTCACCTGGCTCTGTCCAAGACTCACCTGGCTCTGTCCCAGACTCACCTGGCTCTGTCCCAGACTCACCTGGCTCTGTCCCAGACTCACCTGGCTCTGTCCCACACTCACATGGCTCTGTCCCAGACTCACCTGGCCATGTCCCAGACTGACCTGGCTCTGTCCCACACTCACCTGGCTCTGTCCCAGACTCACCTGGCCATGTCCCAGACTGACCTGGCTCTGTCCCACACTCACCTGGCTCTGTCCAAGACTCACCTGGCTCTGTCCCAGACTCACCTGGCTCTGTCCCACACTCACCTGGCTCTGTCCAAGACTCACCTGGCTCTGTCCCAGACTCACCTGGCTCTGTCCCAGACTCACCTGGCTCTGTCCCCCAGACTGACCTGGCTCTGTCCCAGACTCACCTGGCTCTGTCCAAGACTCACCTGGCTCTGTCCCCCAGACTGACCTGGCCATGTCCCCCAGACTCACCTGGCTCTGTCCCCCAGACTCACCTGGCTCTGTCCCAGACTCACCTGACTCTGTCCCCCAGACTCACCTGGCTCTGTCCCCCAGACTCACCTGGCTCTGTCCCCCAGACTGACCTGGCCATGTCCCCCAGACTCACCTGACTCTGTCCCCCAGACTCACCTGGCTCTGTCCCAGACTCACCTGGCTCTGTCCCCCAGACTCACCTGGCTCTGTCCCAGACTCACCTGGCTCTGTCCCAGACTCACCTGGCTCTGTCCCCCAGACTCACCTGGCTCTGTCCCAGACTCACCTGGCCATGTCCCAGACTCACCTGGCTCTGTCCCCCAGACTCACCTGGCTCTGTCCCAGACTCACCTGGCTCTGTCCCCCAGACTAACCTGGCTCTGTCCCTGAGACTGACCTGGCTCTGTCCCCCAGACTCACCTGGCTCTGTCCCAGACTCACCTGACTCTGTCCCCCAGACTCACCTGGCTCTGTCCCCCAGACTCACCTGGCTCTGTCCCCCAGACTGACCTGGCTCTGTCCCCGAGACTGACCGGGCTCTGTCCCAGACTCACCTGGCTCTGTCCCCGAGACTGACCTGGCTCTGTCCCAGACTCACCTGGCTTTGTCCCCCAGACTCACCTGGCTCTGTCCCCCAGACTGACCTGGCTCTGTCCCCGAGACTGACCGGGCTCTGTCCCAGACTCACCTGGCTCTGTCCCCGAGACTGACCTGGCTCTGTCCCAGACTCACCTGGCTTTGTCCCCCAGACTCACCTGGCTCTGTCCCGGCTCGACGGTGGCTGCCGACGGCTCGGCGCTGAAATGCGCGACTTTCCGGAAGCGAAAGCTGACAGGAAGCTGAGGACAGCGGTTCTGTAGGACACAGAGCAGGTCCACCCGCTGGCCCGAGACACAGCTGGGGAAATGGAACCGTGGAGACGGAGACGGCACCAGAGACACAGGGACACCAGACCCAGTCACCGCCAGCTCCATGCCGCCAGACGCTACAGGGACAGAGACCATGACAGAGATGGAGACAGAGAGAGAGACGGAGACAGAATCAGGATACGAGACAAAGACAGAGAGAGAGAGAGAAACAGAGATGGAGACAGAGATGGAGACAGAGACAGACAAAGAGACAGAGATGGAGACAGAGATAGAGATGAAGACAGCGACGGAGACAGAGACAAAGATGGAGACAGAGATAGAGACCGAGACAGAGACGAAGACAGAGAGAGAGAGACAGAGATGGAGACGGAGACAGAGAGAGAGAGACGGAGATGGAGACAGAGACAGAGAGAGAGACAGAGATGGAGACGGAGACAGAGAGAGAGACGGAGATGGAGACAGAGCCAGAGATGGAGACAGAGACAGAGACACAGATGGAGACAGAAACGAAGACAGATATGGAGAAAAAGATGGAGACAGAGAGAGAGACAGAGATGGAGACGGAGACAGAGAGAGAGACGGAGATGGAGACAGAGCCAGAGATGGAGACAGAGACAGAGACACAGATGGAGACAGAAACGAAGACAGATATGGAGAAAAAGATGGAGACAGAGACAGAGATGGGGACAGGACAGGAGACAGGGAGGGAGACAGAAATGGAGACAGAGACAGGGATGGAGACAGAGACAGAGACAGAGACAGGATACGAGACAAAGACAGAGACAGAGATGAAGACAGAGACGGAGAC
>JALJCO010001391.1:0-37500 GCA_023101725.1 Atherinomorus stipes
TAAATATCAATATATCAGCATATGAAAATATTATGATATTTCATATGCAGATTTCATATTGATATTTAAAAGCAGGAAATTCCACGAGATTTCACAAAAATTTACAAGATTTCGTGACAGAAGGATTGATACCGCGTTTTTAAATACAAATACACCAGCATATGAAAAATATTGCGATATTTCATATGCAGATTTCAATTTTGATATATAAAGCAGGAAATTCCCACGAGAGTTCACAAAAACTCACAAGATTTCGTGACAGAACAATTGATACCGTGTTTTTAAATATCGATATATCAGCATATGAAAATATTGCGATATTTCATATGCAGATTTCATACTGATATTTAAAAACATGAAATCCAACGAGATTTCACAAAAACTCACAAGAGTTTGTGACAGAACAATCAATACCATCTTTTTAAATATCGATATGATATTTTCATATGAAAATATTACGATATTTCATATGCAGACTTTCATACTGATATTTAAAAGCATGAAATTTCAACGAGATTTCCCAAAAACTCACAAGATTTCGTGACAGAACAATCGATACCAGCGTTTTTAAATATCAATTTGATATCAGTATATGAAAATATTGCGATATTTCTTATGCAGATTTGAGACTGATATTTAAAAACATGAAATCCCACAAGATTTCCCAAAAACTCACAAGATTTCGTGACGGAACGATCAGTACTGTGTTTTTAAATATCGGTATGATATCAGCATATAAAAATATCACGATATTTCATGTGAAGATTTCACATTGATATTTAAAAACCTGAAATTCCACGAGATTTCACATAAACTCACAAGATTTCGTGACTGAACGATCCGATACCATTTTTTTTTAAAAGATCTATCTGATATCAGCATATGAAAATATCGCGATATTTCATATGCAGATTTCATATTGATATTTAAAAGCAGGGAAATTCCACGAGATTTCACAAAAACTCACAAGATTTCGTGACAGAACAATCGATATCACTTTGTGGAATATCAATATGATATCAGCATATGAAAATATTGCTATATTTCTTATGCAGATTTCATACTGATATTTTAAAACATGAAATCCCACGAGATTTCACTCAAACTCACAAGATTTCGTGACGGAACGATCAATACTGTGTTTTTAAACATCATATGATATCAGTATATGAAAATATCACGATATTTCATGTGAAGATTTCATATTGATATTTAAAAACCTGAAATTCCACGAGATTTCACATAAACTCCCAAGATTTTGTGACAGAACGACCGATACTTCATATTTTAAAAGATCTATATGATATCAGCATATGAAAATATCACAATATTTCATATGCAGATTTCATATTGATATTCAAAAACATGAAATTCCACAAGATTTCACAAAAACTCTCAAGATTTCGTGACAGAATGATCAATAGATGTGTTTTTAAATATCAATATGATATCAGCATATGAACATATCGCAACATTTCTTATGCAGTTTTCTATATTGATATTTAAAAGCAGGAAATTCCACTAGATTTCACAAAAACTCACAAGATTTTGTGACGGAACAATCAAATACCACGTTTTTAAATATCAATATGATATCAGTATATGAAAATATTGCGATATTTCAGTGTATCGACATTTTTTCTCAGCTGTATTTATGGATAAGTGGTCTGCGTGTTAATGTGACCGCTGACTCCAGACCAGCTCTCCCTCTGCATACTCTGTGCCGCCGCTGCTCTCGTATATTTCACGTCTCCGTCAGGTTGCAGCCCGGTCTCTGTGGGAAACATCTGCTTGTTGTTCTCGCTGCTTTTAGCTGTTAGATGCTGGCTTATTGCCGTGCGGTAAAGTTGGGACTGAGTGAGCATCTGTTTTATGTTATTGCTCATGAATGTCTTTAAAAAGTGAATTTATTCGTGTAAAAAAGAGAACAAAACTCAGCAGGACACTAAAACACGACGTCTCATGTATACAACATTGTTTTGGTCGTAAAACACTTCAGATTCAAGTTTGTGCTCGTTGCAGGTATGTTTTATTGTGCCCCACCGGCATGGCGGGAGGGTAGTGTTTATGTGTTTGTATGCTGATGGGGGTGGTGGGAGTGGGGGGATTTGGGCACTAGGGAAATAAACCGGTGCCTGCCAGGAAAACATTTCCCCCCTTCATTCACCACCTCCACCCCGGCAGCCCCATCGTCTCCATGTCTTGATGCTTCTATTGTGTGAGGATGAAGCCGGAGCTGTAGATCCCAACTCCAGGCCAGGATGGACGACATCATCCAGCTCCTGCAGTTATGTGTAAAACGCGGGGTCGTCCAGGTCATGGAGGGGCCTGCTGTTCCATCACGCTAAAGCCTCCACGTTCCCTCGTTCTCCTCCGTGTGTGATTGGTACAAGGTCTCGGTTGCCGTGCGCTTGGTATGTTTGCCGTGCGTGCATAATTAGCTGTATGTGCTCGCTGTAACGTTCGCTTTTGATCTACTGATATTTATAAGTGCAGGATTTGTGGCGGTGCAATCGCACGCCGTGCACCCCCTCGCAGACAGACAGGGGTTCATTGTGGGGGAGGCTATGCTGCCACGCTCAGCGCTCAGGATAAAGATGAAAGAGGACATGGTGCCTGGTATCAATATCATCACTTCCTCTAACAAGGAGCTTTTTTTAAATCATCCATCTGTTTTATTCATCAAATATTCGTGATGCGCAATATTATCGGCTCGGTATTGGACGATATTTTCTTATTTTATTTGTTTGCTTCAAAGAAACAAAAAGAAAAAGAAAAAAAATGTTTCAAGGCAGATCTTAAAAAAGTCCTGAAATGATAGTGATACAGAAATATCGCATTCTAAATAAAACAGTTATCAATATAATTAACAGTAGGTGATATTTGGTGGTGAACCCACAGAATGCTGTTTTTTTGTTTGTTTGTTTTTTTCTTTTTTAAAATCCATTTATAATGTTGCACAAGGAATGAATATCAGCTTTTGTATTGTATCGGCCATAAGAAGCAGAAAATGATCGGATATCGGTTGAAATTTTTCATGTTGTCCATGACTAATTACATAATTTTTAGCTTTGATATTGGTAACGGTCATGAAAAGCAGAAAATCATTGAGTAATCGATATCAGCTGAAATTTTTCATATTGGGGGGGGGGGGGGGGGGGGGGGGGTGCATCACTAATTACATTAATTTCACCTTTAATACAGGTATTGTCATGAAAAGTAGAAAATTATCTGTATGGGTTAAAATGATATCATGCATTGCTAATTGCATCATTTTCAGTTTTAATATTGGTATTATGTCAAAGAAAAGGAAAATAATCTGTTATTGTATCAGTTTGAATTTTTCATATCATGCATCACCATTTATATCATTTCAGCTTTAGTATCTGTATCGGCCATGAGAAGCAGAAAATTCTTGGTAATCGGTATCGGTTCAAATTTTTCATGCTTTATACACAACTCCACTATTTCCTGAACTTAAGGCAGCTCCTTTGTTTCCTGTCTTTCTATTACTGGACGAGCTGATTAATCTAGGTGTGTCTGGCTACTGTCGTCATGGTTACTAATGTCGGGCACATCTCTGGATTGATCAGGTTGCCTCGGAATGAAAGACAGGAAACGGAGGAGCTGGCTTTGGGTTAAGATGAGTTGTGTAGCTTTAACATCGTATGGCCGAAGCCGAAAATTATTGGTAATCATATTGGTTGAAATTTTTCATATCATGCATCACTAATTACATCATTTTTAGCTTTAATATAGGTATCGGCCATGAAAAGTTGAAAATTATCGGCATCTGTTGAAATTTTTCATATTTAGCATTTTTAATTACATAATTTTCAGCTTTAATATTGGTATCAACCATGAGAAGCAGAAAATTATTGGTTATTGGTAGCAGTTTAAATTTTTTCATATCGTGCATCACTAATTATATCATTTTCAGCTTTAATATTGTATCGGCCATGTGAAGCAGAAAAAATTATCGGTAATCGGGGATCAGTTTAAATTTTTTCTTTTTTTGTGTATCACTTTCAAAAACATTCCTCTCTAGTCTGAACTTTCCCTGCTGTGAAATTCATACGAGTACAGAGAGAGAAAGCTGGCAGCGTCTAATCAGCAAAATTGGTTTAACTGAAATTCTGATTCAGCAGTTTTTGGCTGAGGAGCAGCAACTGTGATTTAATGTCTGTAAATCAGCCAATCACGTGCCAGCTTGTTGTCTCGCTGACTCTCCTCTCGGCTTCACGGGCCGTGGCCTTGTCGTTGGCGGACCTTTTTAGGAAGGTGTTAAATGCTCGCAGAAGAGGGAGTGTGTGAGAGGGAAGCAGAAATTGTGTTGGTGGGGAGGAGGGGAGCGATATCAGGAATCTGCTGAGTCATCATGACTGGTCTAAGGATGATCGCTCAGCAGCAGCAACAATAGCCTCTCTTTACTCTCTCGCACACACACACAAGTCTGCGAGATGAAACACAAAGCGTGTGATTGAGAGCTGGTGGAGATGCTCAGCTAGCGGAGTCGTGCACTGGAAGGACTGATCTCATCTTTGTTGGACCTCTGACTCACACGTCTGCCTTAGCGCTTTTGTCTCTTGTTTGCACCTCGGTGCAGCAGCGTATGCATCGCTTCGTCCCTGGTGGCTCCCCGGCTCTCGTTGGGGAAGGTGTGTGCATGCATGCGACAGGGTTGTAGTAGTTAGTGTTCCCTGGAGTTCTTGCCTCAGCTTTTACCACTTCCTCCTGCTCTCGCTCATGTCTTTCCCATTGGCCTGAAGCCAGCCAATGAGAGCCGAGTAGCGGAAAGGTAGTGGGCACTGTCAGTGAAACCACAAAGAAACAAGAAGTCAAGGAAATTCTCAAAAAAGTTTTTTACTTTCTATCATGCAGTCAATGTTAACGTTGGGGTAAAATGTAAGTTTGAATGTATAATGCATGCACAGACAGATTTTGCTTATTTAAAAGAAAAAGCACATTTTAATGCAATTTGCCTTGCTTTTATATATACTCTATATGTATAGGCCTGTGTGTGTGTATATATACTGTATGTATAACCGGGCAGGATTTGATCCCCAGACTCTGGGGGAGAGTCGTGCGCGCTGACCATTCAGCAAAGGGGACATCCCAGTCTAGGTGCATGATCACTCCGGAGGGATCGTGACAGGACTGTCAACTGCCACATTCAGCAGCTGGCAGCAGATTCTGCTCCAGAATGTCTCTACTTTTCTCCATTCTTTCTTCCTTCCATGGTATGAAGTCTGCCAGTACCACATGCTGAACAGCCCACACTATGATGTTCCCACCTCCAAACTTTACTGTTGCTAGGTGGTTTTGGGTCAAATGCAGTGCCATTTCTCCTCCAAACATGTTGTGTCTTTTGACATTTGAAGACTTCAGTTCTGGTCTCATCTGACCAGACTATGTTTTCCCCAGAATGTCATGGGGTTTGTCCAGACGTTGTGTTGCAAACTTCAAACGAGCATCAACATGCTTCTTCTTCCAGAAATGGTTCTGTGTGGTGTGCGTGCATGAAGGCCATGGCGGTTGAGTGCGTTCCTTCTTTTGATACAACAGATTACATATACATACACAAACACACTCTCTCTCACACACACACACACACACACATACATACATACATACATACATACATACTATATACCATGTATATATATGTATATATATATATATATATATACAATTAAATTTCATGATTTGCCTTTCTATTACAAAATAACAAAACATGATTTATCAAAATTTGATAATAATTTACATTAAACTGTGTTTCATTTTTTTCAGTTCATTTTGAACCACTCTTTCGAGAGGGACCCAACTGCAGTCACGAGACGTCACGATATATCCAAACCACGTGCCGTGAGGTCCCAATCGGAAGTTTGTTCTTCATGCAACTTACTAAAATTTAACCCCTAACCCTGACCCTTCTCCTAACCCTAACCACCCGACTACACCAAACGCATCTGTCTGCAACAAGATACAGTAGATACTCTTAGTGGTGTTAACTTCCGCTGAAAACTTCCTGTATGGACTTGATATATGGCGCCGTCCTTATCGGCTATTGTAACTGCAGTTAGGTGTTTTGCTCTCTTTCATGAGCAATATATATTATTGGCATCTTTGATTGTTGTCATAATCTCTGTTTTATTGACTTTTATTCATCATTTTTAATTTGTTTAATTGTACTTTATTAACTCATACAGCTTGATAAGGTACAAAAATGGACCATGAAGGTACAGAAATGTCTTTCAGAAAGGAACCCCCCCAGCAACAAGCTTTGTACCCTTTTAAGTTCAAACTGGTACCTCTATTTTTGAGTGTATATATTTGGGTTTGTACGTCTCCACAACGTTCCTTTTCCTCGTGATTCTAGTTTAATATGTTTACGTTTTTGTAAATCTCTTGCTGATGGGTCGTCCCTCCGTGTGTTCCTGCAGGTCTGTGCAGAAGAGCAAGGCGCTCTTGTGGCATGACGACGACTAACAAGGGAAATAAAGCCTTAAAGTTGTAAGCGTGCGTTCATGCATGTCCGTGCTTTGGTTGGTAGGCCTGAGTAACGACCCCCGCTCCTCTGGCGTCCTCCAGGTGAAGCGAGAGCCGGGGGAGAATGGCACCAGCCTCACCGACGAGGAGCTGGTGACCATGTCGGTGCGGGGAGCTGAACCAGCACCTCCGCGGGCTCTCCAAGGAGGAGATCCTGCAGCTGAAGCAGCGGCGGCGCACCCTGAAGAACCGGCTACGCCGCCAGCTGCCGGGTGAAGCGGGTCACCCAGAAGGAGGAGCTGGAGAAGCAGAAGGCCCAGCTGCAGCAGGAGGTGGACAAACTGGCCAATGAGAACGCTTCCATGAGGATGGAGCTGGACGCTCTGAGGTCCAAGTACGAGGCGTTGCAGACCTTCGCCAGGACCGTGGCCCGGAGCCCCACCGTCGGGGTCGGGGTGAGGGCCGGAGGGGGAGGGGGAGGGGTGGCGTCCTCCGTCATCGGTCCGCTCATACCGGGGAAGGTGGCCACGGCCACCAGCGTCATCACAATAGTCAAGTCAAAGACAGACGCGCGGTCGTGAGGGGGTGAGGAGCACCAGGGTGGAGGATCTTCTCTCTGCTGCCCCCTTCTCCTCCACCTGCACCGGCTCCAGCTGGGCAGCATCGCCTCGGCCTGGCGATGGACGGAAACAGAGCAGGAACAGTTCTACAGGGTCACTGAACGGATGGAAATGTCGCAGAACGGGACAACCATCTGATTTCATGTTGGAAAAGGAAATCTGAAAATCTGAAATGTCCAAAACGCTGAAATCTTCCAACTTGTTCCAATGTTTCACTTCATCAGTGCTGATACTGTAAAGCTTGAAGCAGGGATGGCCGATACCAGATTTCCCCCTGCCGATACCATACCAGAAGTTTGCGGTACTTTTTCCACCAATGCCGATACTTTTTGTCCCTTAAAAGAAAATCACATGATTGTACAGTTTGCATTAATATCTTGAATGCAGGGACGATGTTAGATATAAGTAAAACTAGAAAACAGAAGTACTGGAAAGAAATACTTTTAAACAAAATAAATTATATTGATGAGTAAATAAAACAAAAATATGATTAAAACTTCTTTCAATTATCAAATTACTTACGTACAGGTGAAGATTATTTACATTTATTCAGATGAAAATGATCAAATATAAAATATAATGGTAATTTTAAATTTACCAAAACATCATCATCATCATCACTAACAGTAGCAGCATCATCATGACATCTGATAGGCTACCACCATCATGTGATACAGAAGCTAGAATCTGATAGGCTACCACCATCATGTGATACAGAAGCTAGAATCTGATAGGCTACCACCATCATGTGATACAGAAGCTAGAATCTGATAGGCTACCACCATCATGTGATACAGAAGCTAGAATCTGATAGGCTACCACCATCATGTGATACAGAAGCTAGAATCTGATAGGCTACCACCATCATGTGGTACAGAAGCTAGAATCTGATAGGCTACCACCATCATGTGATACAGAAGCTAGAATCTGATAGGCTACCGCCATCATGTGATACAGAAGCTAGAATCTGATAGGCTACCGCCATCATGTGACACAGAAGCTAGAATCTGATAGGCTACCACCATCATGTGATACAGAAGCTAGAATCTGATAGGCTACCACCATCATGTGATACAGAAGCTAGAATCTGATAGGCTACCACCATCATGTGATACAGAAGCTAGAATCTGATATGCTACCACCATCATGTGATACAGAAGCTAGAATCCGATGGTACTGATCGTAGTATCGACTCCATGGTATCAATATGCCCATGTCTATCTGGCTGGTATCGTAGTATCGACTCCATGGTATCGATGTGCCCATCTCTATCTGGCTGGTATCGAAGTATCGACTCCATGGTATCAATATGCCCATGTCTATCTGGCTGGTATCGTAGTATCGACTTCCATGGGTATCGATGTGCCCATCTCTATCTGGCTGGTATCGAAGTATCGACTCCATGGTATCAATATGCCCATCTCTATCTGGCTGGTATCGTAGTATCGACTCCATGGTATCAATATGCCCATCTCTATCTGGCTGGTATCGTAGTATCGACTCATGGTATCGATGTGCCCATCTCTATCTGGCTGGTATCGAAGTATCGACTCCATAATATCACTATGCCCATCCCTATTTGGCTGGTATCGAAGTATTAACTCCATGGTATCACTTCCCCCATTCCTATCTGGCTGGTATCGGCTCCAGGTATCGCTGTGCCCATCCCCATCTGGAGGTGCAGAACAATCCTGTGAGGAAATGAGCTGAAAAGATGTAAAATTGGAGACATGATGATGAAAGAACAGCAAACTTCAGATTATACGTTCTGTACGTATCGGATCCTGCAGTTCGGATCGTGGATTTGTGAACGAGAGGTTGTCGGATTTCTGTGACCGGCTGATTTCAGTGGCTGAGGCTCCATCTTGTTCCACCTACCCAAGAACTTTTTCAGAAAAGTACTATAGAAATATATATTATACGATGGTGGTAACTGTATTTCTACTGTTTTGTACCGTGTTGTCATTCACATGAGGTCCAAGGTGTTTTCTCTGTGTGTGAATTGTTATATATCAGGAATTCTGTGAAATTCTGTGGCGCGTGTTTGTTTTGGTATCGCTATATTTAGTTAGCTGTATTATTTTTCTAGTTTCCTAACTTTTGATGCGACTCTCACTCTCTTATCTTCTCTTTGTCGTTCCTGTTTTGTTTTCTTTCTCTCATCTCCAACTGGCTTCCATAATTGCATTCAGTACTTCCTGGACTTATCCGAAAGAAGGGGTCAAGGACATTGATGTTATGAACAAAAACTGAAAGAAAAACACAAAAAATATGTTATTGATTTCTTTTAGTATGTGAGAGTATTGGGGTGGGGAAAACCTGAGTTAGGGCTGGGCTATTAATGGAAAATCAGTCAAAACCGCCATTCAGAACAATGAATCGATGTAATCTTGCTCGCGTCAATTATTTCTGTTATTTCTCTCGGCAATATTAATATTTATTAGATGACCAATATATAGTTAAGTGAAAGGAAGTACACAGTTTATTTTAAAATAAACACTGGCTTCTTTTATATTACGAGAATATTTGCAACAAATACTAAAACTCCGAGGACTAAAAGCAAACAACGCTGAAAAAAACTGTCAATTAATTGTAATTGAGGCAACATGTTCAATTAATCGTGAGTTTGATTCGATGTCATCTCGCCCCTACGGAAACATATTGCATTCACCTGAGAAAAAAAAACATACTGTTTTTCTGAATTAACAAGATCATTTTAACAAAAATATAGAATTTTTGTCTCTAGAAATTAATAAGATAATTTCATTAAAAATGAAAAAATTCTTTTTTTAAATTAAGGAAATTAATTTAGCAAAAAATAAAAACCCAGTTTTTTACAATTATCGAGACGATTTTAACAAAAAAATATTTTGTTATTCACATTAGTGAGGGGATTTAAGTAAAATAAAAACGTTCTGTTTTTTAAATTAAGGAAATTATTTTAACAAAAAATAAAAACGTTCAGTTATTTTACATTATTGAGATGATTTTAACAAAAAAATGTGTTTTTTTTTTCATTATTGAGGGGATTTTAACAAAAATAAAATTTTTTGTTTTTCAAAATTGAAGAGATGATTTTAACAAAAAATGAAAATGTTTTGTTTTAAAAAATTAAAAGGATAATTTAACAAAAATAAATGCTCTGTTTTTCAAGATTAACGCTTTGATTTTAACAAACAAAAACATTCTGTTTTTCTGACTAGCAAGACCATTTTTTTAACAAGTTTTATTTTCTGAATTAATGAAATTTTTTTTTTTGGGGGGGGGGGGGGTGTAATAAAACTTATCTCGTTAATTTATGAAAACAGAGCAGTTTTATTTTTTCAGTTGGCTGCAGTAGGCTTCCGTACACAGCCCTTGTTGAAAGTGGAATAATCATGCATGAACCAAAACAAGCTCAAATAATCAATTAATTTTCCTTTGATTGATGGTGATGTTGATTTTTGTGATAATCGCCCAGCCCTAACCTGAGCATAATCAAGATTTAGGGGTTTTTTTATGTCTGAAAAATTAGGAAGGGCAAGTGCCTTGGTCTCCTAGCAACGTGCAAAAAGGAAGTGAGTGGAACTGAGGAAGGACGGCAGCGATTCAGCGCTGGTTTAAACTGATGATTTAAAAGGAAAAAAAGATCATAACAGCATTTAATTATTGCTGTGTTGTTGTGTGAGCTGTGCAGTCGCCATCAGAACTTATAATATCAATAACACTTATTTATGTAGCTGTGGAAAGAAAGCTGTGCACAGCAGGAGTCCATATTTATGCTGATTTTCCTGCATGAAAGCAACGTGTTCGAGCTTTGCTGCTCCATCATCAGTTGGAAGATTTTATGAACATGCTAGTAAGTTCCTATTGGCTGCTGACTCTGCGTCTTTATCATTACAGGCCAGGAAACTGGTTTAGCCTGAACTCAGCACGGTTTCTGCTGCATTTCCTTTGCTTTTCACCACAAATCTCACTTTGCATGTTTAAAACCTGGTTCCTGACGGAGCGGTCGGGGTAACGGGGAGAACTACGAAGTTTCTGAATTTCCAGTCGCACAAATGGGCTGTAAGTTTTGCGGGCTTAACCTTAAAAGTAGTCCTTCGTAGTGTTCTATACTCAGAGAGTCTCTGTACGGTGGAGTCTGTAATTTTATAAAGAAGATTATCTTTGCATCGTTTGTAATGACATGTAAAAAAAAAAAAGGTATTACAAAATCTGTTTGATATACAATATGTCTCTATTTTGCAATTGTACCAAAAGTGGCTTAACTACTGAATAGCTTTGTTTCTCTCTAGTGAATAGGCACGTGTGTGTAGCGGTGGATAGCGTGTGGTGTGCTGTACGTGACGAGGTAATATAGTGTTCACTGTTTCATGGGTACGACTTTGATCTGTTGGATTTGGGGCTGAAGCGGATGATGACACGGTGTGTAACTGCACTCTTCCTGCAACCTGAAATCTTCGTCCTGGTCTCAGTTGCTGCAGACGCATCAGATCCGTGCTGGATCTGCACCTATGAGGATCGGCTGACCCGCTTTTACGCCTCTCTGAGGGGCTTTATTTTCGGCTGTGGTCGTGTTCGGGGCCTGCTGTTGCAGATGCGATGACCCACCGGAGGAGAGAGGTGTTGGGGTGAACCTCAGAAGCTTTGTGTTGTCGCATATTCAGGTCACCTGGCAGCGTAGCAGAGATGTGAAACTCGGTCTGCAGGGCTTTACGGCTGCATCACTACTTTAACAGCTTCCGAGCGTGTGATGAGGGTTCTTGGGGTTTTGCTGTGTACATTTTTATTTATATTTAATGTTGTATTTGTTTTAAACTGTTCTGCAGGTGTCAGGGAAGTGAAATGTACGGAAGAGGATTAGGGACACTAGAGAAAACAAATAAAATTCTAAGAAAAAAAGTCAGAATTATGACTTTTTCCAGAACATTTGAGAAAAATAAAATTCCTAGCATTATTTTTTTTTCAATTTCTGAAAATGTTATAATTCTGACTTTAATTTCAGAATTCTGAGGGGAAAAAAAGTCAGAATTCTGAGATTAAAGTCATAATTCTGGATTATTTCCAGAACATTTGGGGGGATTTAAGGGCGTTTTTTCTGAAAAAGTCTGAATTATGACTTTTTTCAAGATCATTTGAAAAAAATCTTTCTCCAGATCATTTTTCAATTTCTGAAAAATTCAGAATTCTGATTTTTTTTCTCTGAATTTTTTTTTCTTCAGTGGCCTTAATCTTCTTCCGTAGAAAGACATCTGTTGTTGTATACGTTGTTTTATAAAGTGAGCCTATAATCTGCTATTTAACTGTGGAGAGTGGAGGTTTACCTTTGAGGGAGACGGGAACGTTTTTAACCTGATTTAAAGTTTTTCACAGTGAGGAAAACACGGCGAACAAGCAGCCTTTTACCTGAACCGCCCCCCCTCCACTGTGACCGAAGCTGGTCAGCTGTGCCACCTCTGTGCAGTTTGTACGATTAGTGTGTTTTTCCTCATCTGTGCAGAACCTTCAAATAATAGATCTGAAGAACGAAGAAAGGCTGAATATCCCTTTTCCACTGATAACTACTTGCCTGCTTAGATGGGCGTGAGCCCAGAGAGCTCCAAATGTCAAATGAAAATGACTTATCACTCGTGGTATTCAGCTGCAAATGGATGTCAGTGTCACACCCGGTTTGTTTATGCGTTCAGATAAAATGCTTTGTTATGACTGGATGCCGTTTCTTCAGATGTATTTCTGTCTCTGATACTTCCATGTCTTTGTGTTTGCTTTTCCACTGGCAGGTCTTGCGCATTGTGCGGCCATTTTAATATAAAATAGGGAGAAACACGACCAGGTTGTGTTAAACTGTCCAACTGTTTGTGCCTCTGTCAAACAAAACGTGTCATCCTTTGTACTTTTACTGTCCGGCCACTCTGAAACGGATGCGGTATACTGTTAACATGGCTGCTGTTGAGTAGATTTGTCTGATTATCCAAACCGTAGGGCAGAATTAGGACTCCTGCCACCCAGAGGAAGTGATGCTATCGTAGCTGTTTCGTTTTTATAACCGATAGTACAACGTGATGTAGGTTAAAGAATATTTATACCTGATAATAACTGCCAGTGCCCGTTTGTCTCTGCTAAAATCTAGTTTGTGTTGTGGCTTTTACTCAGTTTCACTTAAAGGTACACCGTGTAACTTCTGACCCAAACATCAGCCTGATGTCAGTGATAATAGATGATTTCTGGGTTAATATCCAGCACTTGACGTATGTGGGGGCTCTGAGGGGGCTGCCCTCTTCTAAAACCAGACACGGTAACTTTACAGGAGCGGATCCGTCTCTCTTTGATCATGTGACCTGGAGGCTTTGCTTTAAGGCTCCATGACTTCACCATCAGCTGATCAAAGTGGTCTGAAAACATAATTCCAAAACAGCCACAGAGACTAGCTGTGTTTCTGTTACACCGAGAATCTCACGACATAAATATTGCAATTAAAAAATCGTAATGGAAACAGATGAATTAAAAAAAAAAACGGAACTATCGCAAAAAAGTTTGTATGACGCGATTTTTCAGACGTTTTGTCACATCAGTTTTTCACTAAAGTGTAATGGAAACGCTTCTTTTGCATTTACAGCCATCAGGCGTGACATGAGGGGGGGGGGGGGGGGGGGGGGGGCTAAATCCAGTTTTCCCTCTTAATTATGATGTTTACGATCATTACGATCACATCAACTTTGAAATTGGAGTGAAAAGATGCCTTCAAATGCTAGCTGCATTTCCACACTCTTAAAAACAGAGGTACCAGTTTGTTCTTAAAAGGGTCCAAAGCTTGTTGCTGGGGGGTTCCTTTTTTGAAAGACATTTCTGTACCTTCGATCCTGGTCCATTTTTGTACCTTATCAAGCTGTATGAGTTAATAAAGTACAATGAAACCAATCATAATAATATAAAAACTATAATTATACTACTGTTTAGAAGTACTCCTATTTATAGTTATTGTACAAGCTACACACATTTTTCAATGCTGCAGGTACCCTTAGGGTTGAAATGGTACAAATGTGTACTTTCTATTACTTTGGACCCTTTTTCATAGTATATAGGTACTTCTGGCCTCATAAAGACCAATATTGTACTTTTGAGAGAACATTTGTAACAAATGTACCTACAGGTACAGAAATGTTCCTGTCTGTACCTCTGTTTTTGAGTGTGCATCTCACCTAGAATTTTCAAGTATCGCAATTAAAAACTGGTAATGAAACACCGGGGGAAAAAAAAATCAAATTTCACCAAAAAGTTTTTACGCTCTCATGAGATTTTTTCAGACGTTTCCATAAAACAGTTTTTGCATAAGTGTAATGGAAACACTTTTTTTTTTGCATTTACAGCCATCAGGCGTGACATGGGGGGCTAAATCCAGTTATTCCCTCTTAATGACGATGTTTACGATCATTTACAAGCATTAACTGTGGAATCTGAGTGATGGGGAAGTTTTACCAGACATATACAGGCCGATATTAAAAAAGTAAATAGTCGTAATTCCACAAACAGAACTAATTTCCGGACAACATCCGGACAACATGCATGGTTTAATGCTGCCATCGTGGTATCGCATGTGCTGCCCTCAAAGTGGAGTCTGGATTTTACCAGAATTACGACTGATGGACTGAACACCTGCACATCTCAACTTTACTTTTGTAGAAATGCTGCTTTTATTTTCCGAAAACGTGTCATGAAAAGGCAGCAGCTGTTTAACTGTTTGCGATAGTCGTGTGGGAAGTTACAGGTCTAGAGCCCCCTAGTGGCCAAATGTACACGGTGTCCCTTTAACAGTTAAATGTGAAGCATTTTATTTTTTAAATCCATATCCAATACGAGGAAGAGATAATGAGAATTATTTATGTTTTCAGGATGTGAATTTCCAGTTTGAAGCAAACTTTTTGGACGAATGAGGTTAAATATTCCAGAAGTGTAATCCAGATATTCACTCGGCATGCCGACGCAGACCAGAGTTTATGAGCTGTAAGACACACTGACCTTATTTTCCACGGTCTGCTCAGGGGTCAAACCCTCCATACGATAAGATGTTTCATCACAAAGCGGAGCAACTGTTCCCATAAATAATTTACAGGGCTGGAAAAAGAGGCGGCTGAGACACATTTGATAAATCTTTCCAAACATCCAGTTCTTCTAGAAGACGCCAATCATTAACTCCTTATCTCGGCCGGTCGGTATGCAGTCATTTAGTTGTTTTCCTGTCTAGTGAATCACACGCTGCACTCTAAAAGCCCTTTCACCCACCGGTGATCCAGATCGATGACAGTAAATGAACCGAGGATTCCTTCGATGATTGTTTGGGGTTTCCATCAATAATGATGTTTGCTTTGCATCTTCCTCTCTGCCATCGCTTCAACAACCTCTACTGGAAATGTTTTTACACAGATTTCAGGTATTATTCGTCCCTCTTTTCTTTACCCGCTTGTCTCGTGTGAGATTCATGAGCTCACGGGGACGTTTTGTCTTTCTAAAGGTGGTTGGTTTAAAGCTGTACACGAGTAGTGCGTTTGTATGAATATGGCGTAATATTCTGAAAAAGCCCTTGTAATAGGAAATTCAGTGTTTTGTAATATTTCTGTATGGGGTGTGATAAATTATTCTACGAAAGTACTTTCTATGGGAAAACCTTATAATGTGACAGTCTTTGTAAGTATTTATCTTCAACTAAATTATTGTACTTTTTTGGCAGTTTGTTGATTGTGATGATGACAAGGTATTGGTAATCATGGAATTAACTGTTTCATCATCGGTCCAATGCAGCTTTTAATTTATTGATGTATATACTGTACGTTTGTTGATAAACAGCTTACTTTATTTTGTATATGACCAATAAACATGTTTTAAAATGCAATAAAATGTGTGCATCGTGTAATTGTGCAGTATAATTATAATTTTTAAGTAAAGCATTTTTACTTTTGTGTTTCACATAAATGTATTTAATGCACCAAAGTGCAAATACCTTCATTTCAGCAATAGTCTGCCTGCACAACTCCACTACTTCCTGAATGAAATACAGCTCCTTTGTTTCCTATCTGTCATCACTGGACAAACTGATTAATCCAGGTGTGTCTGACCATTGTTGTCATGGTTACTGAGGTCAGACACACTTGGATTGGTCAGTTTGTCCAGCGTGAAAGACAGGAAACAAATGAGCTGTATTAAAGCGATGATGACATGCAGTTGTCCTTAAAATGATTCATGCCCGCCCATTAAAGACGGAAATAAAAATCAGCTGTCATTGAAATAAGTTAAAATTGACTAAAGTAACAATAAATAAAAATTCTATGAAAATCATGACATTGGTTTTGATTTATGGTTCAATGAGGGATTATCACGCTTACCGGAAGTTCCTGGATTTTGAACACTTCCTCTTCCGGGCCATGTTAACGACAGCCGTTCCTGCTCTGTTATACTGTTTAAATCGTATAAACTCCAAACATACTTAAGTTTTCATTCCAGACTGAAGTGATACTGGATCAAAAGCTGGATCAAAGCGATCGATTTGCCGCGGTGAAGGGCCGAACTTTATAATAAAACACACGTTTGTCGCCGGTGGGGCACAACACTGGCACTTCACAGCATGCTAGCATTAGCCAGCTAGCATTTACTGACGTGCTTAACATTGTGCGTCTTAAAACACACATACGTCTGAAAATCGGGTCTGTACCCCCCCGTTTCCAGTGGAACAACTGGGGACTGCCAAGAAAGGAGACGCTTTCAAATGCTTGTGTGTTTTCAGCCACACAAAGTTAGGCACGTCATCAAGCTGGCTAATGCTAACCTGCTAACACGACTGTGCAGTCTGCCGGCCACAAACAAACGTGTGTCGTTTTATTATAAAGTTCGGTCCTTCACCGCGGCGAATCGGTCGTTTTGATCCACTTCTTCCTGAGTATCATTTCAGTCTGGAATGAAAACTTGGCATTGGCTTTTATCCGATTTACAAAGTTTAACAGAGTAGTAGTCAGCGGACTACTGTTAGCAGGTTAGCATTAGCCGGCTCGATGACGTGCCTAACTTTGTGCGGCTGAAAACACACAAGCATTTGAAAGCGTCTCCTTTCTTGGCAGTCCCCAGTTGTTCTACTGGAAACGGGGAGGTACAGACCCGATTTTCAGATGTTTGTGTGTTTTAAGACGCACAATGTTAAGCACGTCAGTAAACGCTAGCTGGCTAATGCTAGCATGCTGTGAAGTGCCGGTGTTGTGCCCCACCGGCGACAAATAAACGTGTGTTTTATTATAAAGTTCGGCCCTTCACCGCGGCGAATCGATCGCTTTGATCCACTTCTTCCTTAGTATCATTTCAGTCTGGAATCCGTGAAAATTTCAGTAGGGTTGGCGTTTATTCACGTTATCTACGAAGTAAAGCAGGGACATTGTATTGGACCGGAAGTGGGCCGTCTAACTGTTTAAAACCGGAAGTTCGAAACACGGAAGCGTGATAATCCCCTATTGAAATATTAAAAACAAACACGAAAAAAATCTTAAACGTAAACAAGCATGACGGGGCTCTGAAGCTAAAATTTTGTTGAGAAAAATAAACCTACGTAGAAAGATAACTTACCTGGAACAGTAACCTTCGTGAGAAAGATAACCTAGTAGGGATGGGCATTTTAGGTCGTTTTCAAAGTCAACTAATCAGGACAATCAAAATCGATTAATTGTGACGTCGTCATGACGTCATCAAAAATAAAACAAAAAATACTTTTATTCCCAAGGGGACACTGTAAAATGTGTGTAAGATCTTATTAATCTTTAATTAGAGGGCATACATAATTTAATTTTGAGGACGACTGTGTACCTCGGGGGGCCCGATGTAGACTCCGTCTGCTGATCCAGTCCGGGTTTTCTGGGCGTCCCCAGCTGTTGTTCCGGGATCCAGTCCAGGTTTTCCGGGCGTCCTCAGCTGTCGCCGGCTGTTGCTCCGGGATCCAGTCCGGGTTTTCCGGGCGTCCCCAGCTGTCCCCAGCTGTTGCTCCGGAATCCAGTCCAGTTTTTCCGGGCGTCCCCAGCTGTTGCTCCGGGATCCGGTCCAGGTTTTTCGGGGGTCCCCAGCTGTCGCCGGCTGGTGCTCCGGGATCCGGTCCAGGTTTTCCGGGCGTCCCCAGCTGTCGCCGGCCGGTGCTCCGGAATCAAGTCCAGGTTTTCCGGGCGTCCTCAGCTGTCGCCGGCTATTGCTCCGGGATCCAGTCCAGGTTTTCCGGGCGTCCCCAGCTGTCGCCGGCTGTTGCTCCGGAATCCAGTCCGGGTTTTCCGGGCGTCCTCAGCTGTTGCTCCGGAATCCAGTCCGGGTTTTCCGGGCGTCCTCAGCTGTTGCCGGCTGTTGCTCCGGCAGGAGGCGGGTAAAAATGTAAACAGTGGTCCGTCACCGTGGAGACTTTTTGTGTAGCTTGTAGCCTCACTTCACACGCCTGGTTTCTCCACACCGCAGAGCTTTAAGAGCTCATTTAACTCTGCAAAGTGTCGCTCTTTCAGAGTATTTTCTGCCCGCATTTCGGTTTAAAAAAGACCAAAAACCATCGCTGAGTTAGCTCAGTTAGCTAGCTGCTAGCTAGTGATGCACCCGGACAGCTAGCGTTAGCTTGCAGCTGTCCGGGACTCTGCTCGTCCTCATGCGGCGGAATGGAGGACTATGACAGGTTTGTGCAGCTTTGCCTCTCCAGACTGAGGAGAAGAGACGAGGATGAGGACCCCCGCCAACCTTCATCTCCATCCTCTCTCATCCGCTTCCATGGACGCCCCATCCTCCCCCCGCTGGTAAGGAGCATCCAGAGCCGCGCGAGGACCCACGCAGCCTCGTTAACGTTCAAACTCGTGACATGTACTTTAATTTAGTTTAGTCCTGCATATTCATGCTCACTTCTCTGCAGGAACACGGGTCATTATGGTCTGGTTCGGTCAGAACCGAACCGGGTAAATGGTTTCAGATGTTCTGCTGCTGCAGGAATAACACGCAGATCACCTTCAAACTGTCATGTTTCACAACTTTGGGTTCAAAGTTCAAGTCAGTTTTAAAGGACAGACAGACTCTGGGCTCATGAAACTGCCCAAATGATGTTTCCAGTGTTTCTGGTTTTATGGTGTGTTTTATAGGCATGCACAATATTGTGGCCGATATCCAGTATACCGCTTTTTAAAACTCATGTGGCCGATATGATACCGATATTAAAGCTGAAAAATAAATTATATAATATTCATTCCTTGTGCAAAATTAGAAAATGCCTCAACTTGTGTTATGTAGAACAAGTCAAACTTAATGACAGTTTTTAAAAAAAACTAATGATATGTGCGTTATATCCTAGAACATGGGTGTCAAATATAAGGCCTGGGGGCCAAAACCAGCCCGCCAGAGGAACCAGTCTGGCCCGCAAGGTAAATTATTAAATGTCACATTTAAAACAATAAAACAAACTCTAGTTTCTGATTGGTCCACCAGAGCTTGAAATCCTTTTAATGTCTAAATATGAAGTATTTCAATACTACCTTCTGACCTCATAGTTTATATTATGAGGTCAGGATTACTTCACACACGTTGAAATCTTATTTCTCTTGAAAAGTCCCCAATCAGAATGTGAAATACTGTATTTTTTAGTTCTAGATAATTGTCGTTCAATATTACAGTCAGTGATTTTGTAGATCCTTGTGATCTGTAAGTTACAATGAACATGTAGTGTCGTATTTGAATGAATTGATGATGATAATGATAACAATAAAAGTAAAAATATATAAATTCATATATTAAAAATATTCCATTTTTGGAAGTTTTAAGGGAAAATAAATTTTATAAATTCATGTTTATATGAATTTATATTAAAATATATATGAATATTTTGTCATATAAACAATAAAATGTTGACTGAAATTAATGCATAAAAAAAAAAGAAGAAATATAATCAAATGAGGCAAAATATTGTTGAAACCACTTATGTTCATCAATAAATTTCATGTTTTTTTTTTCTAAAGGGAAACATTTGTGGTTTTTGTTATTTATAGGTTATTGTGTGATCATTTTTCCCGGTTCGGCCCACTTGAGAGTTAATTGTGCCGTATGTGGCCCCTGAATATCGCGTATTTTTTCATATGTTGATATCATATCGATATTTGAAAACGCGGTATCGATCTATTTGATTAAAATCTCGCGAGATTTTGTCGTTCTGTTACGAAATCTCATGTTTTTTTGTGAAATCTTGCAAGATTTCGTAACAGAACGACAAAATCTTGCTAGATTTAGTAGGTAATATAGATCAATATCGCTTTTTCAAATATCAATATGAATTCTGAAGATGAAAATATCGCAAAATTTCAGTGTATTGATATTTTTTCCCCAGCCCTAATATTTGGTTATTTACACAAATGACCATGTATGCACTCTGTTCACACAGAACATCCTAAAATAAACTGTCTTTAGAAGTTTTAAAGTCTGTGAAAAAAAATAAGTTTTTGGGTGTTTTTTCTTTGAGACTTTGGAAACAGCAGTCTGATCAGTTACATATTGGTTTAATATCATTGGGGTGGCCGATGTCCGATACTCCGTTTAAAGGCCGATGTAGGCCAATATTGATATATCGTGCATCCTTGGTGTTTTATATTTATGTGTTTTACAGCTGTGTGAAAAAGTTTTTCCCCCCTTCCTAATGTCTTACTTTTTTTTTGCATGTTAGTCACACTTAAATGTTTCAGATCATCAAACAAATTTTAATGTGAGTCAAAGATAACACAAGTGAACACAATATGCAGTTTCTGAATGAAGATTTTTATTAGTGAGGAGGGGAAAAATCCAAACCTCCATGGTCCTTTGCAAAAAAGTGATTGTGATTGAGTTCAGTTTCTCTATCCACATCCAGGTCTGATTGCTGCCACACCTGTTCTCCATCAGAAATCACTTAAATAGGACCTGCCTGACAAAGTTAAGTAGACCAAAAGATCCTCCAAAGCTAGACATCATGCTGCCATCCAAAGAAATTCAGGAACAAATGAGAAACAAAGTCATTGAGATCTATCAGTCTGGAAAAGGTTCCAAAGCCATTTCTAAAGCTTTGGGACTCCAGAGAACCACAGTGAGAACCATTATCCACAAATGGTGAAAACATGGAACAGTGGTGAACCTTCCCAGGAGGGGCCGGCCGACCAAAATGACCCCAAGAGCACAGCGACGACTCATCCAAGAGGTCACAAAAGACCCCAGAACAACATCCAAGAACTGCAGGCCTCACTTGCCTCAATGAAGGTCAGTGTTCATGACTCCCCCATCAGAAAGAGACTGGGGGGCAAAAATGGCTGCATGGCAGAGTTCCAGGACCAAAACCACTGCTGAGCAAAAAGAACATAAAGGCTCGTCTCAGTTTAGCCAGAAAGCATCTTGATGATCCCCAAGACTTTTGGGAAAATCCTCTGTGGACTGACGAGACAAAAGTGGAACTTTCTGGAAGGTGGAGGTCCCATTACATCTGGCGTAAAAGTAACACGGCATTTCAGAAAAGGAACATCATAGCAACAGTAAAACATGGTGGTGGTAGTGTGATGGTCTGGGGCTGTTTTGCTGCTTCAGGACCTGGAAGACTTGCTGTGGTAAATGGAACCATGAATTCTGCTTCTACCAAAAAATCCTGAAGGAGAACGTCCGGCCATCTGTTGGTGACCTCAAGCTGAAGCGCACTTGGGTTCTGCAGCAGAACAATGATCCAGAACACACCAGCAAGTCCACCTCTGAATGGCTTAAGAACAACAACATGAAGACTTTGGAGTGGCCTAGTCAAAGCCCCCACCTGAATCCCATTGAGATGCTGTGGCATGACCTTAAAAAGGCGGTTCATGCTGGAAAAGCCTCCAATGTGGCTGAATTACAACAATTCTGCAAAGATGAGTGGAACAAAATTCCTCCACAGCGCTGTAGAAGACTCACTGCCAGTTATCACAAACGCTTGATGCAGTTGTTGCTGCTAAGGTGGAACAACCAGTTATTAGGTTTAGGGGAAGATCACTTTTTCACACAGGGACATGGAGGTTTGGATTTTTTCCCCTTAAAAATAAAAATCTTCAGTAAAAAACTGAATTTTCTGTTTACTTGTGTTATCTTTGACTCACATTAAAATTTGTTTGATGATCTGAAACATTTAAGTGTGACAAACATGCAAAAAAGTAAGAAATCAGGAAGGAGGCAACACATTTTCACACAACTGTATGTTGTTGATTTTAAGCTGCTGTCTTGGACAGGTCGCTCTTGATAAGAGTTGTTTTGTTTGTTTGTTTTTATCTCAATGACTTTTATTCCTGGTAAAATAAAGGTTACTACTACAAGTCTCTGAGCTGGAGATTGTTGCATGACTGACTGCAGTCTGAGCTGAAGACAGGAGGAGGAATAACTGACAGTAGCTGCTTTTGCGTGGAGTCTGAACATGTTTGTGTTGCTTCAGCTGTCGGGGAAACGGAGAGAGGAGATGCAGCGACTCGGGGATGAAGCTGCTGACCGCCGGAAGTTTCCAGACGACCCCAGAATGGCCTACGTGCAGACGATTCTGCAGAGTATTCAGGTAAAACTAACATAGATGTCTCTGAAGACTCTTTCATTAGAAATGAGAGTAGTGCTGTTTACTTTTCAGTAACATAAATGGTGGCTTTCAGTGAATAAAGTATTTTTTCATACAATAAGTAGCAAGTAGGGATGCTCGACAGTTTTTTTTTTTTTTTTTTTTACTGATATCTGATATACCAATATTGTCTTCTTAATTTCCAATATCTGATATTAACTGATACCAGTCTGTGTGGTTGTATTTCTCATTTTTGTGGGGATAGTGTTTTAAATTTCTAAGGATAGACCGATACATCGGCCTGCCGATATTTGCGTTTTTTTTTTGTTGGTATCGATATCAACGGATATTTATTTTTGTTTTATTTTATTTGGATCCCCGTTAGCTGCAGCAAAACTGCAGCTATTCTTCCTGGGCTCCGACACATATGAAATACATAACACAAGAAGTTAATGAAACAAGTCACGAAAAGGTAGCATGAGCAAACAAAACCAGTAAATTACTATTAACATGAAAACCAAAACATAAAATTACAGAGAATTCAATTTATAAAGAAGAAGTTCTTCCCATAAACGCTGGGAATCACATACATATTCTTCCACTCCATCGCAGTGCATCCATATGTCAGGTGTGTTGGTCGATACCCCTGCTCGGCATAATTTACAAACTTTTTTTGTGTAAATATTTATTGTAAGTTTCTAATTAATATGCGCAACCGGGTTATTGCTAAATTCCGAGTTATGAAAGAGTTATTGGCTGCATGTAAACGCAGTGACTGAGAACAGTGAGAGGACAGGAGGAGGATCCTGGTCGTGTTTAGCAGAGCAGATGCACGGAGGACGTCTGGCTGGGCCGAGCGTGTGGACAGTGAGAGGGGGACGCATCGCGAGACTGACGACCACCAGGATGCCGTCTGTGTGCAGAAATAAACCAATAAAAACATAATTAATCAATCCTCGGTCTCTTCATTAGTAGGGATGCACAATATTGGAATTTTGGCCGATATCCGATATGATTATGTTTTAAAACTCGTGGCCGATAACCAATATCGATACCGATATTAAATCTGAAAAATATAAGCAGTCATAGTAGTTTTGTTATCTGTTACCAACACTTTGAAAAATAGGGGTGGGGGAAAAAAATATCGATATGCTGAAATATTGCGATATTTCCATATGCCAATATCAAATCAATACATAAAAACGCGGTATCGATCTATTTTACTTACAAAATCTTGCAAGATTTCATCGTTCTGTGACCAAATCTCACCATATTTTGTGAACTCTCACAAGATTTTGTAACGGAACGATGAAATATCGCAAGATTTTGTTAGTAAAATAGATCGATAACGAGTGTTTAAATGTCAATATGATATCAACATATGAAAATTTTGCGATATTTCAGTGTATCAATATTTTTTCCCACTCCCCTAGTCTGTAGAAGTTTTAAATTCTGTAAAAAAAAAAAAAAAAAAGAAGAAGTTTTGGGGTTTTTTAGACTTCAGAAACAGAAGCGGATTTCACATGATCCGGTGGCAACCCTGTTTACAGAAGCTGGGAATGCTGCATTTGCTACTATCCGCGGTGCTTCCCTGTGATTGGCCGGGTACTTCTGCAGCAGATAATCCCCTATTGAACGCCGTCTACTCAGTCCTTTGATGTGAAATCGGCTTCTCGTCTGTACTCGATCAGAATGTGCGGGTCACGAAACGTAATTGGAAAAAATCTTGAGTTAATTAGTTCACTTTCACCAAGTGGTGCTAGTTGGAACCACCAGATTACAGCAGCTATGCTAAGCTAAGCTAACGTCAGTGCTGCCAGATTCAGAGAATGACTGGGTCAGTTAGAAAACGCTTCTGCCCACTTGTCCAACTCAGGGGACTCAGTTTAACCCAGCGGTGGCATATGCCTTTAACAGGTGGGGATGTTAACTTTATGTTCAGTAGTTTAGACTTTAATTCTCCCTTTGGGGCGATTTAACTCTCAGTGGCGCATCGTGATGTAAAGTAACGAGGATGTGGGTGTAGATGAGAGGAGGCAGCGCACGTTAATGTGGAGTTTTGAGACGTCTGGTGCAAGGTTGTAATAGTTATAATAGTATATTTCATTAGTTTCAGTTTTTATTTAGTTTTGACTTTTTGCTTTTCAATTCAGGTAGTTTTAGTTAGTTTTTTTGAACAGGTTTGCTAGTTTTTATTAGTTTTTAGTTTTGGAAAATGCTTAGTTTTAATTTAGTTTTTATAAGTTTAGTCTTAGTTTTAGTCTTTGGGGATTTTTTTCTCAAATTATAGGTATTTGTCTGGTGTGGCATTCAAAGTCATCAGAAAGTCACTCAAAATAAAAGCAAAGTAAACAGATTAAATAGAAATAGATTTCATATCAACCCAAAAAGCTTATGTATTAAATACATTTGCAAAAACTAAAACTAAGGATGTTTTTGCAATAATTTTAGTTAGTTTTAGTTAGTTATTTAAAGACAATACAGTTTCAGTTAGTTATCATTTTTTGAAAAACTGTCACTTTAATTTTATTTCAGTTAAGAAAAATGTTTTTTCAATTTTAGTTTCAGTTTTTTCGTTAGTTTTAGTTAACTAGAATAACCTTAGTCCGGTGTTTTTTATAAAACGTGAGTTTCTTGTGGCTTTGCAGCTGAGGAAAACACCAACGCTGGAGGAGTTGCTTCAGGAGACGGAGACGGAGACGGGATGGTCACATCAGCGTCACACCAGCAGCCATGCTTCTGTCAGAGCGGAGGACAGTCGTCCCCCCATGACCTCCACCACCTGCGGTGCCTTCCTCGCCTCCACAGCGACGCCTCGGCCGAGTTACCTGGAGCGACGCCTTACCCACCAGCACGACGTGTCGCAGCCACGCTGCTTCTCTGCTGCCAGCCACCGGTCGCCATCCTCCCATCACCCCACCTGCAGAAACACAGGAGGGGTTGAGGAGGAGGACGCTTACAGTCTGGATGGCTTTTTCCTTCACAACACCTCCAATACGATCGCCAAGATGCCAGATATCATCAGCCATCCTCCTGTAGACGGAGAGGAGCTGGAGAGGAGCGGCCTGGACTCTGTCTGCTTAGCAGGAGGTGTCGGTGACTCCTCGTTCCAGGCTGGTTCGGTTCTGCCAGACTGTCTACAAGCTGAAGAGGAGGAAGAGGAGGAGCTCCCTGCTAACGCTGTACTCGATCCTGCCAACCATGGAGACGAGGCCTCGGACAATCCAGAGTCACCTGAGCCAGTAAGAGGTTCCCCGTGTCCCACATCAGAACGGCACGTCCAGCCAAACCCCGGCGAGCCAGAGCCGGCCGACACCAGCACGTCCGAGGAGACGAATCCTCTGAGCCTCCAGGTCTTACTGAAGAAATCTCAGGAGTATCGACGGCGGCAGAGGATGCTCAGGAACCAAGCTAGACACGCCAAAATCCAGGAGCGAAGCCGGGAGCAGCCGGGAGCGCGAGCAGAGGAGCAGAGCCTCTCCGACAAGGAGAACGACGCTGGGACGGCAGCGGCGAGGAGAAGCAGAGACAACAGAGGCGCTCTCCTTCCAGCAGCCGAAACGGCCACGCAGAAATCCACGGAGGACCGGGAGGAGATCGAGACCTGGAGGAGGACCGAAAGCATCCGAGCAGCCGGAGGAGGGAACCTCCAGGAGGTCAGCGTCGCAGAGACGGTTCTACGGAACAACAAGCTGAACAGTTCCCAGGAAGTCCGAGGAAAAGCTCAGCAGAGGCTCATCCAGCAGCCGCCGGCGTCACCAGAGACCTCCGTCCTCCCAGATGCCGTCCTCCGGACCACGGGGGCCGGGAAGTACCGAACCGTGCCGGCCCCGAGCCTCTGCCGGAGCCCCGTTCGCTGGAAAAGCAGCAGCGGTGGTGGAGACGAAACCCCGGAGGTGGAACTCATCAGCCCCGACAGAACCCAGGAGGTCAGCCAGAGACCCGGTCCAGCTGAGGAGGACGATGTCCCCAGCGTTATAGCTAACAGCTCGCAGCACATGGACCAGCTGGAGTCCAACCTGTCCAGCCTCAAGATGCTTATCTCAGATCTGGAGTCCACCGTGAAAGAAAAGCTGGACGATCGTCGTCACGGCGACGGCAGCGAGCAGAGCGAGTCGCCGCCGGAGGAAACGAGGACCGAGCGGTCAGGCTGGACCAGGCAGCAGCTGCCTCGCAGCCTCCTGTCTGCCGCGCAGCAGCAGCGCGTCCCCGACGTGTTCAGAGACCCCCCTCCGACCGCAGGGCTCCCCGGGACCCCACGGTGCTTCCAGACACCGCCAGCCGGCCCAGCAGCTCGGCCGATGAAGGTCGGGGCTCGGTGCTGTCGCCGTCTCTCAACCAGTCGTACGATGTGGACACGCCGTCCGGCCTCTGGCTGCTGGACGGACCGAGATTCGAGCTGGACGGACCGAGATCCGAGCTGGACGGACCGGGACTGAGATCCGGGCTGGACGGACCGAGATTCGGGCTGGACGGACCGGGACTGAGATCCGAGCTGGACGGACCGGGACTGAGATCAGAGCTGGACGGACCGGGTCCGAGATCCGGGCTGGACGGACCGGGACTGAGATCAGAGCTGGACGGACCGGGACTGAGATCAGAGCTGGACGGACCGAGATCCGAGCTGGACGGACCGGGACTGAGATCCCAGCTGGACGGACCGGGACTGAGATCCGAGCTGGACGGACCGAGATCCGAGCTGGACGGACCGGGACTGAGATCCGAGCTGGACGGACCGAGATCCGAGCTGGTTGGACCGAGATCCGAGCTGGTTGGACCGGGACTGAGATCAGAGCTGGACGGACCGGGACTGAGATCAGAGCTGGACGGACCGGGACTGAGATCAGAGCTGGACGGACCGAGATCCGAGCTGGACGGACCGGGACCGGGATCCGAGCTGGACGGACTGGGATTCGAGCTGGACGGACTGGGACTGAGATCCGAGCTGGACGGACCGGGATCCGAGCTGGACGGACTGGGATTCGAGCTGGACGGACCGGGACTGAGATCCGAGCTGGACGGACCGGGACCGAGACCCGAGCCGAGCTCGCAGAGTCCCGGCCAGGAGGAGGATCTGACTCCGGACCGCGAGGCTGAAGATCAGGTGGGAAAGTTGCGGGTCAAACGGAGGCTGCTGATGCAGGACGGGGGCGCAGAGGTCAGCGAAGGAGCCTGGACCCCGGTCAGACCAGGTCCCAGCCTCCCCCGAGGTAAGAACCGGACCGGACCGCCAAGATAAAACGGCTAAATACTGCAGGACAGACTGTTTCACCTGCAGAAGACGGACAGTCCGAGTTTACACACTCCCGATAAAGAAACGACTAAATTTACAACTGTAACGCACAAAACTAGAAACTGAAAAAATTATAATGAATAATAATGTACAAAATTATAGCTTAGTAAAACAAAATATTGACTTTGAATTTTGGTTTTAAAAAAACATTTGTAACTTATTTTTATTATTGTTATGATAATTATTATTTATTTTTGTTTATATTATTATTATTATTTTCATTCATATTTAATTACATTTTTAAGACTAAATTCACAATAGTAACTCAGAGAATAAGAAACTGAAAAAATTAAAATGGATAGAAATTTATTAAATTATAGTTTGGCAAAACAAAATATTGACTTTGAATTTTGATTTAAAAAATTTTAGTTACTTATTTTTATTATTGTAATAATAATGATTAATTATTATTTATTTTTTATTATAATAATATTATTCATTCATTTTTAATTATATTTTTTAAGACTAATTTAAGACTAAATTCACAATCGTTATTCACAGAATAAGAAACTGAAATTATAAACTGAATTATAATTATAATGAATAGAAATTTACTAAATTATAATTTAGTAAGACAAAATATAAATTTTGAATTTTGGTTTTAAAAAATAATTTTGATTTATTTATATTATTATTGTTATAATTATGATGATTTTTTTTATTATTATTTATTTTTAATTATTTTTATTTTTCATCAATTTAATTTAATTTAGTTTGTTTTTGTTTTTCATAATTCTGTTGAACCACAATTCAAAATCAATTTTATTTATTATTACTTTTTTCATTTTTAACTTATTTCCTTGACTGCTGATTTTTTTCCATCTTTAATGGGAGTGTGTCTAAACTTTGGGTCCGTCCTGTATGTCCAGTTAAATAATTGTGCTCATTTACTGCAGGAGACGTTCTGCTCTCCTTTGCTAAGTCAGGATTTATTCTTGCCAACCGCATTTCTTTTTTTTAACAACTGCACCGTGTTGTTTTGTGTCTTTAGCTGCAGTGCATTGGCACGAGGGCCATGGCAACCAGAGAGAGAAGCAAGAAAAACTGAAACAGGCTCATGCTGCTCAGCTGAGAGCCCTGCAGCATGAACACAGGAAGCAGCAGCAGGAGCTGCTGCAGGTGAGACACGGGGGCTCGGTCACATCTAAACATCGCCATGGCGACGGATCTGAAACTAACCTCAACATTTAAAGGAGCCCTGTCATGGAAAACGGACTTTTATGAGCTTTTACCCATGTTCCTGTTATTTATGCATAAAAACTTCATTTTAGTCGTTTTTTTTCTCCATTCGTGCATGTGAGAGTAATCTGTATGAATCTTTGGGGATTTTCAGTCCAAGCTCGAGCTCCCTTCCAACAGCCGCCGACGTAGAAATCATTTCTTCAATCATGAATGCGCGTGCGCAGCGTCGTAGCAAGACGCCGGCTTTGTTAAAGAACGGATGGACTTTACCGCTCACGTTCTGCAATGCAAGTCTGAAAGCGACTTATGTGAACGTGCATTAAGTAGAGACCTATGAAATCCGTTTTATTTTTCCTAAAACTCCGTTTTCATTTTCCCCACTTTCTGTGTTTTTCCATTTTTAATTTATGAGAATTCCGTTTTTATTAATTTTGCACAAATTTAACACCAATACAGTTTATAAAACAATTAAATTTAGCCAATTAGTGCCGTTATAATTACTAACTTGAATGCTTTCACGCTTTTAAACATATTTAAGGCAAAAACATGACACAAGTTTAAACAAACAAAGAAAGAAAATGCCAGAAGTAAATAATACATAATTCAGAACATGTACTAATTTACAGATGGTTGTCCACACCATAGATTATAAGACACATGTCCGGGTTAGATCAGCGGACACACAGGCTGATAATCATGGGAAAACGTCTCTGTCTCATATTCTGCTGCTTTAAAACCGCGTCCATCCAGATCAGAGCGGATGGAAGGAAGTCAGTCCATAGAAAGCAAAATCGATCCGGCCAATTTTTCAAAATAAAAGACTTTGTGCAGAATCTGGATCATGTTTTACTCTGAAACATCAGCGTTACGTCCAAACCTGCTGCACCAAGCCGTCAGCGGCTTGGCAACGTGACACCTGGATGACGAGACGTTCATAAGCTGTAGAAGCACAACAACCAAGAAATCCGTCTGCCCGGTTTTACGTGAACGCAGCATGAAAAGTACGAGGGAGCTGCTGATATGCAATTGCTACACAATGTCCCTTTAAAGTGTCCGTTTTATGTACTGCCTCTGGTTAAGTGCAGTGGCTCAGCCGCCGTAGCTGCATGACTACAGAGTCATGGCTAAAAAAAAATGAATGCCAGCAAACTAGGGATGCACCGAAATGAAAATACTTGACCGAAACCGAAAACAAAAAATGAACAAACCAAGGCCGAAAACCGAACACCGAAAAAAATGTCAATTATTAGAACTGTAGCACTTTTAGCTACCATGTGTACTAACTTCACTAAAATCAATCATTGCAACAAATCAAGTACAAAAGTATCAAAATATTTATTTACCCCTGACATTACAGAATGTACACTATAGATTAAAAATTCAAAATAAAATATTTAGTTTGACTCCACTCGTGTACATTACATAATGCCTTTTACATTTTTTTCTCTGTAGGACTATTACAACAAATAATAATATACAGGCTTATAACTGACTGGCTGCTGAAAGACAGTGAAATTAAATATATTTTCACATAAAAACACAAAGTTCATAAGTTGCGTGCTGGATGTGATGTTTGTTGCATCATCACAAGTTTCGGTGATTTATGTCTTTCGGCCGAAAACCGAAAATGCACTTTTGGGTCATTTTTGGCCGAAAACTTTTGGTGGCCGAATTTTCGGTGCATCCCTACAGCAAACCAAATTGAGATCGGATCGAGATCGGATTGGATCGGACAGATCAGACCGGATCCAAAATAATCAAAGGCATAAGGATCGGAATCAAATCAATTCTTGAAATCTGGATCGATACGCAGCCCGAGTGTTCACACAGACCCAGTCGCGCCGTGTTCGGTACCAAAACCCAGTTAGGTCGACCTGAACGGGTCCGTGTGAAAACGACCTCAGTTCCACTGAGCTTCTCATAAACGTCCTGAACGTATCCACGTCCGCCGGGTGTTTACTGAGGAGCCTGTTATCCATCTGTTACCAAAAGTCACATCAAGTTCCAGTCGGGGCAGAATTTAGGTGTTAAAATGAAATGAAAAGTGTGTTTTGGCTTTTTACAGGTCGGCTGCGCTCACGTTGCTTAGCTACATGTACGTCTGTAGTCACGCGACTCCACCACATCCAGTCTGTAACGATTTATCGTTACTCGGGATGTAACGATGTGAAAATTTAACATCACGATTATTGTGACCAAAATGATCACGGTTATCATTTTTATTATTATAAAAATACCCCCCAGCATGTTTAAAAATATCCAAAATGGGTGTAAATGTCTAATTTGTCCTTCATAAAGGAGGAAAAATCTTAAGAGAACGGTCCACGTGGGCGCCTTTGTTGCCTTCCGCCATGTTTTCACATGTTAAACATTGCAAACTGCGACTGCTGCTGCTTTTTCAGCCAATGAGCAGCATCATCGGGAGTTTTTCAAAGTGCGGTAATCAGTCACGGTTTTAACGATAATTCAAATTTGAAACGGTGTTACTAATCGTTGGGAATTTGATCACGATTAACCATTTTACCGGTTCTCGTTACATCCCTAATCGTTACCGAGGTAAACTACTCAAAATGTCGTGATATTGATTTGAAGCCATATCGCCCAGCTCTGTCATCCATATGTAACAGGTGCTGTTTGCGGGATGCTGTTTTTTTCTTTTTAATTAGTGGGGCAGCAACATTAGGCCACGCCATAGACCGCGGAACCGGGGGGGCCAGCCGGGCCACGGCCCTGGTAACTTTTGTACTCTGGTAAAGAAAAAAATAGCCTAAATAAATAACTGAAAGCAAGTTGCATTGTTGTCCTTATGACCCGTCACAGCGCACCTTCTCTCTCTCACCCTGCGCCCTCCCCCGCCCCGTTGAAACCGTTCCCTGCAGCCTGCTATAGGTTACGTAGGCTGCATAGAAATATCAAATATGTGCCTATCAAGTGCATTGTTTATCAATACGTCATCATGCAAGCGTTGCGAGCCAACGTCAAAACGTCGATTTCAAAGCTTGTCATTAGCTGGTTTCCATTACAGTTTTTCGAAAATTAAAAGCAATATTTCTTAAATTTCGAAAAAGTACAATTGCGATATGTAGGTGTTTCCATTGAATGGTATCAGCCGTAATTCTCGTAAAATCTCGCCCCGCGCGACTCCACTTTGAGGAGGAGGTGGAGATATAAACGTGTTTCAGAGCTGCTCCTCATCAGGAGATGAAAGCAGCAGATGATGATTCAGAGGTAAAGTCCGTATGTACGGAGCCTCTGATCACATCAGCAGGGAAAAACACTCATGGTGACTTCCAGGACAGACGCCCGAAACGTAACACGAATGAAAAACCCCTCAGGATGAACTTCTGGAGTGTGGATGTCATTTCTGGATCTTTATTCCACGTTTATCGGCACCAGTTCCTGACTGATGTGATGATGCAGCCGCTGATACGAAGGCGCAGCCATACGATGTTATCCTGGTCACGTTTTATTAAATCCTGCTGACGTATAATTAACATGTGGGAAACAGATAACCGAGTCGTGGTGTTACAAATGTGTGGAAACGACATAAACAGCTGGTGTCCAGTCGTTAACACATGAAGAACTTAAAGCATCTGTATAATGTCTAAATGAACTCAGCTTGCTGAGTTACGGAGATTTGGGGATTTTTCATATATGTGACTGATAAAACTTCCCCCATCACTCCCATTTCACAGCTTGTAAATGATCATATTCATCATAATTAAGGAGGAATAACTGGATTCTACCCCCCTACGTCACTCCTGATGACGAGTAATTGCGAAAAAAAATGTTTCCATTACACTTATGCGCAAAACTGCTTTATCGAAACGTCTGAATTTACGCCTCATGAAAGCTAAAAACTTTTTGGCGATATTTGAGAGTTTTTTTTTTTTTCGATATGTAGGTGTTTCCATTAGCGGTTTTTAATTGCGATATTTAGGTTTTGTGCAATTCCAGGTGTGATGGAAACCCAGCTATTGTTGACATCGTGAAAATGAAGAGACAGACATCTATTTAAACTTTTTTGACAACCAAGCCAAAACTACAAAAGCAGGATGAAAAAAATACTCCTCCTTCCTCAGAGACACAACAAACATCATCTTTTGTAAAAAAAAAAGAGAAAAGAAAAAAGGTGCTATTTTTAAAAAAAAGCTACGTCAGGTTTTTTGTTGTTTTGTTTTTTTTCGAAGTATGGCCCCCCCTCGTTCAGATGCGTTCCGCGGTCCATGGGCCACGCCCACCGTGCAACATCACGACGTCTGTGGCAGCTACTGGATCTGCAGCACAAGGATTTTCACATTTTCACAAGGAATGAATATTAACTTATTTTCAGCTTTGATATCGGCATCGGTATCTGCCAAATGAGTTGTCAAATATTGACATATTTGATAGTTTACTGTGGCCAGATGTTTCAGGAAAGTTTGGGGTGTTTTTGTCTCTGATCGGTTTATTGGTGTTGTGTTTTTGCAGATTGCTTTAATGTTTTATTTTGTTGTGAAGCACATTGGTCCGCAGTTGTTGTTTTTAATTGTGCTTTATTGAATTGAATTGAATATTCCTGCTTTTAAGCATCAAAAGAATCACAAGTTCTAAAGAGAAGATGAGTTTATGTAGGAACTGTGTTTCTGAAGCAGGGAAACAGATCGTGTACAATCACAGTGCTTGGAAATTCTTCCCTCCCATTGGTGTTGCATGTGATTGCATCACTTATCGCCGTGCAGAGCAGCGCTGCAACCATAACTCACCCACCAAAGTCACCTCTGAGCAGCCAGGAAGCCGGCCGCGTCTCCATCTTTTAAAAGTCAGACGTAACTCTGACCTCTGGTGCTTCCTCTGAAACTGAAGCTGCGTTTGCAGGCGTGTGCCCCCCCCCCTTTCATACGCGGTGGTGTGTGTGCAGCTCCGGCTTCTTCAGCCCGTCTGCGTTTGTTCTCGCGTCCTCGTCCCGTTCGTCGCGGCTCGGCTAGATTAACGTACGTTTAACGACAGGATGATTAACGTGAGCGCTTTAATAGAAGAGCCGTTTGTGGCGGCCTCTGTCCTCCATCGCCCCCCAGGATGGAGCGAACCCCGGCCGAGGGGGGAGCTGATTTAATTCACGAGCGTCTGTGTTCGGTGCCAGATTGTCCCGCTGAGTGTCACCACTAATGACTCCTTTTCTCTTTCCTCTGTCTCCTACCTCCTCCAACATTATCCTCCTCTCCTCCGTCTCATCTCATCCCTCTCTCCCTCCATCCTGTCCCCCCCTCCCCTCCTTCCTCCCGTCCCTCAGGCCTTGGCAGGACGGTACAGTCTCCTCCAGAGCCTGTCCTTCCCTCGCCCCGTGTCCGGCTGTCCTCCGGGGGAGACGTCGACCTTCCCTCCCCTCTCTCAGGTATTAATCACCCGTTTCCGTCCTGCTTTTGTCCTAATCAGCATCAATCACGTCTTATTGTCCTGCGTTCAGCAGCTCCGGCTCCGCTTGATTAGAACCAGCGTGTTTCTACAAATCTCTTGAATCAACAAGTGCATGACGGTGGTTGTTTTTGTTTATTTCCTCCTCATCATCATCATCATCACGAGCCGGGTCCAAACGCAGCAGCAGAAGACCTTGAGAAGCTGCGAGTGAAATTAATTGGTTGTCATTGAAGGAATTAAAATTCTCCTCTCTCCTCCCCTCTGATCTTCATTATTCGCCCTCCCCGTCAGCTCCTCGGCCTTCCTCCTCCTCCTCCTCCTCTGCAGCGCCACCGCCCCCTGCTGGCGGCAGCCGTGAAGGGCTTCCTGACTCGCAGGCTGCTGAGGACGGAGAGAGTCGGCCAGCTGGTGCGCACCGTCAGAGTGAGTACTGCATCTTCCTGCAGGTCTGAAATTCTCAGATGTAGATTTCAGACCGGCCGCTGTTCATCCGAGGCCTTAGATTTGATTTAGACAACTTGTCTTTAAAAAGTGGGATCGGGGACCCCCCGAGCATCGCGGTCACAGATGCAGCCGATGAATCCGGAGAGCCCAAAATGAGACACAGCTTGTGTTACGATCAAAGGTGTGTCTGGCCGTTGTCGTCATGGTTACTGAGGTCAGACACCTGGATGGACTAGAAACAGAAGCTGGCTGAGGTTCGGGGAGTAGTGGAGTCGTGCATACTAGAGCCCGACCGATATGGGATTCTTAAGGCCGATACCGATATCGGGGGCTTTAAAAAAACGATTTATTAGCCGATATCCAATATTGGCCGATATCTGATATATATCGGCCAGAATATTTAAAAAATGAACATAGACATGCACAGGATATGCACTGTCCAACTGTAGTACTTTTCCCCTATGCCTGTGAAATGAATATATCTACATTTAGTGTATTTTGGTCATTAATTAGATTTCAATACAATAGATGAGCAATTCAAAATGAAAACTAGGCTCCATACAGCTTAAAGTGATAACACACAGGCTAATGGGAGATGTTTTGTAACTGATACATTTTTTAAAAAGACTCATTCACAAAAACATCTTAGAAATATAAATTTGTCATATTTATAAGCTATTGAAAAGTCCCATCCTCCACTGAACACAAGGCCCCAAACTAGATTTAAGTGGCAATGTTGCAGATTTTAAAACATCCAAACAGAATTACAACTAAATACATTAGTTGGAACCTTTTAGAAATTAATTTAATGAAAACATTATGGCAGTATGAAGTGTGGAGGGACACAATATAATAATCTTATATTCCTTTTAAAATCCTATATCTTGTTTATTTCATGAAGAGGCAACTTATACAGCATTTAAATGCTGTAGCCTATAATAGTCTTACTTTGGCTAATAGTAGAGATGGACGTTAGCTGTTGCATATGTCTTTGTTTATTTCACAAAGAAGCAACTTATTCGGTTAAAATGCTATATGTTCACCAAGCTAGCGCTTATTAAACTCGTCTGCTCTCCTAAATGCACCTGAACAGGACGTTTGCTGTCACGGGGCCCTAAAGTACAGTTTTATATGGTTTTTACAAAGCCAGCTTACCATGGAGTAAACTGTTTGTTTCTCCGTCACCGTCTGCTCTGCTCAGTGTACCTGCAGCTGAGTGCGTGTGTAACCGGGGGAGCACGAGGGGGGGGGTGCAGAGACAGCACCAAGGGGCAAACTCCGCCTCAGAACAGTGAAGCTCGCTTCCTTGTTGTAAATAGTGTAATCCTCCCTTCATCCACTAGGGGCTGGCTCCAAGAGCGAGCAAATCCCCATAGACTCCCATGTTAAAAACGCCAACTTCACAGCAGAAATAAACAGGTTTACAGCCTGGTTCAAAAAATCATTTTAGGTTTATTAGGTCACGTTTACCTTCATGTCAACTGTGAGGGGGGTGAATTTTTTTATAACTCATTCGTTTAGATGTTATTTATTCTTCAAATTACACATAATTAAGGGCGTGTCCTTATGATTGACATGCGGCAGACCGGAAGCTCCGCCTGCCGACCGGAGGCTCCTAGTTAGCTCCTTCTTTGCTCTTAATAAGGTCTCAGTTTGTTACAGAGTCGCACAACGGCGGTGTTTAGTCAGCGAATTGCAAGTCTAAGCATGTCTTACCTTAACCATGCCGCTTAGGGGGCTTATCTTTGTTAGCTCCTCTTAGTTTCGTGTTAGCTCAGTTAGCGTTTAGCCCACAGTACGTCAGCTGTCAATCATTTGCCCCGCGGCCGCGCTGTGCCCATTTTAGGATTTTCCTGGAGTGACGACGTACGTGACACGGCAAGATGGCGACGGTAAGACACGCCCACCTGGCTTCACATTTCTCTATTCAGAAGAGACCGGAAGCTACGTCCAGTAATTATATACAGTCTATGGACAGCACGCTGCTCTCTGTGAGGGGAGGGGCGGGAGGGAGCAGCACTCAAGAAGGCAGAGTAGCAGCTTTTTGCACCAAAAACACAATATTTATATTGGCCACATTTTGGCCGATGCCGATTAATGGGCCAGACGCCAAAATCGGCCCGATATATCGGTCGGGCTCTAGTGCATACATTAATAAAGCTTGTGGGATCATTTGTTTCTGGTAATGCATCACGTTGGGCTTAAATTTAAATCATGAAGGTCTGAAATGAAGTTGCAGAGAGCTGCAGGGAGCCTGTGAGGATAACGGCTGTGTCTGCACCTGCAGGACACGCAGCATTTCCTCAGCCAGCAGAGCGTCGGTAACGGAGAGCTCTGCAGCCGACACGACGCCGTCCTGCAGCAGAGGGTCGCTCTGCAGGTGAGACAGCAGACATGATGACCTCCGCGTGATAAAGCAGCTGCTGACATCACATCTGCTCTGCAACTGTCCCTCCAGCTGCGCGCGGCGCGTTACGAGCTCCACGACGTCTTCTTCAGCCTGACGGCCGGAGAGCAGATGCAGCTGA
>JALJCO010001391.1:42500-106248 GCA_023101725.1 Atherinomorus stipes
GCCTCAAGGAAGCTCTTCCCAACAAAGGATCGCAAAGATACGCCCGTTTCCCAGATTGCTTCTTTCGCGCGTTCTTATTTCCTGAGAAACGTCTTTGCTACGCTACATCTTAAGAAGGTCCTAACAGAAGCTATCCACTTCCGGGGGTGCTGAAAAAAAGCAATCGAGGTCAGGTATATCGATCAACACCATTCATTTAGTGTGGAGGTTATTTTCCGACGCTGATATTGAGCCCATTTATACGTTTATGTGTTTGTGCAAGAAGACAAACTGTTAAAAATATGCATGTGATTACCAGTGATTGCAAATATTCATTGAAAAGCTCATTGTATATTGTGTAATTGGCCAAATTGTGCTAAACAGGTGTAGGCGATTGGAAATTTACAGATGCCCTATAAATAATGGTCATTCTGACGCTATTTGTTGACGTAATGGCTGAAGGGAACCCCGCCAAGAGGATTCCTGAAACGTGCGTGTGTGTCATATCGATGCTCAGTAGTAGAATCGGGAAACGGTGGCTAGGTGATTGAAACACTGAAAAAGGGTAACATTTTCTTGTTCGCAAAAAAATAGATCAACTCCTGGAACTCCTGACAAGCTTCAGCCAAAAACGATATGCACCAAACTTTCAAAAACTTTTTGTTGGGTTACTGTTGTCTGGGGAAATCTTGGAGGATGTAATCACCTACACACATCTTATGTTAAATGAGCTCCACATGGCAGCATTTGGTAAATGGGCGACATACTGTATCTGGTGCGTAAAGTGTGCGTCCAGGATGACGCACGTGCATTCAACAAACAGTAATCCCGCAAATGGTTGACGTGACTTAATAAAGAATGGCTTGTTCTGCCACTCACTCGTGCCCAATTCTTCAAAGGCCTGCGTAAACGCAAAGTAATGGGAATGCTCCACATATTACACTGAGAGGTTGTTTGCTATTTTTGAATCACTGCCCAGTGCCACCTATAACGCATCTGAATAGCGCGATCTGACAGCACATCTAGAGGACTGAAATGCTGGCGCATAAAAGCATGTACATACACAGTGTCACTCCGTCTGTTGGTTTGCTACCAAAATTTGCTGTAAAGCAGCCATGATGTCTGATACGGGTATGCGTAAATGGCCATGCTTTTATTGAGCGAAGCAGGTGCATCTCATCATGAACAGCTGACAAATGCGTAAATATGACGTGAGTCCTCATAGATTGCGTATAATTTGCGTACAATTCCTACCGCAATGTTTTTGTTTCTGTGGTTGATACCCACAGGCCTATCTTGCCATAATGATTAAACTTAACCACAATATTTTCTGTCATTCACTCGGTAACTACAGTTTTCTTCCATCATAGATGATTGACATTATGACATGAGTGAGAAAACATGACTCAAAATACAACAACTGATCCGTGAATAGGTCCATTTTTAATAATTTCCATTTTCTACTTTTTTTCACGGGAAATAGTGTCGTTTCCAAAAGTGACCAGTAGATGGGCGTGTTGTTCCCTTAGCAGGGGGGAACGTTAAAGAAGGTTCGAAAGAGTGGGTCTGGCCGCTCCTGAAAATAAAGAAGCTCCTGAGTTAAGAGCGCATCTGGGAAACGCAACGTCCAAACAAGGCACCTTTAAGAAGTGACTTAAGAAGGACCTCAGCGTTAAGAGTGTCTTAACTAATCTGGGAAACGCGGCCAATCACTGCAATCAGGTGTTTTCTGTCCAATCAGATGTCTGTATCTGTTGACAGGTATGTTGGTCCACTGTTCATGGGAAAGGTGCAGTTTCATTTGTTTTTTTTAAATTATTTCCTCCTACAATAATTCAAAAGCAAAGTTTTATTTCAGCATCTAATAATTTTGTAAATTTTTATTTATCATTAGTTTCTTGTAATTTGAATTCCTATTATGAATGTAGCCTTTCCTTTAATTGGAGGGTCTAAATAATTTTGAGGACGACTGTAAGTTGATGCGGTGCTGTGCAGCCTCCCAGCAGCAGGGGGCGCTGCACGCCGCTCCCCGCCTCAGCATGGCGGGACAACATCCGGCCGGACCGCCGCTGGTTGGGAACAGGTAGCCGCCGCTTATCGCTGGGCTGGAAAACGGGATGGAAGAGGATCCCGGCTCCGGCGTTTCTCCCCGGGCGGAGAGGAAAGCTCTGGAAAAAGCCAGAATACTGCAGCGGGAGCGCGAGAGGAAGATCTTCAGACTGGTAAGGCGGGAACTTAAACGCAACTAGCATGAAGCTAAACTAGCGGTTTGTTTTGGGGCGTGAATCCATTGTTGCTAGCCGGTGAAAGCGACCCGGTTCGTGCTGGTTCTGCAGGTCGGGCGGGTCCTGAAGAAGCCGGAGGCTGAGCGGTCCCAGGAGGAGGCCGCGGCGCTGCTGCTGCACAGAGACGCGGTGGACGAGCTGTGCAGGAGACAGGTCCGCAGGAATGTCCTGAAGAGGAAGCAGGAGGAGGTGAGACCCGGTCCGGACTCAGGAGCAGGTCCTGGGGTTGGTGGGCGATCACCTGCAGATCACAGAAAAACTGCTCTTATTTTATTTAAAGCATATAAAAGCTGCTGCACTGCAGAGTTATACACACTTTATTGTCATTTTTATTTACAAAGAAGGCATCAGATTAATTTAACGTGGATATAATTGTAGGGATGAGCAATGTTGATGTTCCTGTTGATACATCAGTTATTCATGGTACTTCATCGATACTTTTTGTCCCTTAAAAGAAAATCACATGATTCTGTAGTTTACATTAATATCTTGAATGTCAGAACAATATTAGATATAAATAAAACTAAACAACAGAAGTAGTGGAAAGAAATACATTTAAAACAATAATAATTTATATTGATGTGTAAATTATACATGAATAAGATTTAAAATTTCTTTCAATTATCAAATAACTTAAGTACAGGTTCAGATTATTTACATTTATTAAGTGGAAAATGTTCAAATATAGAATGTAATAGTAATATAATAAATTTACCAAAACATAATGTTCAATAACCTGAAAGGTACCAAAACATCGTCATCACTAACAGCAGCAGCATCATCATGACATCTGATAGGCTACCACCATCATGTGTCACAGAAGCTAGAATCTGATAGGCTACCATCATCATGTGATGCAGAAGCTAGAATCTGATAGGCTACCACCATCATGTGACATAGAAACTAGAGTCTGATAGGCTACCACCATCATGTGACACAGAAGCTAGAATCTGATAGGCTACCACCATCATGTGACACAGAAGCTAGAATCTGATAGGCTACCACCATCATGTGACATAGAAACTAGAGTCTGATAGGCTACCACCATCATGTGACACAGAAGCTAGAATCTGATAGGCTACCACCATCATGTGACACAGAAGCTAGAATCTGATAGGCTACCACCATCATGTGACACAGAAGCTAGAATCTGATAGGCTACCACCATCATGTGATACAGAAGCTAGAATCTGATAGGCTACCACCATCATGTGACACAGAAACTAGAATCTGATAGGCTACCATCATCATGTGACACAGAAACTAGAATCTGATAGGCTACCACCATCATGTGGTACAGAAGCTAGAATCTGATAGGCTACCACCATCATGTGACACAGAAGCTAGAATCTGGCTGCTTTCATCATTTCAGCCTAAATTTCTTAGAATTGTATGCAGGATTTCAGTGTCATCACATCATTGCTTTTGTTTCTCTGTGCGACTCGTGTATGGTTGCCGCTCAGGCTGCGCGATTTTGGGAAAGACGTGAATCACGATTTTTTAGCTTAAAATTGAAATCACGATTCTCTGGCAAGATTGTTTTTCTTCAGAAATTTCTTTATTGCACATATAAACTTTATCAAAACAAACAAAACAACCTATTTAAGAGGTCGTTCAAACTGAAGCATGTGTTTGCACAAGAGCTTTGTTGGAGCACTTCTTTGGCAGATGCATAGTTGTAGTTCTTTACTAGGGATGCACAATATTGGAATTTTGGCCGATATCCAATATGCCGATATTTTAAAACTCATGTGGCCAATAACCAATACTGATTTTAAAGCTGAAAAAAATAAGCAGTCATTACAAATAGCAGTTTTGTTTTTCGTTTCAGACACTCTGAAAAATAGGGGTGGGGGAAAAATATCGATACACTGAAATATCACAATATTTTCACATGCCAATATCAAATCGATATTAAAAAAACGGGTTTAGATAGATTTTACTTACAAAATCTCGCAAGATTTCATCGTTCTGTTACAAAATCACAATATTTCGTGAATTCTCACGAGTTTTCGTAACAGAACGATGAAATACCACGAGATTTCATTAGTAAAATAGATCGATACCGCATTTTTAAATATCAATGTCTCAGCATATGAAAATATTGCGATATTTCAGTGTATCGATATTTTTCCCACCCCTAGTCTTTAGAAGTTTTAAAGTCTGTATGAAAGAAGTTTTTGGAGAGGACGAACTTTCGGGGGCTTTTTAGTCTTAAGAAACAGCGGCCTGATTGGTTAAATATCAGTTAAATATTGGTGGGGTGGCCGATGTCCGATACTCAGTTTTAAGGCCGATATAGGCCGATACCGATAGGGGGGTAATAATACTGTCCACCCCTATTCTTTATCATTGGTTAGGGGGTGGGGAGACGACGGCAGTGGTGCCTTTGAGGGCGCTTAAAAAAAATCCGTGAAGAATGGAAACTTTTACTTGTGATGCAGCTCGTGATTAAAAACGCTTCAGAATCGTTGTGTGTAGAAATCAGACACATGTATGTGTGTTTTTAACGATGAATTGTGCAGCCGAAGTTGCCGCAGTGCCGTTCGTGAGACGTTTTCAGTCTGATTTTGCGTCCGTGCCGTTTTCAGGTGTTCGATGCCGCCGACGAGCTGGAACATAAAGTCAAGCAGCTGGCGGTGGCGGTGAGGCAAGCCAGTCACCTGGTGGTCTACACGGGAGCTGGAATCAGCACGGTACGCCACACTTCACCTCCTTTTCTCCTCAGGTACAAACTTTAACAGCTCTGACCGGGTCTTCGTTTTCAGGCTGCCTCGATCCCCGACTACAGGGGCCCCAACGGGGTCTGGACGCAGCTGCAGAAGGGCCGGACCATAAGGTGGTACATGTGGTCTCGTTGTGACGTGAAGCTCCGGTCGAGGTCTTCAGAGTCCGAGTTCCTGATGTCGCCGTCTGTTTTCTGTCTGCAGCTCGTCAGACCTGAGCAAAGCCGAGCCGACCCTCACGCACATGTGCATCAGGAAGCTGCATAAGGAGAAGCTGGTACGTAAAACCCGCAGAGATCACGTTTACGGCGCCCCGCGTTCCAGTAACGCCAACGTCTGTCTGTGTCCGTCCATAAAGGTGAAGCACGTCGTGTCTCAGAACTGCGACGGGCTTCACCTGAGGAGCGGTCTGCCCAGACACGCCCTGTCGGAGCTGCACGGGAACATGTTCATTGAGGTGAGATGCAGAAGTGAGGAGCAGTCTGCCACAGACGGACCGATGAACCTGCACGCTTTTACATAAATGCAGTTTTCATTTTAAGTGATTCATGTTTATGCTAACTAAAATAAAGACGATAGTTCATTCAGCCTTTAGTGAAATATGCTCGTCGCAAGTTGTAACAAAGAAGAACGTACTTTTTAGCACTGAAACAGAAATATCAGCGTCCCCACAATTCCTGTTCAGACTCATCACCGTGGAAACGTCACAGAAAACACGAATTATGTAGCTGATGAATCAGATCCTCATCACTAATGTTAATGTTTACAGCGATATGACTGAAGGCAGGTTTATACGTTTATACACACACGAGTTTGGAACTTGTGCGTACTTATGCACCTTTTCCACTGCACATGTGCACATGTAGTCAAAGGAAATAGGGGATTATCACGCTTCCGCGTTCCGGTTTCCGGAAGTTGAAACATCTGAACCTTCCTCTTCCGGGCCAGGAATGGCTCAATGTTGCTGCTCTGTTGCATTGTGTACATCTAATAAACAACGCCAGCCGTACCGAAGTTTTAATGGATTCCCGACTGAAAAGACACTAAGGAGGAAGTGGATGAAAGCGATTTGTCGGAGTGAAGGACCGAAATTTAAAATAAAACAAGGTTGCACGTATGTCTGTAGTTGGCACTTCAATGATGCAGACTACACTACAGCTAGCGTTAGCAAGCTCGCGTTAGCTGACGTTACCAACTTTTCGCTTGTGAAAACATACAAGCGTCTGAAAACTGGGTCTGTACCCCCCCGTTTCCAGTGGAACAACTGGGGACTGCCAAAAAAAAGGAGACGCTTTCAGATTCTTGTGTGTTTTCAGCCGCACAAAGTTAGGCATGTTATCGAGCTGGCTAATGCTAACCTGCTAACACGACTGCGCAGACTGCCGGCTACAAACGTGTGTCGTTTTATTATAAAGTTCGGTCCTTCACCGCGGCGAATCGATCGCTTTGATCCACTTCTTCCTCAGTATCATTTCAGTCTGGAATGAAAACTTGGCATTGGCGTTTATCCGATTTACAAAGTTTAACAGAGTAGTAGCTGACGGACTACTGTTAGCAGGTTAGCATTAGCCAGCTTGATAACGTGCCTAACTTTGTGCGGCTGAAAACACACAAGCATCTGAAAGCGTCTCCTTTCTTGGCAGTCCCCAGTTGTTCCACTGGAAACGGGGGGGTACAGACCCGATTTTCAGATGTTTGTGTGTTTTAAGACGCACAATGTTAAGCACGTCAGTAAACGTTAGCTGGCTAATGCTAGCATGCTGTGAAGTGCCGGTGTTGTGCCCCACCGGCGACAAACAAACGTGTGTTTTATTATAAAGTTCGGCCCTTCACCGCGGCGAATCGATCGCTTTGATCTTTTGATCCAGTATCACTTCAGTCTGGAATGAAAACTTAAGTATGTTTGGAGTTTATCCGATTTAAACAGTATAACAGAGCAGGAACGGCTGTCGTTAACATGGCCCGGAAGAGGAAGTGTCCAAATACCGGGACGTTCCGGTAAGCGTGATAATCCCCTATTGTCGTCATACGTGTTTCGCCTCCACTAAAAGAATCTGGCTCTGTTTTCGGTGACTACAGTCACGGAGAAAACAACAGCAGCAGTAACACCTCCATATCATCAAACGCCTCCATGGTTGTTCTTACTTTACTGACCCCCCCTGGCACGGCAGTGACATCACAGCAGTCTCAACCACTCCAACTCCGCCCACTTCCAGATAGTAGACTACTGCTTCTCCTGCGTGGAAACAAAAACTGTCCTGGTCGTCTTGAACGTGTGGTGCTGTACTTCCTCTCTCCTTCGTTGCTGCTTCGTCTCTGTTTCGTTGTTGCTTTTTCATTGCTTTGCCGCTACTTCGTTTCTGCTTCGTTTCTGCTTCGTCGCTACTTTGTCGCTGCTTTGTCGCTGCTTTGTCTTTGCTTCGTCGCTACTTCATCTCTGCTTCGTCTTTGCTTTGTCTCTGCTTCGTCTCTGCTTTGTCTCTGCTTCGTCTCTGCTTTGTCGCTACTTCGTCTTTGCTTCGTTGCTGCTTCGTCTCCGCTTCGTCTCTGCTTCGTCTCTGCTTCGTCTCTGCTTTGTCTCCGCTTCGTCTCTGCTTCATCTCAGCTTCGTCTGTACTTCGTCTTTGCTTCGTTTCTGCTTCGTCTCTGCTTTGTCGCTGCTTTGTCTCTGCTTCGTCTCTGCTTTGTCTCTGCTTCGTCTCTGCTTCGTCGCTGCTTTGTCGCTACTTCATCTTTGCCTCGTTCCTGCTTCGTCTCTGCTTTGTCTCTGCTTCGTCGCTGCTTTGTCGCTGCTTTGTCTTTGCCTCGTTTCTGCTTCGTCTTTGCTTTGTCTCTGCTTCGTCGCTGCTTTGTCTCTGCTTCATCTCTGCTTTGTCGCTGCTTTGTCGCTACTTCGTCTTTGCCTCGTTTCTGCTTCGTCTCTGCTTCGTCGCTGCTTTGTCTCTGCTTTGTCTTTGCTTCGTTGCTGCTTCGTCTCTGTTTCGTTGTTGCTTTGTCGCTGCTTTGTCGCTACTTCGTCTTTGCCTCGTTTCTGCTTCGTCTTTGCTTTGTCTCTGCTTCGTCTCTGCTTTGTCTCCGCTTCGTCTCTGCTTCATCTCAGCTTCGTCTGTACTTCGTCTTTGCTTCGTTGCTGCTTCGTCTCTGTTTCGTTGTTGCTTTGTCACTGCTTCGTCGCTGCTTCGTCTCGGCTTCGTCTCTTCTTTGTCTCTGCTTCGTCACTACTTTGTCTTTGCTTCGTCTCTTCGTCGCTGTATGAAATATAAGCTACAATTGTAGAACACTTCTCTGAAAGCTTGAGGTGGTATTTATTCATCTATGTTTTGATAACTTTTCCATACTGTAGCAGCTGGAAAAGTCCTGAAAATGTCCTGGAAAAGTCCTGGAAAACAACGTCAAGAAAAGAGTGGGAACCCTGGTCAGAGACTGAGACGTCTATCATGACTTCAGACTGAACAGTTTCCCGTTGACAGGGGGGGGGGGCTGAAACGATCCGCCCGTTGCTGCCTGACTGCTGAGGTGGTGTCGTGTCCGTCCACAGGTCTGCACGTCCTGCTCTCCGGTCAGGGAGTACGTGCGTCTGTTTGACGTGACGGAGCGGACGTCGCTTCACCGCCACGCGACGGGCCGGCGCTGCTGCCACTGCGGCGGCGAGCTGAGGGACACCATCGTGCACTTCGGGGAGCGTGGCACCTTGGAGCAGCCTCTGAACTGGAAGGGGGCCGCTGAGGCGGCCGGGACGGCTGATGTCATCCTCTGCCTCGGATCCAGTCTGAAGGCAGGTTCTGGAAGACCGGGTGGACCCGGAGCCAGCCGTCAGTCACACAGCTGCAGTTATACCGTTCATTTTAACCGTTTCCAGTGAGCGGTCCGGTCTGCTCCGGTCAGGGTCAGTCTGCTCCGGTCCGGGTCAGTCTGCTTTGGTCTGGGTCAGTCTGCTTTGGTCTGGGTCAGTCTGGTCCGGTCTGGGTCAGTCTGCTTTGGTCTGGGTCAGTCTGCTCCGGTCTGGGTCAGTCTGCTCCGGTCTGGGTCAGTCTGCTTTGGTCTGGGTCAGTCTGCTTTGGTCTGGGTCAGTCTGGTCCGGTCTGGGTCAGTCTGCTTTGGTCTGGGTCAGTCTGGTCCGGTCTGGGTCAGTCTGCTTTGGTCTGGGTCAGTCTGCTTTGGTCTGGGTCAGTCTGCTTTGGTCTGGGTCAGTCTGGTCCGGTCTGGGTCAGTCTGGTCCGGTCTGGGTCAGTCTGGTCCGGTCTGGGTCAGTCCGGTCCGGTCTGGGTCAGTCTGCTCCGGTCTGGGTCAGTCTGGTCCGGTCTGGGTCAGTCTGCTCCGGTCTGGGTCAGTCCGGTCCGGTCTGGGTCAGTCTGCTCCGGTCTGGGTCAGTCTGCTCCGGTCTGGGTCAGTCTGCTCCGGTCTGGGTCAGTCTGCTTTGGTCTGGGTCAGTCTGGTCTGGTCTGGGTCAGTCTGCTCCGGTCTGGGTCAGTCTGCTTTGGTCTGGGTCAGTCTGGTCTGGTCTGGGTCAGTCTGCTCCGGTCTGGGTTAGTCTGCTTTGGTCTGGGTCAGTCTGCTTTGGTCTGGGTCAGTCTGCTCCGGTCTGGGTCAGTCTGCTCTGGTCTGGGTCAGTCTGGTCGGGTCTGGGTCGGTCTGGGTCAGTCCGGTCCGGTCTGGGTCAGTCTGGTCGGGTCTGGGTCAGTCTGCTTTGGTCTGGGTCAGTCTGCTCTGGTCTGGGTCAGTCTGCTCCGGTCTGGGTCAGTCCGGTCCGGTCTGGGTCAGTCTGCTCCGGTCTGGGTCAGTCTGCTTTGGTCTGGGTCAGTCTGCTTTGGTCTGGGTCAGTCTGGTCCGGTCTGGGTCAGTCTGCTTTGGTCTGGGTCAGTCTGGTCCGGTCTGGGTCAGTCTGCTTTGGTCTGGGTCAGTCTGCTTTGGTCTGGGTCAGTCTGGTCCGGTCTGGGTCAGTCTGCTCCGGTCTGGGTCAGTCTGGTCCGGTCTGGGTCAGTCCGCTCCGGTCTGGGTCAGTCTGCTCCGGTCTGGGTCAGTCTGGTCCGGTCTGGGTCAGTCTGCTCCGGTCTGGGTCAGTCCGGTCCGGTCTGGGTCAGTCTGCTTTGGTCTGGGTCAGTCTGGTCCGGTCTGGGTCAGTCTGCTCCGGTCTGGGTCAGTCTGCTCCGGTCTGGGTCAGTCTGCTCCGGTCTGGGTCAGTCTGCTCCGGTCTGGGTCAGTCCGGTCCGGTCTGGGTCAGTCTGCTCCGGTCTGGGTCAGTCTGCTCCGGTCTGGGTCAGTCCGGTCCGGTCTGGGTCAGTCTGCTCCGGTCTGGGTCAGTCTGCTCCGGTCTGGGTCAGTCTGGTCCGGTCTGGGTCAGTCCGGTCCGGTCTGGGTCAGTCTGCTCCGGTCTGGGTCAGTCTGCTCCGGTCTGGGTCAGTCTGCTCCGGTCTGGGTCAGTCTGCTCCGGTCTGGGTCAGTCTGCTCCGGTCTGGGTCAGTCTGCTCCGGTCTGGGTCAGTCTGCTCCGGTCTGGGTCAGTCCGGTCCGGTCTGGGTCAGTCCGCTCCGGTCTGGGTCAGTCTGCTCCGGTCTGGGTCAGTCTGGTCCGGTCTGGGTCAGTCCGGTCCGGTCTGGGTCAGTCTGCTCCGGTCTGGGTCAGTCTGGTCCAGTCTGGGTCAGTCCGGTCCGGTCTGGGTCAGTCTGCTTTGGTCTGGGTCAGTCTGGTCCGGTCTGGGTGTGTTTGGTTGGGTGTCTGGTGGGGGTGGTGGGGTCGGTCCGGTGGGTAGTCTGGTCGGGTTGGGTCAGTCTGCTTTGGTCTGGGTGTTGCTCGGTTGGGTCAGTGCTCGGTTGGGTCAGTCGGTCGGTCTGGGTGGTCTGCTCGGTTGGGTCAGTGGGGGGTAGTGGGGGTGGGTGGTGGGTCAGTCCGGTCCGGTCGGGTCAGTCTGGTCGGGTCTGGGTCAGTCTGCTTTGGTCTGGGTCGTCTGCTCTGGTCTGGGTCAGTCTGCTCCGGTCTGGGTCAGTCGGTCCGGTTGGGTCAGTCTGCCCGGTTGGGTGGTTGCTCCGGTTGGGTCGTCTGCTCGGTGGGTCGTCCGGTGGTTGGGTCGTTGCCCGGTGGGTCAGTCTGCGGGGTGTGCGGTGGGTCGTCGGTGGTCTGGGCGTTGCCGGTTGGGTAGTTGGTCGGTTGGGGTTGGTCCGGTCTGGGTCAGTCTGCTCCGGTCTGGGTCAGTCTGCTCCGGTCTGGGTCAGTCCGGTCTGGTCTGGGTCAGTCGGTGGTGGGTCAGTCCGGTCCGGTCTGGGTAGTCTGCTCGGTTGGGTGGGTCTGCTTTGGTCTGGGTCGGTCCGGTCGGGTCGGTCTGGTCCGGTCTGGGTCCGTCTGCTCCGGTCTGGGTCAGTCGCTCGGTCTGGGTCGGTCTGCCCGGTTGGGTTAGTCTGCCGGTGGGTTAGTCTGCTTTGGTCTGGGTCAGTCTGCTTTGGTCTGGGTCAGTCTGCTCCGGTCTGGGTCAGTCTGCTTTGGTCTGGGTCAGTCTGGTCCAGTCTGGGTCAGTCTGGTCCGGTCTGGGTCAGTCCGGTCCGGTCTGGGTCAGTCTGCTCCGGTCTGGGTCAGTCTGCTCCGGTCTGGGTCAGTCTGCTCCGGTCTGGGTCAGTCTGCTCCGGTCTGGGTCAGTCTGGTCCGGTCTGGGTCAGTACGGTCCGGTCTGGGTCAGTCTGCTCCGGTCTGGGTCAGTATGCTCCGGTCTGGGTCAGTCTGCTCCGGTCTGGGTCAGTCCGGTCCGGTCTGGGTCAGTCTGCTCCGGTCGGGTCGGTCTGCTCCGGTCTGGGCAGTCCGGTCCGGTCTGGGTCAGTCTGCTCCGGTCTGGGTCAGTCTGCTTGGTGGGTAGTGGTGGGTGGGTGGTCGGGTAGTCGGTCGGTGGGTGGTTGGTGGGTCTGGGTCAGTCTGCTTGGTCTGGGTCGGTCTGCTTGGTCTGGGTCCGTCTGCTCCGGTCTGGGCAGTCTGGTCCGGTCGGGTCAGTCTGCTCCGGTCTGGGTCAGTCTGCTCCGGTCTGGGTCCGTCTGCTCCGGTCTGGGTCCGTCCGGTCCGGTCTGGGTCCGTCTGCTCCGGTCTGGGTCGTCTGCTCCGGTCTGGGTCCGTCTGCTCCGGTCTGGGCCCGTCCGGTCCGGTCTGGGTCCGTCCGCTCCGGTCTGGGTCAGTCTGGTCCGGTCTAGGTCAGTCTGCTCCGGTCTGGGTCAGTCTGCTCCGGTCTGGGTCAGTCTGCTCCGGTCTGGGTCAGTCCGGTCTGGTCTGGGTCAGTCCGGTCCGGTCTGGGTCAGTCCGGTCCGGTCTGGGTCAGTCTGCTCCGGTCTGGGTCAGTCTGCTTTGGTCGGGTCGGGGCGTGGTGGGGGCAGTCCGGTGGGCGCGGTCGGTGGGGGTCGCGGTCGGGTCAGTTGCGGGGGGCTGCTCCGGTCTGGGTGTCTGCGGTCGGGTGTCGCGGGTCTGGGCCGGTCTGCTGGTCGGGTCCGTCTGCTCCGTGGGTCGTCTGCTTTGGTCGGGTCGGTCTGGTCCGTCTGGGTCGGTCGGTCCGGTCGGGTCCGTCCGTCCGTCCCGGGTCCGTCTGCCCGGTGGGGGGGGTGTGGTGGGTTGTGTGGGGTGGTGTGGTGTGTTGGTGTGCGTGGTGGGCGTGGGTGGTGTGGGGGTGGTGGTGGGTTGGTGGGGTGGGGGGGTGGGGGGGTGGGGGGGGGGGGGGGGGGGGGGGGGGGGTGGGTGGGGGTGTGGGGGGGTTGGTGGTGGGTGGGGGGTGGTTGGGGGGGGGGGGGTTGTGGGTGGGGTGGGGGGGGGGGGGGGGGGGGGTGTGGGGTGGGGGTGGTGGTGGGGTGTGGGGTTGGGTGTGTGGTGGGGTGGTGGGTGTTGGGTGGTGTGGGTGGGGTGGTGGGTGGGGGTGTGGTGTGGTGGTGGGGTGGGGGTGGTGGGGGGGTGGGGGGGGGGTGTGGGGGGGGGGGTGGGGGGGGGGGGGGTGTGTGGGTGGGGTGGGGGGGGGTGGGGGGGGGGGGTGTGGTGGGTTGGGTGTGTGGGTGGGTGTGGGGGGGTCGGTTGGGTGTCTGCTCGGTTGGGTCCGTGGTCGTTGGGCCGCCGGCCCGGTCTGGGTGTCTGCTTTGGTCTGGGTCCGTGTCCGTTGGGTCGTCTGCTGTTGTTGGTGGGTTGTGTGGTGTGGGGTGGTGGGTGTGGTGGTGGGGGTGTGTGTGTGGGTGTGGTGGGGGTGGGGGGTGGGGGGGGGTGGGTGGTGGGTGGGTCAGTCTGTCGGTCTGGGTCAGTCCTGTCCGGTCTGGTCGGTCTGCTCGGTCTGGGTGTCTGCTCCGTCTGGGTCGTCTGTTGTCTGGGTCGGTCTGCTCGGTCTGGGTGTTGTTGGTCTGGGTAGTCGGTCCGGTCTGGGTGTCTCGGTCGGGTAGTCTCGTCTGGTCTGCGTGGGTTGGTGTTTGGTCGTCTGGGTAGTGGTCGTTGGTGTCTGCTCTGGTTGGGTCGTTGTGTCTGCCGTCGTCTGGTTCCTGTGGTCTGGGCCAGTCTGCTCCGGTCTGGGTCAGTCTGCTTTGGTCTGGGTCAGTCTGCTCCGGTCTGGGTCAGTCTGCTCCGGTCCGGGTGTCCGGTCCGTCTGGGTCCGTCTGCTTTGGTCTGGGCCGTCTGCTCCGCCTGGGTCCGTCTGCTCCGGTCTGGGTCGTCCGGTCCGGTCGGGTCGTCTGCCCCGGTCTGGGCGTCTGCCCGGTCTGGGTCGGTCTGCTCCGGTCTGGGTCCGTCCGGCCCGGTCGGGCCGTCTGCTCCGGTCGGGTCGTCTGCCCGGTCGGGTCCGTCCGGTCCGGTCGGGCCGTCTGCCGGTGGGTCGTCTGGTCCGGTCGGTCCGTCTGCGGGGCCGTCTGCCCGTCGGGTCGTCTGCCGTGGGGTGGGGGGGGGGGGTGGGGTGGGGTGGGGGGGGGGTGGTGGGGGTGGGGGGGGGGGGTGGGGGGGTGGTGGGTGGGGGGGGGGGGGGGTGGTGGGCGGGGGGGGGGGTGGGGGGGGGGTGGGGGGGGGGGGGGGGGGGGGGGGGGGGGGGGGGGGGGGGGGGGTGGGGGGGGGGGTGTGGTGGTGGTGTGTGGTGCGTGTTGGTGTGTGGGTGGGGGGGGTGGTGGGTGGGGGGGTGGGTGTGGGTGGGTGTCCGTGTGGTGTGCCGTCGTCCGTCTGCTTTGGTCGGGTCGGTCGGGTCGCGGTCCGTGGGGCGGTCGGCGTGGCGTCGGGTTGGTGGGGGGGGGGGGGGTGTGGGTGGGTGTGGGGGGGTGGGTGGGGGGGGGTGGGGGTCGTCGTCGTGGGTGTGGTGGTGGGGGGGTGGGGGTGGGGGGTGGTGGGGGTGGGGGGTGGGGGTGGGGGTGTGGGGTGGGGTTGGGGGTCGGGGGGGTGGGGTGGGGGGGGGGGGGGGGGGGGTGGTGTGTTGTGGTGTGGTGGTCGGTGTCGTGTGGTGGTTGGGTCGGTGGGTCTGGGTCGTTGCTTTGGTCTGGGTCATCTGCTGGTCTGGGTGTCTGCTTGGTCTGGTGTGTGGTGTGTCCGTGGTGTGGGGTTTGGTGGGGGTCTGGGTGTTGCTTTGGTCTGGGTCAGTCTGGTCCGGTCTGGGTCAGTCCGGTCCGGTCTGGGTCAGTCTGCTCCGGTCTGGGTCAGTCTGCTCCGGTCTGGGTCAGTCTGCTCCGGTCTGGGTCAGTCTGCTCCGGTCTGGGTCAGTCTGCTTTGGTCTGGGTCAGTCCGGTCCGGTCTGGGTCAGTCTGGTCCGGTCTGGGTCAGTCCGGTGGTCTGGGTCGTCTGCGGTGTTGCGTGGGGTGGTGTGGGTGTGGTGGTGGGTCGTGTGGTGGGTGTTGGGTGGTGTCGGTCGGGTGTTGCTCCGGTCTGGGTCAGTCTGCTCCGGTCTGGGTCAGTCTGCTTTGGTCTGGGTCAGTCTGCTCCGGTCTGGGTCAGTCTGCTCCGGTCTGGGTCAGTCTGCTCCGGTCTGGGTCAGTCCGGTCCGGTCTGGGTCAGTCTGCTTTGGTCTGGGTCCGTCTGCCCGTCTGGGTCAGTCTGCTGGTCGGGCGTCTGCCCGGGGTCCGTCTGCCCGGTCGGGTCCGTCGGTCGGTCTGGGCCGTCCGGTCCGGTCGGGTCCGTCTGCCCGTCGGGGTCGGGTGGGGTGGGGGGTGGGGGTGGGGTGTGGGGTGGTTGGGTGTCCGTGTGGGTGCCGTCCGGTCTGGGCCGTCCGGTCCGGTCTGGGTCCGTCTGCTTTGGTCTGGGTCAGTCTGCTCCGGTCTGGGCCGTCCGGTCCGGTCTGGGCCGTCTGCCCGGTCTGGGTCGTCTGCTCGGTTGGGTCCGTCTGCTCCGGTCGGGTGTCTGCTCCGTCTGGGTCGTCCGGTCCGGTCTGGGTGTTGTTTGGTCTGGGCCGTCTGCTCCGGTCTGGGTCAGTCTGGGGGCGTGGCGGTGGGGTCGCCCGGTGGGGTGCGGTGGGTGCGGTCGTGGTGTGGGTCTGCCCGTCTGGGTCGTCGCTCCGGTCTGGGTCAGTCTGTTTGGTCTGGGTCAGTCGTCCGGTCTGGGTCGTCTGCTCTGGTCTGGGTCAGTCTGCTCCGGTCTGGGTCCGTCTGCTCGGTGGGTAGTGTGGGGGGGGTGGTGGTGTGGGTGGGGGGTGGGGGGTGTGGGTGGGTGTTGTTTGGTCTGGGTCAGTCTGCTCTGGTCTGGGTCAGTCTGCTCTGGTCTGGGTCAGTCCGGTCCGGTCTGGGTCGTCTGTCTGGTCTGGGTCGTTGGTGGGTCTGGGTCAGTCTGCTTTGGTCTGGGTCGTCTGGTCCGGTCTGGGTCAGTCCGGTCCGTCTGGGTCAGTCTGCTCCGGTCTGGGTCAGTCTGCTCCGGTCTGGGTCAGTCTGCTTTGTTGGTGTGCGGGTGGGGGGGGGGGGGTGGGGGGTGGTCGGGGTGTGTGTGGTGGTGTTGTGTGGTGTGGTCGTCGGGTGTGTTGTGGTGTGGTGGGGGGTGGGGGGGGGGGGGGTGGGTGGTGGTGGTGGGGGGGGGGGGGGGGGGGGGGGGGGGGGGGGGCGGGGGGGGGGGGGGGGGGGGGGGGGGGGGGGGGGGGGGGGGGGGGGGGGGGGGGGGGGGGGGTCGTCCGTCTGGGTCGTCTGGTCCGGTCTGGGTCGTCTGTTGGTCTGGGTCGTCTGCTCCGTCTGGGTCCGTCCGGTCCGGTCTGGGTGTGCTTTGGGTAGTCTGTGTGGTGTGTGGGGGGGGGTGGGTGGTGGGGGGGGGGGGGGGGGGGGGGGGGGGGGGGGGTGGGGGGGGGGGGGGGGGGGGGTGTGGGGGGGGGGGGGGGGGGGGGGGGGGGGGGGGGGGGGGGGGGGGGTGGGGTGGGGGGGTGGGGGTGGTGGGGGGTCGTTGTGGTGGGTGTGGGTGGGTGGTGCGGTCTGGGTCAGTCTGCTCCGGTCTGGGTGTGCCGGTCGGGCCGTCGGTCCGGTCTGGGCCGTCTGCTCGGCCTGGGTCAGTCGCGGTCGGGCGTTGTTTGGTCTGGGTCGGTCTGCTTTGGTCTGGGTCCGTCTGCTCCGGTCTGGGTCAGTCTGCTTCGGTCTGGGTCAGTCTGCTTTGGTCTGGGTCAGTCTGCTCCGGTCTGGGTCAGTCTGCTCCGGTCTGGGTCAGTCTGGTCCGGTCTGGGTCAGTCCGGTCCGGTCTGGGTCAGTCTGGTTCGGTCTGGGTCAGTCTGGTCCGGTCTGGGTCAGTCTGGTCCGGTCTGGGTCAGTCCGGTCCGGTCTGGGTCAGTCTGGTCCGGTCTGGGTCAGTCTGGTCCGGTCTGGGTCAGTCCGGTCCGGTCTGGGTCAGTCTGCTCCGGTCTGGGTCAGTCTGCTCCGGTCTGGGTCAGTCCGGTCCGGTCTGGGTCAGTCTGGTCCGGTCTGGGTCAGTCTGGTCCGGTCTGGGTCAGTCCGGTCCGGTCTGGGTCAGTCTGCTCCGGTCTGGGTCAGTCTGGTCCAGTCTGGGTCAGTCTGCTCCGGTCTGGGTCAGTCTGGTCCGGTCTGGGTCAGTCTGCTCCGGTCTGGGTCAGTCCGGTCCGGTCTGGGTCAGTCTGCTCCGGTCTGGGTCAGTCTGCTCCGGTCTTGGTTGGTCCGGTCTGGGTCAGTCTGCTCCGGTCTGGGTCAGTCTGCTCTGGTCTGGGTCAGTCTGGTCCGGTCTGGGTCAGTCTGCTTTGGTCTGGGTCAGTCCGGTCCGGTCTGCTATGTTGTGTTTCCATGATACCCGTACAGCCGAACCATTTCTGGTCCGTTTGTTGGTTCATGCAGGGCACGTTTAGTTCGGTCCACCTCCAGCAGCTGATGTAGGGCCGTGCAGTTAATCGAAATTTGTTTGTAATTTCAATTTTTATGTCAAATAATCTCCAAACTCATTTAATCGAATTGAAGCGATTTATTTGCCATTTTTCTTTACATAATTTCTGAAAGTTATTCTGAAGTTAAGATTAATTTTAGTGGCTTCTCATCCGTGCAATTAGTTGAGTGTCATTAACCAAAATTTTAGATTTGGAATTAGGGACGCACGATAAACATTTTTTAAAACTGATGCAGATAACCGATAAATTTCAGCTCCTAGAGGCCGATACCGATAACCGATACCGATAACACACATACATTTCTAATTATACCAAATCGAAAATTCCACCTGTATGGGGTAGTTCGTGCCTAAAATAAGAAGTGAAAGTGGTTCGTCTCCTGTGAAGCAGCAGTTTTCTTTCCCCAATCACAATATCTCAGCGAGAAAAGCTTAAAAGTGGGATTTTCAACTTCTGCATGTCCAATCTTTATCAGAGTAAGTTGTCGTAGTATCTGACTTTTCGCAATGACGTCATAATTTCCTTTTATTGGCCTGATAATTATGGTGCATCCCTATTTGGAATGTTGTAGCATCGCACTAAAGCTTAAAGTTTAGTTTTTTAGGGTTTTTTATATGAAAATAAGTATTTGTCTTATTCTTCAAATGGGAAATTGCCGAACAGTTGGACAGTTTATTCGTTATAATGACTTTTTCCATAATCGAGCAGCCCTGTGCTGATGAGTCAGGTACGTTAAAGACCCACAATGTCACTTTTAGACCTTAAAAACTGGGTTTCTGACTCGTTTTGATGCCACACCAACATTCATTATGCACATTTTCAAGGATATGAACCAGACATGAACACCGCGGGGGTTTTGAACGCATCATGGAGGATTCAGCAAAGAAACAAGGAAACATTACTGAGGAAAAGAAAGAGAGGAAAGGACAGAACAAGAGGGAGGATAAGACTGTTGATGGCTGGAGGGAATCAGTTCAGGTTCAGGGTTCTTGTTGGGTTTTAAAACGTCTAAAATTCTCAAAAATTTAAGGCCTCAAAAGGTTTTAAAAGGGCCATTTTAAATTTGATCTACACAAGTCTTACTTTTTTATTTTTATTCATTCCTGAGAAGCACTGGCCACATAAAATACGCTGAATAAAATATTGCAGTCAGAAGTTGATTTAGTCTTTGAGAGGTTCAGATAGCGACGAGGACTCGGAGGAAACGGGCCGTACGACTTTGCTTTTGTTGGCTTATTTCCTCTCGCCCGGCTCTACCAGGTGCTGAAGAAGTACGCCTGCCTGTGGTCCATGAACAGACCGGCGAGCCGAAGGCCCAAACTCTACATCGTAAACCTCCAGGTACGCGATCCGCAGATTTAACCGCAGCCTCGGCTCGGCGTCGGCTCACGTGCTCGTCTCTCTGCTGCAGTGGACGCCTAAAGATGATCTGGCTGTGCTGAAGATTCACGGGAAGTGTGATGATGTCATGAGTCTGCTCATGGGGGAGCTGAGCCTCCGGATTCCTGCGTATGACAGGTGAGGATGGGATCAGGTAACGCCGACCATCGGGCGATAAAACGACGCGTTCACGTGCAGCCCCCTCGTTCCGTCTCGTAGGGAGGAGGACCCCATCTTCAGCCTGGCTACGCTTCTGCGGCCGGAGGAGGCCCGAAGCCACACTCGCGAGCTCATCGCCACTCTGGATGGGGCGGGGGACGAGTCGGCCGACGCCGAGGAGCCCAAGGAGGAGCCGGCATCGGTGCAGGGGGGCTGGTTCGGACGAGGGTACCGCAAAGGGAGGGGGAGGAGGAAGAAAAAAGTTGTCTAACTTCTCTGGGCTGGTCAGGTGCTGCCGGGGACTGGAACCGGATTCCAGGCCCCCACGTTGAGGACCAGGTCCATCCTTCGGCTGCTGTTGATGCATGAATCATGTCCGCTTGTTGATGTTATTGACGTGACATTTACAAGCAGCTCTTTGCACCATGACATGTTTTCGTTTTGTACTTTCTACATTTGAAATAAGAGTATTTGAAACTGGTTCTGTAACATTTATGGCAGCTGGGTTAGCCGGGTTCAATGGAGCAGAACTCAAACCCAATTCAAGAACACGGCCGAGTATCAGGGCCACATTAACAACATATTTACAGACTTCGAGAAAAAAGTCGTTTCACGTGCAAAAGTTAGAAATTTATGAAAATTAAGTTTTAATTTAACGAGAAGTCTTTATTTTAGATGTAGAAGAGGAAAGTTGATAAAAATGAGGGTGGTGCAGCGTTTGGTGAAGATGTACATCAGCATAGGTTTAAGTTAAGTCGTAACTTTACGAGAAAAAGACATAATTTACAAGAATAAAGTTGTAATTCATGAGAAAGTCGTCTTTTACGAGAATAAAGTCACAAATTCACGAGAATAAAGTTATTTGTTTGCATAAATTTACTACTTTTCTCATGAATCAGGTTTATTCTTAAAGTCAAATTTACAAGAATCAAGTCATTTAACGAGAATAATCTAGTAGTTCATGAAAAAAGTTGCAAATCTATGCGTTTAAAGTCAAATTAAAAGAATAAAGTTATTTAACGAGAATGATTTCGTAACTCATGAAAGTCACATTTATGCAAATAAAGTAAAAAATTTTGAGAATAAAGTTGATTGAGGGTAAATTCGTAGTTCATGAAAACGTCAATTTATGCGAATAAGTCAAATTTACAAGAATAATGACTTAATTCTTGTAAAAATATAAATTTTTTTCTCATAAATTATGACTTTATTCCCATGAATTTACTTTATTCTTGTAAAATAATGACTCGTAAAATTACAACTTTTTCCCGTAAATAACGACTTCATTCGTAAAAAAAAAAAAAAACTACTTTACACTCATAAAATTGACCTTTTTTCTCATAAATTATGACCTAATTCTCATATATTTAAGAGTTTTTCTTGTAAATGACTTTATTCTCATAGAATTACAACTTCATTCTCGTAAAATGACTTTTTTCTTTTTCCTCAAACTTTTTCCTCATAAATTAAGACTTTATTCTCATAAATGTACTTTTTTGATGTAAAATAATTATTTTCTCATAAATGACTTTCTCTGTTTTCTTGTAAAATAAGATTTTATTCTTATAAATTAAAACTTTTTGTAAAATGACAACTTTATTCTCAGAAATTTCCGTTTTTTTTTCCTTGTAAAAAAGCTTTTTTTTAAAAAAAAAAAAATTGCAACTTTTTTTGTAAATGACGACTTCATGCCCGTAAAATGGTGACTTTTTTCATGTAAAATCTTTTTTTTTTCTCGTAAATTACAACTTTTTCCTCGAAGTCTGTAAAAATGTTTTTTTTTCTTGATGTGGCCCCAATATTCTGTAATGAAATCATGAAAATATTGCACAGAAAATGTCGCTCAAACCTGATTGGACAGAACCTGTAAATGTTCGCTGATCGGAGTCGAACCCTGCAGCTTCAGTCCGGTCAGCGCAGGTTTCATGTTTCCCCTCCGAGTCTCCGTACGTCAGCAGACGTCTGTGATTCTCCAGAAAGTTTCTGGTTCATCGTGCAGCATTTTGCTGGGTGCAGCTTTGGGGAGGAGGCGCATGCTCTTTAAAATCCCGCATCTCCAGGAGGAGTTGTCTTCATGTGATCACGGAAACGGAGTCACTGACTGAGTAGTTTTTTGTTCACCTACATACTAAACCCGAAGCTAGTTCTCAGAGTTTCTACAGTTTGGACATTTTCTACATGAACGCTGAAAGTGAAATCTATTTTTCTATATTTTTTTCTAAGAGCGTATTTTATTTTGAAGGCGTTTTGGTTTACGTAAATTATTTTGCGGACGGTCGAGCTTCACCCTGCTGTACCAAGCTCAGGTTGTAGAGCCACTAATGTCTTTGTTTACTGGCTTTCATTTGTTTACATTTTGCCCTTTATTTGCAGTTTCATGTGAAACACAGAGTTTAAAGATGTTATTTGCATATTTTTGTTAGTTTATATTGTAAGTTACTGTTTACTGTTTTTATTGGATAGTTGTCTTTATTCAGTTGTCTCAGGAAGATCCTGCTCAGCATTCCTTCAACTGAAACTTGCTAATGTGAAGACTCGCTGGTTTTTGTTGGATTTGTCAGTACTGCTATATTTGTGAGAATAAATCATTATTATTATTATTTTTATTGGTATATAAAATGCTAGAATGTGAAGTACGCTGGCTTCACTAAGTTTCCCGTCTGGGATGAATAAAGTATTCACTCATATTCAACATGTTCTGCTGCAGTTTTCTTCTTCCAAGTGTCCGTTTAGTGAATAATTTCCTCTGTGGTGGAGATAAAGATGTTAAATAAACATGAACTACAACTCTGATTACAGTTCGGATGCAGCATTTAATGCAATTATTTATAAATTATTACACCATTTTTCTACTTTTTTACCAGTGGAACATTGCGGGTGTTTAAACCGAGACGTTTGACCTTTAAACGGACGATAAGGAGCTCATGTTGAATTCAGAGGCAGCAACGTGTCACACAGGCTGGAACAGGATGATGTCATTGTTAACAATCATCTTTTTATGACTTAATGTAAACATCTGGGAAGAGAGAAGAGGAACGTTCCGGTCTGAGGCCGGATTCTAGCTGCTCAGCAGTCCTTAGTCTCATGATGCGCCAAATCTTTTTCATTAGTGAAAGTCTGGACTGCAGGCAGACCAGTTCAGCAGCCAGATTCTGGACTACAAGCAGACCAGTTCAGCACCCAGACTATGGACTGCAGGCAGACCAGTTCAGCACCCGGACTCTGGACTGCAGGCAGACCAGTTCAGCACCTGGACTCTGGACTGCAGGCAGACCAGTTCAGCAGCCAGATTCTGGACTGCAAGCAGACCAGTTCAGCACCCAGACTATGGACTGCAGGCAGACCAGTTCAGCACCCGGACTCTGGACTGCAGGCAGACCAGTTCAGCAGCCAGATTCTGGACTACAAGCAGACCAGTTCAGCACCCAGACTATGGACTGCAGGCAGACCAGTTCAGCACCCGGACTCTGGACTGCAGGCAGACCAGTTCAGCACCTGGACTCTGGACTGCAGGCAGACCAGTTCAGCAGCCAGATTCTGGACTGCAAGCAGACCAGTTCAGCACCCAGACTATGGACTGCAGGCAGACCAGTTCAGCACCCGGACTCTGGACTGCAGGCAGACCAGTTCAGCACCTGGACTCTGGACTGCAGGCAGACCAGTTCAGCAGCCAGATTCTGGACTGCAAGCAGACCAGTTCAGCACCCGGACTCTGTACTGCAGGCAGACCAGTTCAGCAGCCAGATTCTGGACTGCGGGCAGACCAGTTCAGCAGCCAGACCTTGGAATACAAGCAGACCAGTTCAGCACCCGGACTCTGTACTGCAAGCAGACCAGTTCAGCAGCCAGATTCTGGACTGCGGGCGGACCAGTTCAGCAGCCAGACTCTGGACTGCAAGCAGACCATTTCAGCACCCTGACTCTGGACTGCAGGCAGACCAGTTCAGCAGCCAGACCTTGGAATACAAGTAGAACAGTTCAGCAGCCAGACTCTGGACTACAAGCAGACCAGTTCAGCACCCGGACTCTGGGCTGCAGGCAGACCAGTTCAGCAGCCAGACTCTGGACTGCAAGCAGACCAGTTCAGCACCTGGACTCTGGACTGCAGGCAGACCAGTTCAGCAGCCAGACTTTGGACTGCAAGCAGACCAGTTCAGTATCCGGACTCTGGACTACAAGCAGACCAGTTCAGCACCCGGACTTTGGACTGCAGGCAGACCAGTTCAGCAGCCAGACTCTGGACTGCAAGCAGACCAGTTCAGCACCCGGACTCTGGACTGCAGGCAGACCAGTTCAGCAGCCAGACTCTGGACTGCAAGCAGACCAGTTCAGCACCTGGACTCTGGACTGCAGGCAGACCAGTTCAGCAGCCAGACTCTGGACTGCAAGCAGACCAGTTCAGCACCCGGACTCTGGACTGCAGGCAGACCAGTTCAGCAGCCAGACTCTGGACTGCAAGCAGACCTGTTCAGCACCCGGACTCTGGACTGCAAGCAGACCAGTTCAGCACCTGGACTCTGGACTGCAAGCAGACCAGTTCAGCAGCCAGATTCTGGACTGCGGGCAGACCAGTTCAGCACCCGGACTCTGGACTGCAGGCAGACCAGTTCAGCAGTAGGGCTGCACGATTCTGGTAAAAATGTGAATCGTGATTTTTTTGCTTAAAATTAAGATCACGATTCTCTGAAACGATTTTTTTTCCCCAAAAAAAATTTATTGCACAAATAAACTTTAACAAAACAACCTATTCAAAAGGTAATTCAAAATAAAGCATGTGTTTGCACAAGAGCTTTGTTGGAGCATTTCTTTGGCAGATGCATAGTTGTAGTTCTTTAACATTGGTTAGGGGGTGGGGAGGCAATGGCAGTGTTGCATTTGAGGGCACTTGAAAAAATCTGGGAAGAATGGAAACTTATTTGTGATAAGCTCATGATTAAAAATGTTTCAGAATTGTTGTGGGTAGAATTGAGATTGCATGTATGTGTGAATTGAGATCACGATCTTTTAACGATTAATTGTGCAGCCCTATTCAGCAGCCAGACTCTGGACTGCAGGCAGACCAGTTCAGCAGCCAGACTCTGGACTGCAGGCAGACCAGTTCAGCACCCGGACTCTGGACTGCAGGCAGACCAGTTCAGCAGCCAGACTCTGGACTGCAGGCAGACCAGTTCAGCACCCGGACTCTGGACTGCAGGCAGACCAGTTCAGCAGCCAGATTCTGGACTGCGGGCAGACCAGTTCAGCACCCGGACTCTGGACTGCAGGCAGACCAGTTCAGCAGCCAGATTCTGGACTGCGGGCAGACCAGTTCAGCACCCGGACTCAACACTGCAGGCAGACCAGTTCAGCACCCGGACTCAACACTGCAGGCAGACCAGTTCAGCACCCGGACTCAACACTGCGGGCAGACCAGTTCAGCACCCGGACTCTGGACTGCAGGCAGACCAGTTCAGCACCCAGACTCTGGACTGCAGGCAGACCAGTTCAGCACCTGGACTCTGGACTGCAGGCAGACCAGTGCAGCAGCCAGACTTGGTTCGGGTTAAAGAGACTAAAGAAATGCAGGTGTTTTACGGGTTTGTTATTCATCTCCCTCTTTTTAATGTCCCATTTTTTCCAGTTACTTTTTGTTTCTAGTTCCAGCTAGACATTTAGGGAGACATGACTCGTTGATGTACATTTGCATGTTTTGTGGAAAATAAAAGGTTAAAAAGAAAAATATTAATTTAGGGTTTCACACTAATAAGTAATAACAGATGAAAATTAAACATGGGGAGGTATGCAGTAAAAGTAAGCTACTTTTTAAATATAATATTGGGATCAAATGTTTGTTTTGACGTCAAAATGCTCTTTGCTGTCAGGTTGTTTATGGCCCGGATGTTGTCACGTGACCAGAGAGCGTGTTACGCAATCGCTGAGAGGATTCGTTCGACGTGACGTCGAGGAGGCGTTGGCCGATCCGGTGTCACTCTGTCCGACCCAGAGAAGCTCTAAAGTCCGGGGAATACTCCTTTAATCGGAGCGAAAACTGTCTGGAACGCCTTCATAAACCTTCTCTACGTCTTGATTTGATTTAAACCGGCTCGAACTTGTTTCAGCGAGCTCGTGGACATGATCAAAAACGGCCACCACGCTTCCGGGGACCAGCGCGAGGAAGCCGGCTGCGGTAAGCCGGGGAGCTCGGCGTGTAGCCAGGAGAAGAGAAAGCGGACGGTCCGCTTGTGGTGCGACGGCTGGTGAGTGCGTCAAAACTCCCCGTGACTGCGGCTTTTACGCTGTTAATCAAACTAATTGTCAAAGTTTGCCAGTTTAAATGCGATCATAATGTAAACACATCGCTGACTGTGTAGCATGCTAATGCTAACTAGTTGCTTACCGGGTAGAAAGTAAGGAGTTTAACCGGTAATACTATTATGTAGTAATGACAGGTCAGTTACGATCTGCGATTATTTTCCGTTTCAGACCGAAGCTTCGCTGTTTATTCCGGTTAATAATACAGTTATGACGTTACTTCGCAGCCTGTTACCAACTTGTGGACCTGCTGCAGTCGCGAGCTTATCTCTGAGTGAAATATCTCCGGGTAAAAGTACAAAATACTACAAGTACCTCATAATCTGACAGTATGGTACTGGCCCTAAGCAGAAGTAAAACTGTATGTACTGAAACATAAGAGCATGTTAACAGTTATTTTAGTCTGCTACAGATAGTAAAGATGCTACTACTACTTCTACTACTACTACTACTACTACTACCGTACTATTCCTACTAGTACTGGTTGGAAACACAAAAGTCTTTACAGCTGACCTCAAATTTGTCTGATCAAAATATTAGGTGTGCATTTTCTCATATTTTTTGGCCTCTTAGGTGTACCAATACCATTTTTTCCCCCGATACCAATTGTGATACTTCAATGTGGGTATTAGCTGATACCAGGTACCGATACCACTATGTTATTAAAAGATATCATGATGGTATTACTATGGTGTTAAACCCTGGGTCAAGTTAAACATGGAAAACTTGAATAAAAACAGCAGATTAAGTTATTGCCTCCACCACGGAGGTAATGGTTTTAGTAGCGTTGGTTTGTCCGTCCGTCTGTCAGCAACTTTACAGAAAAAGTTCTGGACGGATTGACCTGAAATTTTCACTAGCTGTGTGTTTCAGCCCAAGGACGAACCCACAAAAGTTTGGTGGTGATCCGGATCACCTTCTGGATCCAGGACTGTTTGGAAGGATTCTTTATCATTGTGATTTGGCCAAATTTAGGCATTTTTGCAGATACCGTATTTCCCGGACTTTAAGTCACACTCTTTTTCATAGTTTGGTTGCTTGTGCGACTTATATACCAAAATATATACAATTTAACATATTTTTTCAAGTATTCTTATTGACTGACATTAGCTACGTAATAAAAAATTTCACCGTCTAATGTCAAAAGAGGACGCTATAGGCTTGTGACAACTATACTCTGCTCCACGGGCAAAAATCCCAAAATAGCCTTATCTCAGTGAGAGAAGTTCATTTTGTTCATCTGGCTGTACTGCCTGTGTGGTGGAACAAATGCTCAAAAACATGTTTATCCTTCTTCGTTATGATGTAATGATCATTTACAGGCATCAACTTTGGAATTGGAATTTTGTCATTTTTAGCAGTAACAAGTTGGATATGAAAAATCTGAAAATCACCCTGTTTTAAATAAATAAATGCAACTTATTTATGTGACTTATATGTTTTTTTTACTCTTCATAATGCATTTTTTTTGACTGATGCGACTTATAGTCCGGAAAATACGGTAACTCCATACAAATGTCCTGAGTGTTTGGTAAAAAATTACAAGAAAGGATCTCAATGGGTTCTATAATGTTTCCAAAGTTGATGCGGATCCAGAGAAAATTCCGGTTATTATGATCCAGAACACAGAAAAAAGTTGTCTAACTTCTCTGGGCTGGTCAGGTGCTGCCGGGGACTGGAACCGGATTCCAGGCCCCCACGTTGAGGACCAGGTCCATCCTTCGGGTGCTGTTGATGCATGAATCATCTCTGCTTGTTGATGTTATTGATGTGACATTTACAAGCAGCTCTTTGCACCATGACATGTTTTCGTTTTGTACTTTCTACATTTTGAAATAAGAGTATTTGAAACTGGTTCTGTAACATTTATGGCAGCTGGGTTAGCCGGGTTCGTTAGAGCAGAACTCAAACCCAATTCAAGAACACGGCCGAGTATCAGGGCCACATTAACAACATATTTACAGACTTCGAGAAAAAAGTCGTTTCACGTGCAAAAGTAAGAAATTTATGAAAATTACGTTTTAATTTAACGAGAAGTCTTTATTTTAGATGTAGAAGAGGAAAGTTGATAAAAATGAGGGTGGTGCAGCGTTTGGTGAAGATGTACATCAGCATAGGTTTAAGTTAAGTCATAGCTTTACGAGAAAAAGACGTAATTTACAAGAATAAAGTTGTAATTCATGAGAAAGTCGTCTTTTACGAGAATAAAGTCACAAATTCACGAGAATAAAGTTATTTGTTTGCATAAATTTACGACTTTTCTCATGAATCAAGTTTATTCTTCAAGTCAAATTTACAAGAATCAAGTCATTTAACGAGAATAATCTAGTAATTCATTTTTAAAAAGTTGCAAATCTATGCGTTTAAAGTCAAATTAAAAGAATAGTTATTTAACGAGAATGATCTTGTAACTCATGAAAAAGTCACATTTATGCAAATAAAGTAAAAAATTTTGAGAATAAAGTTGATTGAGGGTAAATTCGTAGTTCATGAAAACGTCAATTTCTGCGAATAAAGTCAAATTTACAAGAATAATGACTTAATTCTTGTAAAAATATTTCTTTTTCCTCATAAATTATGACTTTATTCCCATGAATTTACTTTATTCTTGTAAAATAATGACTCGTAAAATTACAACTTTTTCCCGTAAATAACGAGTTCATTTGTACAAAAAAAACTACTTTACACTCATAAAATTGACCTTTTTTCTCATAAATTATGACCTGATTCTCATACATTTAAGAGTTTTTCTTGTAAATGACTTTATTCTCATAAAATTACAACTTCATTCTCGTAAAATGACTTTTTTCTTTTTCCTCAAACTTTTTCCTCATAAATTAAGACTTTATTCTCATAAATGTACTTTTTTGATGTAAAATAATTATTTTCTCATAAATGACTTTCTCTGTTTTCTTGTAAAATAAGACTTTATTCTTATAAATTAAAACTTTTTGTAAAATTACAACTTTATTCTCAGAAATTTCGGGTTTTCTTGTAAAAAAGCTTTTTTTTAAAAAAAAAAATTGCAACTTTTTTTTGTAAATGATGACTTCATATGTTTTATATGTTTTTTTACTCTTTATAATGCATTTTTTTGACTGATGCGACTTATAGTCCGGAAAATACGGTAACTCCATACAAATGTCCTGAGTGTTTGGTAAAAATTTACAAGAAAAGATCTCAATGGGTTCTATAATGTTTCCAAAGTTGATCCGGATCCAGAGAAAATTCCGGTTATTATGATCCAGAACACAAAAATAAGGGAGTCGTTGGAATTTTCAATGCTGAATGGTAACAAATGAAGATACAGACATGCGGCTGACACCAAACTGTAGCCACGACGCTGCTGAATCGGGAGTTTGTTAACGGAGTTGATGCATCTTTAATGGCAACGAAGCTAGATGCAGAAGAAAACCGCCATTATGGAAATATGGATTTTTGGAAATAACTATTGAATAGTGATACAAGGATGATTCCAGATGCTGCTGGTATGTTTTCATGGTCAAGGAATCCAATGATGGAGATTAAATGAATGCAGGAGTGGAAGTTTTTGTTGTGAATTCACTATATGAGGGGGGCATGAGCTGCTTGGTGAGGGTCTGCACTCTCAGAGTGTTTTTCTAATATCCGAAAATATGTAGTCGTCCTCAAAATTATTCATCCGCTCCGATTAAAGAAGGAGAAAAAAATCAGCTGCCAGTGAAATAAGATGAAATTGACAAAAAATAATAAATAAAAATTCTATGAAAATCATGACATTGATTTATAATAAACACACAAAAAATAAATAAGTAAACAAGTTGAGAAAATAAGTTGAGCAACACTTTGAGACAATCACTGCAATCAGGTGTTTTCTGTAACGTCCAATCAGACGTCTGCACCTGCTGACAGGTATGTTGGTCCATGTTCATGAACAAGGTGCTCTAGTTGGTCTGTTAGTTTGTTTATTTGTTTTTCTTTATGATTATTTCAAACCACATTTCAAAATCAATAATTTATTTCCCTAAATTATAATTTTGTAAATTTTTATTTATTATTAGTTTCTTTAGTTTCTTATTATTTGAATTACTGTTGTGAATTCAGCATTTTCTTTAATTGGAGGGTATGAATCATTTGACTGCATGTCAGAAAGATAAAATAAGTTAGACCAGAGGAGACTCTTGAAAATAAGAAAAAAAAACATGTTTTCCTGCATGACAGAACACTATAAAGGTGTTATTATTATTATTATTATTCAGCAGCATCAGCGTATGAGCGGTGTTTCATTTATTCAGGCGTAACGAGCATTTTTAATTAGTTAATGGTCAGCGATAACAGGATGTCTGACACATTAGATAACAGACACTCTTTACCGTCACACACTGCTGTCACCCATCGGCCTATTTATAGATCATCTAACAGATTTGTGATAAACTGGAGACAAGTCGGTCAATCTGGCTCATTTACTTGCTCCAGTAATTTATTTTACAGATGTACAGCATTAGGTTTGTATACTTTCAACAGCATATAATATGTTTTATTCGCATATGGAGTTGAAATCAAACTTACCACTCAGCTTATTAACAATGGTGAAATATCTACAGATAGAAAACTAAAGTAATAAAATGGTCGAAGTTATCATCCAGCACTGCAAATTTTCCTTGTGCAAACACTGATCTGCATTCTGAATATTAAGATATTTCTGTAACAATCAGTTTTTTTTTTCTTCTACATAAGCTAAAAATGTGGGTATAATGGAATATGACTGATATTATTCATATTTGCCTTATAAAAGGCACGAAACTGGCTAAAAATGACTGATGAGGTTTCCTGGATGATAAAAAGCAAACATGCTGCAGCGTATCTGCGCGCATGCACGTCTGAGCGCACCGTCACAGCTCTGTTTCATGAAAAATAAACTAGCCAGAAAAGAGTTAAAGGGTAAATTCGGGGGTTTTTTTTCAACCTGAACCTATTTTCTAGCATGAAATATGTTCATTTACTCACACAGACAGTTTTGGTGAACTTGAATTCCTTCAGGAGATATTTGGATCCACTCCAGAATAGGGCTGGGCGATATGGACCAAATATCATGTCACAATATGTTTATTTTAGATGCCAATATACGATATATCCCAGTATTTACACCCTAATTTGTCTGAAAGTTTCATATCCTATCAAACTGCTGTTTTTTAGTATTGAAACATGTTTAGCGTAAAGGTATCGCTCCACTGCAGTGATGGAACTGATAAAACACTGGTTAGAAATGTTTGTTAAATCAAAATAATTAAAGATAGTTGCTGGTTTTTATGATTTCTTTGTAAAAGTCTTGGGGAGGATTGTCTTCCAGACAGTTTAAATAATAGGGGTGGGAAAAAATATTGATACACTGAAATATTATGATATTTTCATATGCTGATACCACATCTATATTTAAAAACTCGGTATCAATCTATTTTACTAATGAAATCTTGCGAGATATCATTATTTTGTTACAAAATCTCATGAGATTTCACAAAATGCCGCATGATTTCATCGCTCTGTTTCAAAACTTCACAGTATTTCATGAAATCTTGTGAGATTTCGTAACAAAACGATGATATCTTGCGATATTTCATTAGTAAAATACAGTATTTTTAAATAAAGATATGGTATCGCTTATGGAAATATCGCGATATTTCAGCGTATCGATATTTTTTCCCACCCTTATTAAATAACCAGGTGACCCCTTTGTAGTCAGCCGAGGTGCAGCCGGGTCATTACGAAAAAATAAAGCAAAAAAATGTGCACAGCTAATATCGGGATATATCGATTCGTGTAAGTATCATATCTCTCTCATGTAAACATCATATCGCGATATATCAGTAGGGATGCAAAATATTATCAGCCCCCTGTCGGTATCGGTCTGTATCGGCCTTAAAACTGAGTATCAGACATCAGCCACCCCACCGATATTTAACTGATCAGCCCGCTGTTTCTAAGGTCTAAAAAACTTCTCTTTTACATACTTTAAAACTTTAATCGCTAGTGTATCGATATCAAAATATCGATACACTGATATATCGTGATATTTTCATATGCTGATATCATATTGACATCATGATATAAGCGTGGTATCTATTTTACTAATAAAATCTGTCTCAGGATGATGATGCTGTGGCTGCAGGGCCTCAGGTGAAACGCTGGTAGTCTCCTCACATACGGTTGTGTAGTACCTGTGTAGTACTTTGTTACAGCACTGATAGTATCTTTTGTTCTCCTTTTTGACTCCACAGCTACGACATGGTCCATTACGGCCACTCCAATCAGCTGCGGCAGGCCAAAGCGATGGGAGATTACCTCATCGTGGGCGTGCATACAGACGGTAATGACACGTGGAACACATGGCGGTGGTGCACGGTCACGTTAGCATTTTTATTTTTACTCATATTAAAGTCCAACTTTCTGAAGGTGTCCGTTAAGGTTCAGGGTGGGGAAAAATATTGATACACTGAAATATCGCGATATTTTCATATGCTGATATCATATCTATATTTTAAAATGCTGTATCGATCTAATTTACGTTCTGTTACGAAATTTTGCAAGATTTTGTGAAATATCGCAAGTTTTGGTTAGTACATTAGATCAATACTGCGTTTTTGAATATAGATATGATATCGGCATATGAAAGTGTTGCGATATTTCAGTGTATCGATGTTTTTTTCTCCAACCCTAGTTAAGATTAGTGATGTACAATTTAAAAAATTTCAACCGATACGATAACCGATATTTTTCTGCTTCTCGTGGCCAATACCGATATTAAAGCTGAAGATGATGTGATATTCATTCATGTGTAAAATGAGAAAAATCCTTCTGCATCTGCTGCAGATCCAGTAGTTGCTGGTGATGTCATCATGTTGCACAGTGGGCGTGGCCTAATGTTGTTCCCATGACCCACAGATTTAAAAAAATAAATAAACAAACAGCAGCTGTTATATATCTGTTAATTATACTGATAACTTTTATTTATGTGATATTTCTGTATTTCCTCATTTCAGGAGCATTTTCAGATCTGGCTACAGACACCAGATGGAAACTAGACTTTTGGATGATTCTGGCATATTTAGAAGTTTTTCATGCTCTGTCCCAGTCAAATAAACAAATAAAATAAGTAAAAACTTTTGGCTGATATTGGGTCAATATCGAGCCTATATCAGTATTAAGTTTTAAAGCCAATACGATCGTGCATCACTCATTAAAATCTCCCCCATGAGTCTCCGCCACGTCACCAGCAGTTCCCGCGTTCGATATGACGATAATCGCTCATTCTTTCCGATCTTCCCCCCCAAAGCGGAAATTTCCAAGCACAAGGGTCCTCCGGTGTTCACTCAGGAGGAGCGATACAAGATGGTGCGAGCCATCAAGTGGGTGGACGAGATCGTGGAGGGGGCGCCGTACGTCACCACCCTGGAGACTCTGGACAAGTACAACTGTGACTCCTGCGTGCACGGAGGTGAGTCCGGCAGAGGGGGGCGTCCTCGTGGAGGCGGGTGAGATCAGAAAACCGATACCGATAACTGATAACACACATTCAAACCTGACCGTGACATCAGTACTGTTAACAAAACCACAAAGACTTTTTACTCTTTAAATGAAGAAATATTTGTTTTTCCAGTTAAAAACTATCAGCAAACTTTTTTTTAAAAGATATCAAACAAAATGGTTCAATATCTCAAAAACACGACAACTTTAAAAGTACCGAAATACAGAAGTAAAAGCTCCTTGAACTGATGCAGATACGTACATCAGGATTACAAACCAGCGGTACCTCCTGTGACATGGCTTTGTAATAAGTATGATATTACATGTATAATTAATAAAATGTAAAATGTATATTATGTAATAGTATAACACTTTTAAAGGAACATTCCACCCACAGAATGATGTAACTTTATCTTCCACTTCCCCTCATGGTGAGAAAGACTCTGCAGCACTTTTTTAATATCTCAAATGCAGCCGGCGATCAGGAAGGCTTCTCGTTTCCCCCCAACTTTCATATAATGGAGTTCACCGGGGCCCGAGCCAAAAAGGTCCTTAAAAGTCCACAAAAACTTGTCAATATTCCTCCATACTGCTCGTCCAATGTGATCCAAGTGTCCTGAGTGGGTAGCGTCCAGAATTTACTGGAAACAACGTCATTTAGTAGATTTTTAGAGCCTAAACAGTACTACATCAGTACTACATCAGTACTACATCACATCTCCTGCGAGCACGCTGATGCACGTTCGTGAAACTAAGGAAAGTCGCGGCAGACGAGATCGCGCGTTTTCTTTCTCTTTCTTTCTTTGTTTTAAATCAATATCAACCCCTCTTGGACCCTCTTGTGTTTGTCCCGGTTTGTCTGCAGCTCTGTCGCTCTTAGCACAATGTAAACAGAGAATTTCTTCTTCTATGCTTGCATTATCGGCAGAGTAGGCTCTGAACACTGAGGCTTCCGTAGTTTTGTGAACGCGCATATGCGTGCTTCCTGAAAGTAAGATGTACTACTGTTTAGGCTCTAAAAATCTACTAAATGACGTCGTTTCCAGTAAATTCTGGACGCTACCCACTCAGGACACTTGGATTACATTGGACGAGCAGTATGGAGGAATATTGACATGTTTTTGTGGACTTTTATGGACCTTTTTGGTTCGGACCCCGGTGAACTCCATTATATGAAAGTTGGGGGGAAACGAGAAGCCTTCCTGATCGCCGGCTGCATTTGACATATTAAAAAAGTGCTGCAGAGTCTTTCTCACCATGAGGAGAAGTGGAAGATAAAGTTACATCATTCTGTGGGTGGACTGTTCCTTTAATGCTTTTATCTTCCATCCAGGCTAGACTGCACTAACAACCGTAAAATCAGCTCTGCTTCATGGTGTGTTCATGAACTGTGTAACATTTCTGAACTTCATCACAGACATGACTGATACATGACTGTGTCCTCAGATGACATCACCCTGACGGTGGACGGCAAGGACACGTACGAGGAGGTGAAGCGCGCGGGGCGCTACCGGGAGTGCAAGCGCACGCAGGGCGTGTCCACCACGGACCTGGTGGGACGGATGCTCCTCATGACCAAAGCCCACCACAGCAACATGGTGAGCGTGCCGCCTGCTTCAGGCCTGAACTGTGTTGATGTTGTTGGTCTGACGGATGTCGGCTTCTCTGCAGGACAACCCCGACTACCAGCAGCATACGGACAACTTCGGCAAGGTAGGGGGCGGGAATAGTTCTGATATCCCTGATGGGAACCAGACAGTCTGCTTCATTTCTGCTTCATGTGCTCCTCCAGGGTCCGACGGGCCGCAGCCCGTGGACGGGGGTGTGTCAGTTCCTGCAGACGTCGCAGAAGATCATCCAGTTTGCTTCGGGGAAGGAGCCCCAGCCCGGCGACACCATCATCTACGTGGCCGGGGCCTTCGACCTCTTCCGTATCCTCCCCATGTGAAAAGATTCCCGTTAAAGCCGTGACTCGTGCTCTAGGTTCGGCCGATCAGGACCAAAGAGGTGGAGCTAACACACAGCAATCCATTGATTCGTTGAAAAATCCGTCACTTCCTGCGTGACCCGGCATGAAAACAAACTCCTTTGTTTCTGTCTCTGTGGTGCTTTGGTTAAAAGGCGTAGTACTGCGATGATGTCACGCAATCACATAGCAGCGCTATCCGGTTAATACTCCGCCTCCGGGGTAAGGGGACAGTTGCTATGGAGACACAACGTGAAATCAATACATCCATACCAAAACCCACCCGACCAGGCCTGTCCTGACCCAACCCAGACCCGCGGGTGGAAATGGGGCTAAAGCCACTTGGAGCTCAGGGGGTCCGACTAATGTTTGGTAACAAAACACCGGTGAAACGAAGGAGTTTGTGGGATGATGTGTTATTTAGAGGCTGCGCGGTTGCACCATCACTGCCATCATATCGGACAGACGCTGATCTGCAGCGGATCTAAAAATCTCCTGAAGGAATTCAAGTTACACCAAAACTTGGGGAATTTGGGGGAGTGGATAGCCCAGTTGTAGCGTCGTGGGCTTGGGCGCGGAGGACCCGGGTTCGATTCCCCGACACGACCCCTGGGTGAACCACTGTGGACCCCTGAGCAACTTCTCCCCGGGAGCTTTAAGTAGCAGCCCACTGCTCTCTGATACTCACAGTACAGAGATGGTGAAATGCAGAGCCCTAATTTCCCCTCGGGGATCATACAAGTATAACAAAAAAAAAAAAAAAAAAAAACTGTCTGGGGGAGGAAATGAACGGATCCATGCTGGAAAAAAGATCCAGATTGAAAAAAAACAACTTCCCCTTTAAGGGCAGGTGGATTTGGTTTAGTTATTAAATAAATAAACCTAAAATGAGATAATTACACTAATACAGTGTTAAATGTGACTGAGACCTGGAGCAGTTTGGACTGAAAAACTGGACCCAGTCCTGAAAAAGGTTGAGAACCGCTGCTGTACATGTTGCAGCCTTGACCACACACTCCACAGACATCGGCCATGTTGACTTCCTGGAGATGGTGTACAAGCAGGCGGAGCGTCCCTACGTCATCGTGGGTCTGCACTTTGACCAGGTACTGCAGAGTACACTCCGGCCTCAGCGAGCGTCCGGCTGCAGCCCAGTGAGGCGTTTACGCAGCAGAAACCATCGCTGCAGCGTTCCTGATCCGGAACGATGAAAGCGTCGCTTCGGCGTTCCTGATCCAGAACGATGAAAGCGTCGCTGCGGCGTTCCTAATCCAGAACGATGAAACTGTTGCTTCAGCGTTCCTAATCCAGATGGACGAAAGCGTCGCTGCAGCGTTCCTGATCCGGAACGATGAAAGCGTTGCTGCAGCGTTCCTGATTCAGAACGATGAAACTGTTGCTTCAGCGTTCCTGATCCAGAACGATGAAAGCGTCGCTGCAGCGTTCCTGATCCGGAACGATGAAACTGTCGCTGCAGCGTTCCTGATCCGGAACGATGAAACTGTCGCTGCAGTGTTCCTGATCCGGAACGATGAAACTGTCGCTGCAGCGTTCCTGATCCAGAATGATGAAAGCGTCGCTTCAGCATTCCTGATCCAGAACGATGAAAGCGTCGCTTCAGCGTTCCTGATCCAGAACGATGAAAGCGTCGCTTCAGCGTTCCTGATCCAGAACGATGAAAGCGTCGCTGCAGCGTTCCTGATCCAGAACGATGAAAGCGTCGCTGCAGCGTTCCTGATCCAGAACGATAAAAGCGTCGCTGCAGCAATCCTGATCCAGAACGACGAAAGCGTCGCTGCAGCGTTCCTGATCCAGAACGATGAAAGCGTCGCTGCAGCGTTCCTGATCCAGAACGATGAAAGCGTCGCTTCAGCGTTCCTGATCCAGAACGATGAAACTGTCGCTGCAGCGTTCCTGATCCAGAACGATGAAAGCGTCGCTTCAGCGTTCCTGATCCAGAACGATGAAAGCGTCGCTGCAGCGTTCCTGATCCAGAACGATGAAAGCGTCGCTGCAGTGTTCCTGATCCGGAACGTTGAAACTGTCGCTTCAGCGTTCCTGATCCAGAACGATGAAAGCGTCGCTTCAGCGTTCCTGATCCAGAACGATGAAAGCGTCGCTTCAGCGTTCCTGATCCAGAACGATGAAAGCGTCGCTTCAGCGTTCCTGATCCAGAACGATGAAAGCGTCGCTTCAGCGTTCCTGATCCAGAACGATGAAAGCGTCGCTTCAGCGTTCCTGATCCAGAACGATGAAAGCGTCGCTGCAGCGTTCCTGATCCAGAACGATGAAAGCGTCGCTGCAGCGTTCCTGATCCAGAACGATGAAAGCGTCGCTGCAGCGTTCCTGATCCAGAACGATGAAAGCGTCGCTGCAGCGTTCCTGATCCAGAACGATGAAAGCGTCGCTTCAGCGTTCCTGATCCAGAACGATGAAAGCGTCGCTGCAGCGTTCCTGATCCAGAACGATGAAAGCGTCGCTGCAGCGTTCCTGATCCAGAACGATGAAAGCGTCGCTTCAGCGTTCCTGATCCAGAACGATGAAAGCGTCGCTGCAGCGTTCCTGATCCAGAACGATGAAAGCGTCGCTGCAGCGTTCCTGATCCAGAACGATGAAAGCGTGCCTGCAGCGATGAAAGCGTCGCTGCAGCGTTCCTGATCCAGAACGACGAAAGCGTCGCTTCAGCGTTCCTGATACACTGCTGGTGTATGAATGTGTATGAATGTGTGTGAATGTTCCAGTGATGGTCAGAGGGGCCGTAGGCGTGAAATGACTGCCACGCTTCTGTCAGTATGCCCGAGGGCAGCTGTGGCTACATACGTAGCTTACCATCACCACATATGACTGAGGAGTGAAAGAATAATGGAGAATAACTGTGAGCGCTTTGAGTGCCTTGAAAAGCGTGATATAAATCGAATCCAATAATATGATCCAGAACGATGAAAGCGTTGCTGCAGCGATGAAAGCGTCGCTTCAGCGTTCCTGATCCAGAACGATGAAAGCGTCGCTGCAGCGTTCCTGATCCAGAACGATGAAAGCGTCGCTTTAGCGTTCCTGATCCAGAACGATGAAAGCGTCGCTGCAGCGTTCCTGATCCAGAACGATGAAAGCGTCGCTTCAGCGTTCCTGATCCAGAACGATGAAAGCGTCGCTTCAGCGTTCCTGATCCAGAACGATGAAAGCGTCGCTTCAGCGTTCCTGATCCAGAACGATGAAAGCGTCGCTTCAGCGTTCCTGATCCAGAACGATGAAAGCGTCGCTGCAGCGTTCCTGATCCAGAACGATGAAAGCGTCGCTGCAGCGTTCCTGATCCAGAACGATGAAAGCGTCGCTTCAGCGTTCCTGATCCAGAACGATGAAAGCGTCGCTTCAGCGTTCCTGATCCAGAACGATGAAAGCGTCGCTTCAGCGTTCCTGATCCAGAACGATGAAAGCGTCGCTGCAGCGTTCCTGATCCAGAACGATGAAAGCGTCGCTTCAGCGTTCCTGATCCAGAACGATGAAAGCGTCGCTGCAGCGTTCCTGATCCAGAACGATGAAAGCGTCGCTTCAGCGTTCCTGATCCAGAACGATGAAAGCGTCGCTGCAGCGTTCCTGATCCAGAACGATGAAAGCGTCGCTGCAGCGTTCCTGATCCAGAACGATGAAAGCGTCGCTGCAGCGTTCCTGATCCAGAACGATGAAAGCGTCGCTGCAGCGTTCCTGATCCAGAACGATGAAAGCGTCGCTGCAGCGTTCCTGATCCAGAACGATGAAAGCGTCGCTGCAGCGTTCCTGATCCAGAACGATGAAAGCGTCGCTGCAGCGTTCCTGATCCAGAACGATGAAAGCGTCGCTGCAGCGTTCCTGATCCAGAACGATGAAAGCGTCGCTGCAGCGTTCCTGATCCAGAACGATGAAAGCGTCGCTGCAGCGTTCCTGATCCAGAACGATGAAAGCGTCGCTTCAGCGTTCCTGATCCAGAACGATGAAAGCGTCGCTGCAGCGTTCCTGATCCAGAACGATGAAAGCGTCGCTTCAGCGTTCCTGATCCAGAACGATGAAAGCGTCGCTGCAGCGTTCCTGATCCAGAACGATGAAAGCGTCGCTTCAGCGTTCCTGATCCAGAACGATGAAAGCGTCGCTTCAGCGTTCCTGATCCAGAACGATGAAAGCGTCGCTGCAGCGTTCCTGATCCAGAACGATGAAAGCGTCGCTGCAGCGTTCCTGATCCAGAACGATGAAAGCGTCGCTTCAGCGTTCCTGATCCAGAACGATGAAAGCGTCGCTTCAGCGTTCCTGATCCAGAACGATGAAAGCGTCGCTTCAGCGTTCCTGATCCAGAACGATGAAAGCGTCGCTGCAGCGTTCCTGATCCAGAACGATGAAAGCGTCGCTGCAGCGTTCCTGATCCGGAACGATGAAAGCGTCGCTGCAGCGTTCCTGATCCAGAACGATGAAAGCGTCGCTGCAGCGTTCCTGATCCAGAACGATGAAAGCGTCGCTGCAGCGTTCCTGATCCAGAACGATGAAAGCGTCGCTGCAGCGTTCCTGATCCAGAACGATGAAAGCGTCGCTGCAGCGTTCCTGATCCAGAACGATGAAAGCGTCGCTGCAGCGTTCCTGATCCAGAACGATGAAAGCGTCGCTGCAGCGTTCCTGATCCAGAACGATGAAAGCGTCGCTGCAGCGTTCCTGATCCAGAACGATGAAAGCGTCGCTGCAGCGTTCCTGATCCAGAACGATGAAAGCGTCGCTTCAGCGTTCCTGATCCAGAACGATGAAAGCGTCGCTGCAGCGTTCCTGATCCAGAACGATGAAAGCGTCGCTGCAGCGTTCCTGATCCAGAACGATGAAAGCGTCGCTGCAGCGTTCCTGATCCAGAACGATGAAAGCGTCGCTGCAGCGTTCCTGATCCAGAACGATGAAAGCGTCGCTGCAGCGTTCCTGATCCAGAACGATGAAAGCGTCGCTGCAGCGTTCCTGATCCAGAACGATGAAAGCGTCGCTGCAGCGTTCCTGATCCAGAACGATGAAAGCGTCGCTGCAGCGTTCCTGATCCAGAACGATGAAAGCGTCGCTGCAGCGTTCCTGATCCAGAACGATGAAAGCGTCGCTGCAGCGTTCCTGATCCAGAACGATGAAAGCGTCGCTGCAGCGTTCCTGATCCAGAACGATGAAAGCGTCGCTGCAGCGTTCCTGATCCAGAACGATGAAAGCGTCGCTGCAGCGTTCCTGATCCAGAACGATGAAAGCGTCGCTTCAGCGTTCCTGATCCAGAACGATGAAAGCGTCGCTGCAGCGTTCCTGATCCAGAACGATGAAAGCGTCGCTGCAGCGTTCCTGATCCAGAACGATGAAAGCGTCGCTTCAGCGTTCCTGATCCAGAACGATGAAAGCGTCGCTGCAGCGTTCCTGATCCAGAACGATGAAAGCGTCGCTGCAGCGTTCCTGATCCAGAACGATGAAAGCGTCGCTGCAGCGTTCCTGATCCAGAACGATGAAAGCGTCGCTGCAGCGTTCCTGATCCAGAACGATGAAAGCGTCGCTGCAGCGTTCCTGATCCAGAACGATGAAAGCGTCGCTGCAGCGTTCCTGATCCAGAACGATGAAAGCGTCGCTGCAGCGTTCCTGATCCAGAACGATGAAAGCGTCGCTTCAGCGTTCCTGATCCAGAACGATGAAAGCGTCGCTGCAGCGTTCCTGATCCAGAACGATGAAAGCGTCGCTGCAGCGTTCCTGATCCAGAACGATGAAAGCGTCGCTTCAGCGTTCCTGATCCAGAACGATGAAAGCGTCGCTGCAGCGTTCCTGATCCGGAACGATGAAAGCGTCGCTGCAGCGTTCCTGATCCAGAACGATGAAAGCGTCGCTGCAGCGTTCCTGATCCAGAACGATGAAAGCGTCGCTGCAGCGTTCCTGATCCAGAACGATGAAAGCGTCGCTTCAGCGTTCCTGATCCAGAACGATGAAAGCGTCGCTGCAGCGTTCCTGATCCAGAACGATGAAAGCGTCGCTGCAGCGTTCCTGATCCAGAACGATGAAAGCGTCGCTGCAGCGTTCCTGATCCAGAACGATGAAAGCGTCGCTGCAGCGTTCCTGATCCAGAACGATGAAAGCGTCGCTGCAGCGTTCCTGATCCAGAACGATGAAACTGTCGCTGCAGCGTTCCTGATCCAGAACGATGAAAGCGTCGCTGCAGCGTTCCTGATCCAGAACGATGAAACTGTCGCTGCAGCGTTCCTGATCCAGAACGATGAAAGCGTCGCTGCAGCGTTCCTGATCCAGAACGATGAAAGCGTCGCTTCAGCGTTCCTGATCCAGAACGATGAAAGCGTCGCTGCAGCGTTCCTGATCCAGAACGATGAAAGCGTCGCTGCAGCGTTCCTGATCCAGAACGATGAAAGCGTCGCTGCAGCGTTCCTGATCCAGAACGATGAAAGCGTCGCTGCAGCGTTCCTGATCCAGAACGATGAAAGCGTCGCTGCAGCGTTCCTGATCCAGAACGATGAAAGCGTCGCTGCAGCGTTCCTGATCCAGAACGATGAAAGCGTCGCTTCAGCGTTCCTGATCCAGAACGATGAAAGCGTCGCTGCAGCGTTCCTGATCCAGAACGATGAAAGCGTCGCTGCAGCGTTCCTGATCCAGAACGACGAAAGCGTCGCGTCAGCGTTCCTGATCCAGAACAACGAAACTGTCGCTGCAGCGTTCCTGATCCAGAACGATGAAAGCGTCGCTGCAGCGTTCCTGATCCAGAACCACGAAACTGTCGCTGCAGCGTTCCTGATCCAGAACGATGAAAGCGTCGCTGCAGCGTTCCTGATCCAGAACGATGAAAGCGTCGCTGCAGCGTTCCTGATCCAGAACGATGAAAGCGTCGCTGCAGCGTTCCTGATCCAGAACGATGAAAGCGTCGCTGCAGCGTTCCTGATCCAGAACGATGAAAGCGTCGCTGCAGCGTTCCTGATCCAGAACGATGAAAGCGTCGCGTCAGCGTTCCTGATCCAGAACAATGAAAGCGTCGCTGCAGCGTTCCTGATCCGGAACGATGAAAGCGTCGCTGCAGGGTTCCTGATCCAGAACGATGAAAGCGTCGCTTCAGCATTCCTGATCCAGAACGATGAAAGCGTCGCTTCAGCGTTCCTGATCCGGAACGATGAAAGCGTCGCTGCAGCGTTCCTGATCCAGAACGATGAAAGCGTCGCTGCAGCGTTCCTGATCCAGAACGATGAAAGCGTCGCTGCAGCGTTCCTGATCCAGAACGATGAAAGCGTCGCTTCAGCGTTCCTGATCCAGAACGATGAAAGCGTCGCTGCAGCGTTCCTGATCCAGAACGATGAAAGTGTCGCTGCAGCGTTCCTGATCCAGAACGACGAAAGTGTCGCTGCAGCGTTCCTGATCCGGAACGATGAAAGCGTCGCTGCAGCGTTCCTGATCCAGAACGATGAAAGCGTCGCTGCAGCGTTCCTGATCCAAAACGATGAAACTGTCGCTGCAGCGTTCCTGATCCAGAACGATGAAAGCGTCGCTGCAGCGTTCCTGATCCAGAACGATGAAACTGTCGCTGCAGTGTTACTGATCCAGAACGACGAAAGCGTCGCTGCAGTGTTCCTGATCCAGAACGACGAAAGCGTCGCTTCAGCGTTCCTGATCCAGAACGACGAAAGCGTCGCTGCAGCGTTCCTGATCCAGAACGATGAAAGCGTCGCTGCAGCGTTCCTGATCCAGAACGATGAAAGCGTCGCTGCAGCGTTCCTGATCCAGAACGATGAAAGCGTCGCTGCAGCGTTCCTGATCCAGAACGATGAAAGCGTCGCTGCAGCGTTCCTGATCCAGAACGATGAAAGCGTCGCTGCAGCGTTCCTGATCCAGAACGATGAAAGCGTCGCTGCAGCGTTCCTGATCCAGAACGATGAATGCGTCACAGCCAGACCAGTCGTCACTAAACACGAACCTTCTTCTGTCTCCAGGAGGTGAATCGCTACAAAGGGAAGAACTACCCCATCATGAACATCCATGAGAGGACCCTGAGCGTCCTGGCCTGCCGGGTGAGTTCAGGCTCCAGCGTTCCTGTGCTTGCCCCCCTTCCCCCCCGCTGGTCGCTTCCACCCGGGAACAATCAGTCTTTGTGCTCCTCTGCATGGTGTGTGTGTGTGTGTGTGTGTTACACAATCCGGCTGTAAAAGACCTGCTGGGTGCCAGCTCTGCTCCGTACCTGATGACGGAAAGCCGGAGGAGGGCAGTAAAAAACCTGGACATGCTCACGCGGAAGCAGCGATGCCTTCACTGCAACGTTTCAGCGTAGGAAAACTCACCTGTATGTCTTCTGTCTGCAGTACGTGTCAGAGGTCGTGATCGGTGCTCCGTACGCAGTCGGGAAGGACCTGCTGGACCACTTCAAGGTGAGTCTGCTCCTCCTGCACCTGCTTTACTGGAGTGGAGCTTAAAGGTAATAATAATAATAATACTTTTTATCAGCATTTTTCATTGTTAAAAACAATCCCAAGGTGCTACAAAATAATCAAAACAGGGAAAAAAGACCATCTTGACGTTACAGAACCAGCTAACCGCTAATTAGCATTAGCAAATGTTTAACTTGTCCACATCAGACGTCATTAGATGTAAATATTTATATATTTTGGACCCGTCGAAAATTATAAAACAATCATTGATATACTAAAAAAATCTTTGTTACAGCATATAAATCACTTCCATTTGTATCATATCACCTCGAACTGCTGATTTTCGGGAATGATGTCAGGACGGGACCTTTTTTCAACATATTTCATGATATTACGATAAATCCTGATAGCCTTTGGGCTAAATCTGAAATCTTGTTTTTATGTGGTCTGTGCTTATCAGTGAAACAAGTAGATTTTTAAAAAAATATTGGCTGATATTGATATTCAGTTTTAAAGCCAGTATTAGGTCATTAATATCATTCATCACTAAAAACAATTATTTATAAGCGTTATATATACTTTTTTTAGAAAATTGATACTTTTGTTCTGAACCCACTCCTCTAAAAATTTGTTTTGATGAAAAAGTTGTAGTGATCACCGTTTATATATATATGTATATATATATATATATATATATATACATACATTGTGTGTGTGTGTGGGCGCGTTTTTGCAACATTGTGGGGACCATGTTCCAGATTTTTACCATCACTGTGAGGACGTCTTGCCCTCATGGGGACATTTTCTTGGTCCCCACTTGTACAAACCCCGTTTTGAGGGTCAAGATTAGGTTTTAGAGATTAAGTTACAATTAGGTTTTGGTTAGGGTTAGGTTTAGGCAATCAGTTACGGGTGTTAGGTTTAGGGTAAAGGGCTAGGGAATGCATTATGTCTATGGATGTACCCCACGGGGATATAAACACAAACGTGTGTGTGTGTGTGTATGTATGTATATACTAAATACACATCTTGGCAGGTTGTATCGATCATTGGCTAAGGCTGATGAGAAAATATCGGTGTCGTTACGGCTCTAAAAAATCTGTATCGGCCGATCCCTAGTGTGCCGTGTATATATTTAAAAAAAGCAAATAAAAGAAGAAAGATTTGTCGCCCCCGTGTGGACGGTTGGTATGCTCGCGGGAAAACGTTGGTTTAGGTCGGGGTGGGCAGCTCCGGTCCACTCGGGCCGGCATCCTGCAGGACTCTGGAGTTTCCCCGTTGCTTCCTGGTCTCTGAGTTCAGCAGACGTTTCTGTGTAACTGCAGGTGGACATGGTGTGCCACGGCAAGACGGAGGTGTTTCCAGACAAGGACGGGTCGGACCCTTACGCAGTGAGTACATGACCCGTTTACAGGATGTTGAATTTCCATGCTGCAAACACACGAGCGTGGAAACGAGCGCACATCTGGTCGTAGAAATTATCTCACCATTGAATCTACGAGGGATTTATGAAACGTTCATATATGACCGATCTCAGTCTTGGTAAATGCGACATTTAGAATCCATCGTCATTGACATGTTACGCCCGAGAGGCAAACTCCACTGGAAAAGCCCCGAAGTTCGGTTTAATATTTGTAGTTCTCCCTTCATCCACTAGGGGCTCCAAAACAAATCAAATCCCCATAAGCCCCGTTTCCACCAGCGGGTCTGGGTCGGGTCGGGTCGGGTCGGGCCGGATCCGTCCACGTTTTTTTTGCGTCTCCACAGATAAAAACTGGGACGGGTACCCTCATATCCGACCCGACCCAGCCTGCTTTTTTGGTACCCTTCGGTAGGGGTACTGATCTAACCGATCTGGACCAAAGAGGTGGAGCTAATACACAGCAATCCGTTGTTTCGCTGAAAAATCCGTCACTTCCCGCGTGACCTAGCGTAAAAGCAAAGCAGGAGTGACTCCTTTTGCTTCTGTCATGTGTGGTGCGGTGTTTTGGTTAAATGGCGCTGCACGGCGATGATGTCACGCGATCACGTAGCAGCGCTGTTCAGCTAATACTCTGCCTCCAGAGTGGGGGGACAATTTGCTGTGGGGACGCAACGTGAAATCAACACATCTGTACCAAAACCCACCTGTTCTGGCCTGGCACGACCCAACACGACCCAGACCCGCGGGTGGAAACAGGGCTTTAGACTCCCATGTTAAAAAGACCAACTTCACAGCAGAAATAAACATGTTTACAGCAGAAATAAATACGTTCACAGCAGAGATAAACATGTTTACAGCAGAACTAAACACGTTTACAGCAGAGATAAACATGTTTACAGCAGAACTAAACACGTTTACAGGAAAAATAAACATGTTTACAGCAAAAATAAACACTTTACAGGAAAAATAAACATGTTTACAGCAGAAATAAACATGTTTACAGCAGAAATAAACACATTACAGCAAAAATAAACATGCTAACAGCAGAAATAAATACGTTTCCAGCAGGAATAAACACGTTCACAGCAGAAATAAATACGTTTACAGCAGAAATAAACACGTTTACAGCAGAAATAAACGTGTTGATGCAAAAATAAACACGTTCACAGCAGAAATAAATATGTTCACAGCAGAAATAAACACATGTACAGCAGAAATAAACACGTTCACAGCAGAAATAAACACGTTTACAGCAGAAATAAACATGTTACAGCAAAAATAAACACGTTTACATCAGAAATGAACACGTTTACAGCAGAAATAAACATGTTTACAGCAGAAATAAACATGTTTACAGCAAAAATAAACATGTTCACAGCAGAAATAAATACGTTTACAGCAGAAATAAACACGTTTACAGCAGAAATAAACACATTCACAGCAGAAATAAACACGTTTACAGCAGCAATAAACATGTTAAAGCAAAAATAAACATGTTCACAGCAGAAACAAACACGTTTACAGCAGAAATAAACATGTTGAAGCAGAAATAAACACGTTTACAGCAGAAATAAATACGTTCACAGCAGAAGTAAACACGTTACAGCAAAAATAAACATGTTCACAGATATTAAAAAAGTGCTCCAGAGTCTTGCTCAGCATGAGGATGAGGAGAAGATGAAGGCGCATCATTCTGTGGGTGTACTATTCCTTTACGTTGGTGGCCACCGGGCTGCTGGTGGAACACGTTCGTCCGGAGCGCTGGGGAAGCTTCAGTTCGTCCTCGCCGGGTTTGATGCAGCCAGTTGTGTTTTCTCTTCAGGAACCGAAGAAACGAGGAATATTCCGGACCATCGACAGCGGGAACAGCCTCACCACCGACGACATCGTCCAGAGGATCATAGCCAACAGGTGAGGGACGCGCCTTCATCATCGTCTTCATCTCTCCGCCTGTTTTCACGCCTCCTCCTTCGCTGTCAGGCTGCAGTTCGAAGCCAGGAACCAGAAGAAGGAGGCCAAGGAGATGGCGGTGATCGAGGCGATGAAGAGGAGGGAGCAGGACGAAGCTGCAGCTCAGGACGTGCACTAGTGCCGTTTGACTCGTCCAGGTGCTCAGGTGTAGAGGCAGGGACCCGGACCCGGACCCGGACCCGGACCCGGACGGAGTCCTCAGCCGGATCTGGCCAGTCTCGTCCAGCGGGTCCCGAGTCCTGCTTCAGATCTTCAGAACCCCGCAGAGATTTCCTCTTCATCATGTTTCGTCTTCATCGTTTTCCTCACACACTACAGCAGAGCCGCACGTCGAGTCCGTGACGATCGTAACTTATTGACCAGGTGTCTGATGTGTTTTAGCTTTTAACCAGATTTAATGATGTCATAGAAGCAGAAGCAGAGTCACCTGTCTGTCCGTCCGCTCATCATGTCCTCCCATGATCCGGGAGTTAGTCTGTGGGTTTTAACTGAATTTGCACTGTGTGTGTGTGCGTGTGTGTGTGTGTGTGTGCGTGCGTGTATGTGCATGTGTGTGTGCGTGTGCGTGCGTGAAAGGCTTATAAATGAAAGTAGTGCCTCATTCCTGAATCTGTGACTGTTTTAAGGGCTGTGATTGTACCAGGTCCCCTCAGACAGAACCGCCCACGTCTCTGCAGCCGTCAGAAAAGCTAAAGGTTGTTTTTGTTTGTCTGTTTGTTTGTTTGTTTGTCTAAGCGGGGTTCTGTGAAGTTCTCCATGTTCAGGCCTGTGAGAAAGCTCACACTTTGGAGAAGAATGAACTCTCCATCCAGGTGCTTCGTGTGACCCCCCCACAAACCCAAACATCTCTGTCGGTCTCTGATTTATCCTCCAGTAATGTGGTAAAAATAAAAAACAGACAAGAACATGAAGTTTGTCATTTTCTTCTCCTTTCACATGCAACAGTCCAAACTCGGATGAGAATATCGATACCGTGGAGTCGTTACTTCAATTCCAGCCAGACCAAATATCCGTAATCGATGATTTTTGAGTATCGTGATACCACTGTACAGAAAACGAACCATTCAGTTTGTTTTCACTTTTGAGAGTTTGAGGCTGAAAAAAATGAAAGCAGACAGATTCTAGCTTCTGTGTCACATGATGGTGGTAGCCTATCAGATTCTAGCTTCTGTATCACGTGATGGTGGTAGCCTATCAGATTCTAGCTTCTGTGTCACATGATGGTGGTAGCCTATCAGATTCTAGCTTCTGTGTCACATGATGGTGGTAGCCTATCAGATTCTAGCTTCTGTATCACATGATGGTGGTAGCCTATCAGATTCTAGCTTCTGTGTCACATGATGGTGGTAGCCTATCAGATTCTAGCTTCTGTATCACGTGATGGTGGTAGCCTATCAGATTCTAGCTTCTGTGTCACATGATGGTGGTAGCCTATCAGATTCTAGCTTCTGTGTCACATGATGGTGGTAGCCTATCAATATTCTAGCTTCTGTATCACATGATGGTGGTAGCCTATCAGATTCTAGCCTCTGTATCACATGATGGTGGTAGCCTATCAGATTCTAGCTTCTGTATCACATGATGGTGGTAGCCTATCAGATTCTAGCTTCTGTATCACATGATGGTGGTAGCCTATCAGATTCTAGCTTCTGTATCACATGATGGTGGTAGCCTATCAGATTCTAGCTTCTGTATCACATGATGGTGGTAGCCTATCAGATTCTAGCGTCTGTATCACATGATGGTGGTAGCCTATCAGATTCTAGCGTCTGTATCACATGATGGTGGTAGCCTATCAGATTCTAGCCTCTGTATCACATGATGGTGGTAGCCTATCGGATTCTAGTTTCTGTGTCACATGATGGTGGTAGCCTATCAGATTCGAGCTTCTGTGTCACATGATGGTGGTAGCCTATCAGATTCTAGCTTCTGTATCACATGATGGTGGTAGCCTATCAGATTCTAGCTTCTGTATCACATGATGGTGGTAGCCTATCAGATTCTAGCTTCTGTATCACATGATGGTGGTAGCCTATCAGATTCTAGCCTCTGTATCACATGATGGTGGTAGCCTATCAGATTCTAGCTTCTGTGTCACATGATGGTGGTAGCCTATCAGATTCTAGCCTCTGTATCACATGATGGTGGTAGCCTATCAGATTCTAGCTTCTGTATCACATGATGGTGGTAGCCTATCAGATTCTAGCTTCTGTGTCACATGATGGTGGTAGCCTATCAGATTCTAGCTTCTGTGTCACATGATGGTGGTAGCCTATCAGATTCTAGCTTCTGTATCACATGATGGTGGTAGCCTATCAGATTCTAGCCTCTGTATCACATGATGGTGGTAGCCTATCAGATTCTAGCCTCTGTATCACATGATGGTGGTAGCCTATCAGATTCTAGCTTCTGTGTCACATGATGGTGGTAGCCTATCAGATTCTAGCCTCTGTATCACATGATGGTGGTAGCCTCATCAGATTCTAGCTTCTGTATCACATGATGGTGGTAGCCTATCAGATTCTAGCCTCTGTATCACATGATGGTGGTAGCCTATCAGATTCTAGCTTCTGTATCACATGATGGTGGTAGCCTATCAGATTCTAGCTTCTGTGTCACATGATGGTGGTAGCCTATCGGATTCTAGCTTCTGTGTCACATGATGGTGGTAGCCTATTGGATTCTAGCTTCTGTGTCACATGATGGTGGTAGCCTATCAGATTCTAGCCTCTGTATCACATGATGGTGGTAGCCTATCAGATTCTAGCCTCTGTATCACATGATGGTGGTAGCCTATCAGATTCTAGCTTCTGTGTCACATGATGGTGGTAGCCTATCAGATTCTAGCCTCTGTATCACATGATGGTGGTAGCCTATCAGATTCTAGCTTCTGTATCACATGATGGTGGTAGCCTATCAGATTCTAGCTTCTGTGTCACATGATGGTGGTAGCCTATCGGATTCTAGCTTCTGTGTCACATGATGGTGGTAGCCTATCGGATTCTAGCTTCTGTGTCACATGATGGTGGTAGCCTATTGGATTCTAGCTTCTGTGTCACATGATGGTGGTAGCCTATTGGATTCTAGCTTCTGTGTCACATGATGGTGGTAGCCTATCAGATTCTAGCTTCTGTATCACATGATGGTGGTAGCCTATCAGATTCTAGCTTCTGTATCACATGATGGTGGTAGCCTATCAGATTCTAGCTTCTGTGTCACATGATGGTCGTAGCCTATCGGATTCTAGCTTCTGTGTCACATGATGGTGGTAGCCTATCAGATTCTAGCTTCTGTATCACATGATGGTGGTAGCCTATCAGATTCTAGCTTCTGTATCACATGATGGTGGTAGCCTATCAGATTCTAGCTTCTGTATCACATGATGGTGGTAGCCTATCAGATTCTAGCTTCTGTATCACATGATGGTGGTAGCCTATCAGATTCTAGCTTCTGTATCACATGATGGTGGTAGCCTATCAGATTCTAGCTTCTGTATCACATGATGGTGGTAGCCTATCAGATTCTAGCTTCTGTATCACATGATGGTGGTAGCCTATCAGATTCTAGCTTCTGTGTCACATGATGGTGGTAGCCTATCAGATGCCATGATGATGCTGCTACTGTTAGTGATGATGATGATGTTTTGGTATTTTTCAGGTTATTGAACATTATGTTGTGGTAAATTTTAGGAGTGGGACTTGATTTAAAAAATTGATCGAATTAATTAGGGGCTTTGTTATTAATTCATCCTGATTAATCACATTATAAAAATTGTCCCAACATTGCAAAAATTCAAATCTTATCAAATATACAGTATTTTTCTAATTTCTAGTAAAAATATCTCATCACACTAAAAATAAGACAAAATCACAGAGAAACATTTAAGTGAGATATAGGAGCTTGTTTTAAGACAAACGCATCTTATTTTAAGAAATCTTATAAGAAAATGTCACTTTTTCCTTGACGTTTTACAATATATATATCCACAGTATACATATATACATATATATATATATACACACTGTATATATACAATATATATATATATATATATATAAATGCCTTTTTGCCTCTTTGACTTTATAAAAATGAAATCTTGTATTTGTATATCGACACATTTTGACTCTCAGATGGATGACAGTTCAGGTAAGTTAGGTGTGGCAAGGTGTTGTCACATTTAATGTTTTTGACCAAAAGACAACTCAAAAGTTCCAGAAAATCAAATAAATGCCCATATATATCAATTATTCATACTCTGTAATTAGAGAAAAGGCTAAATTTACAACAGTAATTCAAATAACAAGAAACAAAAGAAACTAATTACCAGAAAAGCATCAGAGACTTCAGACCTCTGCTAAGCAGCTGGACTCACTCATCTTTGTGTTCTGGATCATCGTATCCTGAATTTTCTCTGGATCTGGATCAACTTTGGAAACATTTTAGAACTCATTGAGATCCTTTTTGGAAAAATTTTTTTTTGGGGGGGGGGGTGGGGGGGGGGGGGGGGGGGGCTTTCCAGACCGTAGCCCCCAGACTCTGGAATGACCTTCCCCTGTCCCTCCGTCTGGTTGACTGTGTGGAAACTTTATTCTATCACATATTTTCCTTTAAATATGTTAATTACGTCATTTTATTGTACCAGTTATGCTTTTATGTACAGCACTTTGTGATTTTTATCTGTGAAAAGCGCTTTATAAATAAATTTTACTTACTTAAGTGTTTACTAAGGCTATTACTATTAGCCATTGTTAGCACAGCTGGCATTATAGTTCACATATACCACATAAAAAATGTAAATTACACTACAGCAGCTTCCCCCTACATCTGTATAAACTAATACTACGACTGATTTATGCAACAAAATATTAGTAAGAAGTATAAATAAATGTAGCATTACAGGAGCTTCTACAACTGCTAACACCGGGCGCAGCCATCTTTAAATCCGAACTTACCGCGAAGATTGTCCAACGTTCCAAGTGGGACATCCGACTTCCGGGGGGCGTTCCAGTTGAAACTTCCCACTCGGAACGAGAAGGGTTTATCCAAGTGTATCTATCTGCGGCTTGCAACCCAGTGGGCGTGTCGTAGTGTGGGTGGGTCTGGTTAGGTTTAGGGGAAGGGTCAGGGGTAGGGCTAGATTTTACCGTGCTCTCATTGGCCTGGTGGGCGTGTCGTCGCGTAACGTCACACTACGACACGCCCACACTGCGACACGCCCACACTACAACACGCCCACACTACGACACGCCCCTGTCTTGCGAGCCGCAGATAGACCCTTCTCGGTCTATCTGCGGCTCGCAAGACAGGGGCGTGTCATAGTGTGGGCGTGTCGTAGTGTGTCGACGACACGCCCACCAGGCCAGTGAGAGCACGGTAAAATGTAGCCCTACCCCTGCCCCCTTCCCCTAAACCTAACCAGACCCACCCACAATGCGACACGCCCACTGTAGGACACGCCCACTATAGGACACGCCCACTGGGTTGCAAGCAGCAGATAGATACACTTGCTCGGAACTGGGGTTTCCGACTTCCGAGTTCAAATAGAACGCAGCATTTTTCCATCAAGTTGCTGACAGACAGATGGACAAACCAACGCTACTGAAAACATGACGAAGGTAAATAAAAGTTTACAAAATTATAATTTAGTGAAATAAAATATTGCTTTTGAATTGTGATTGAAAATAATCATTTAAAAAAAAAAAAACTGTCACAGACACATTAGAGCATCTTTTCCGTGAACATGGACCAACATACCTGTCAGCAGGTGCAGACGTCTGATTGGACGTTACAGAAACACCTGATTGCAGTGATTGACTCATTTAAGCTTCGGAGCTCCATCATGCTTGTGTACTTGTTTTATTTTTTGTTTGTTTGTTTTTATTTTTATTTTTGAACCACAATTCAAAATCAATGTCATGATTTTCATAGAATTTTTATTTATTATCACTTTTGTTAATTTCATCTTATTTCACTGGCAGCTGATTTTCTCCCGTCTTTAATTGGAGGGTGTGAATAATTTGAGGACAACTTTATATATATGTATGTATATACGTACACACAGATCAAGTACATGTACATCAGCAGATTTCACATACAGAAAGATAAACAACAACATAAAAATATAAACAAACAGGGAAAAAAGGCGTCTTTCCTACAGAAATCAGTATCACCGTTAAACCTCTCCGATATCTTTCATGTTGGATAAATCTGATGTGATATTTTAAATGAAACTTCTTTGTGTACCTGTTCACGAGGCTGCCCAGGTGAGTGGGTGGATCACGTGCAGCAGCACCTCCACACGTCACTTCCTGGGAAAAGGAGGCGGCTTCCATCTGGGCAGCAGCCCGCAGTGGGAGGAGGCAGTTTTGGGATGAACGGGGGTCCGTGAAGGCGGCAGAGCAGTTTGAACCGCTGCGGTGCGCAGAAACAGCGCACTTCTCTCTCTGTTAACGCTGAAATCTGACGCTAAAACAAGGAAAAGAGGAGGAAAAGCGGCGGGAGTGACGCGGAAAACCAGCTTCTCATGAGGGATTGACGACCAGAGACTCCCGAGAGGGGGAGGACTTTCCTGGGATGGCCTGAAGTTATTCAGCGGTCCATTTGTCCTCTGCGCAAAGAACAACTCGGACTGATCCCGGTCCCGTTTTCCTCTCTGGCCCGGGGCGGAGAGGAGATGATCGCTCGGGATGGGACTGTGTCTCGGTACCGAAGTTACAGAGGAGGAGAAGAAGGCGAAGATCCGCAGCGCCAGGATCGACAGAGACCTGTACGAGTCCGCGAAGAGGGACCTGAACGTGGTCAAGGTCCTCCTGCTAGGTGAGACGACGGCCAGGACATCTGGACTCACAAGTCCTCCAGTCTGCCTTTAAATACCTTCAGTTATCAGCCATGAATCTGATCTGAGAGTCTCACCTGAGCGCAGGTGAGCCAGCGCAGGTAAAGACGCTTTAACTGACGCAAAACCTCTACAGGTGCCGCAGAGAGCGGGAAAAGCACGCTGGTCAAACAGATGAAAATCATCCACAGTCATGGTTTCACCAGCCAGGAGCTCTGCAGCTTCAAGGTGGGGACACACGCGCACACATGCACACACACCACGCACGCACACACACACACACACGCGTTTGCTTTTCTATCCATAGCCCCTTACCCTAAACCTAACGCCTGTAACTGATTGCCTAAACCTAACCTTTGTCCTAATACTAACCAAAACCTAATTGTAACTTAATCTCTTAAATCTAATCTTGACCCTCAAAACGTGGTTTGTACCCGTGGGGACCGGGAAAATGTCCCCAAGAAGACAAGACGTCCCCACGGTGATGGTAAAATCCGGCACATGGTCCCCACAATGTTGCAAAAACGTCTACACACCAACCTAAACTCTAAAACCAAATCTTAATCCTCCAAAATGGGTTTTTCTTTCCTGGGTTTTTCTTTTTTTAGTGAGGACCAAAATGTCCTCACTTTGCAAAAATGTCCTCACTTCTTTGTAAAGAAAGTCTGTAAAACTTCTTTTTTACAGACTTTCAAACTTGTTCTGTGTGAACAGAGTTTATAAGCTCATTTGTGTAAATAACCAAATCCCCTATTTTGGGGTATTATGGGGTTTTTTTTTTCAGGGAGAAGAAAATCCAGGTGGTTCTCGGATTAAACGCACATATCTTCTTAGTTTTGTTTGAACAACTGTCATTAAGTTTGACTTGTTATTATGGGTGGGAAAAAATATTGATACGTTGAAATAGTGCAATATTTTCATATACTCATCATATAGACATTTAAAAACACGGTATTGATCTATTTTACTGATGAAATCACACGAGATTTCGTAACAGAACGATACAATTTCGTAAGATTTTTTTCAGTAAAAGTGATTGATATTGCGTTTTTAAATATCAATATGATATTGACGTATGAAAATTTGGGGGAGTGGGTTGCGTAGTGGCAATGTCACAGACCCGGGTTCGAGTCCCCGACACAGTACTCAGGTAAACCACCGTGGACCCCTGAGCAAGGGCCTCAACCCCCACCAACCGCTCCCCGGGCGCTTTAAGTAGCAGCCCGCTGCTCTCTGGTTCAACCTGACATGGTTAAATGCACACACACTCATTGGGATTAATAAAGTATATCTTTTTTTTTAAAATATTGCAATATTTCAGTGTATCGATATTTTTGTCACCCCTACTTGTTCTACATAACACAGTTGAGGTATTTTTCTAATTATGCACAAGGAATGAATATTACATCATTTATTTTTCAGCTTTAATATTGGTATTGATATCGGTTATCGGCCACATGAGTTTTGAAGTATCGGCATTTCGGATATCGTCCTAAATTCCAATATTGTGCATCCCTACTTTTAACCATTCTATATTTAAAGAAGGAAAAAATCAATTGTCAGTGAAGTTAAAATTGACAAAAGTAATAATAAATAAAAATTCTGTGAAAATAAAAACACTGAATTTAAATTGTGTTTCAAAAGAAATGTTAAAAACAAACACAAAAAATAAAACAAATAAAGAACCATGATGGGGCTCCGAAGCTAAACTTTTATTGAGCGACATTTTGAGACAATCACTGCAATCAGGTGTTTCTGTAACGTCCAATCAGACGTCTGCACCTGCTGACAGGTATGTTGGTCCATGTTCATGAGAAAGATGCTCTAATATGTTGGGGACAATTTTGTTTATTTGTTTTATTTAAATGATTATTTTCAACCAAAATTCAAAAGAATATTTTATTTGACTAAATTGTGATTTTGTAAATTTTCACATATTAGTTTCTTTAGTTTCTAGTTATTTGAATTGATATTGTAAATTCATCATCTTAAATCTAAGGGTATGAATAATTTTGAGGACGACTGTATAAACATTGAGCGTTATCTACATGCCTTGTACTTTTATCTTTGTGAGGACATTCATTGACATAATGCAGTGTTACCCTATCCTGGTCGTCAGGTACCCCTGCCCTGCACGTTTCGGAGATTTCCATACTTGAGCCGTTCGTTTGAGTCAGGTTAATCAGCAGCTTGCAAAGAACTTGACGAGCAGTTTAATTATCTGCATCAGGTGTGCTGGAGGTGGACAGAACTAAACGTGCAGGGCAGGTGTACCTGAGGACCTTACCCTAACCATCACAACTGATTGCCTAAACCTAACCCTGACCCTAACCAAAACCTAACATTAACCTGAAGTCTAAAACCAAATCTTGACTCTCATAAATGGGGTTTTCTCAGGCTGACTGGACCAAATGTCCTCACTTTGCTGGTTAAAATTGCAAAGTGGTCCTCACAATGTAGCAAGGACAGGAACAAACACACACACACACTCCTGTCCTGTCGGACGGCACGAAACTGCAAAGCAGACGTGGATCTGTGTTATCTGCAGTTCAGGAAGTGCAAGGAATGTGCAGCAGGTAGAGGAAGATGAGGTTGGATAAGAGGATGATCAGGGGATGGAGATGAGATGGGAATCTGGTTTTCCTGGGGGGGGGGGGGGGGGGCACGACTGGGGTTTCTCATCATACCAGTGTCAGATCTAAGCTGGTATGCAGCGGTTTGGCTCACATCTGCTCTTCTTTCTCTGCGTGTGAGAGAGCGAATGAAAGCCAAATTCTTCTGTTATTGTAGGAGTGGTGGTGTGTGTGTGTGTGTGTGTGTGTGTGTGTGTCTGTGTGTGTCTGTGTGTGTGTGTGTGTGTGTGTGATGGAAACAGTTCAACACACGGCTGATTTCTCCTTTCCGCCTGTTTTTACAGCGAGTTTATCAACCTCCATCTCTCCTCTTTGCATCATCATATTTGTGGTATGATTTTCACGTAATAAACGCGTGATGGTTGATTAGATGGTTCATCTGGCAGAAACCTGCGGATACCTGCAGATATCTGCAGATATCATTCTGCAGATACCTGCAGATATCATTCTGCAGGTATCTGCTCCGTCACCGACTGGAACAGGCTATAAAACTAAAACCAGGCTCAGATGTTGAACTTCTGAAAATTTTAATCAATGAATAATAATCTTAACATTCATAGAAACTAGGGATGTTCGATTTTTGGCCTTTTTTAACCGATATCTGATATACCGATATTTTTAAACTCTTAATTTCCAATATCAACTGATACTGACCAACAAAGCAATACCAGTATTTTCCAATAACACATTTTAATGATGTTATTGGTTGATAATATCCGTACATTGATAATATCAGACATCTCTTTTTATTAATATTATTATTATCATTATTATTAGGGATATGCGGTATAAGTTTTTTACCGATATATCTGATATACCGATATTGTCCAACCCTTAATTTCCAACATCAACACTGATGGAACAAAATCTCACCAGATTTTGTATCAGAATAAAATTTGTGATATTTCGTAAGTAAAAAATATCGTCCCAAAATTGATACTGTTTTTTTTCTTTTAACTTGTCCTGTCCAGCATTGTAGCAAGGGCCAGCACCCACCCCAATGCCCCTGTCCCACATACCCAGCACCAGGGCGCCACCACCGCTACCACACCCCCACATGCACCCCCCCACACACACTGCCCCCCCCACACACACACACACTGCTCCCCTCTCCCCCAACCTGACACACACATACTCCTCCCTCCACCCTACACACAAACACCCCCACCTCCCTATACCCCCAACACCCACATGCACCCCCACACACACATGCATCGCCCCGCCTCTCCCCCAAATCTGACACACACACACTCATCCCTCCACCCTAAACACAAACACCCCCCACCTCCCTTTTCCCCCCAACACCCACATGCACTCTCCACATGCCCCCCCTCCCCCAACACCCAACCCCCCGGAACCCCCCCCCCCTACCCCACCCACCCCATCCCCCCCAAAGACACCCACCTCTTCCTCCCCTACCCCCGTCCACCGACCACATCTCCCTCCCCCCAGGATATTCCTCCCCAACACAGGGATATTACACACAGACAACCCCCCCCTCACCCCCGCCTCCTCATCCGGTGGGGGTAGGTGGGAGAGGGGGAGGTCCCAGAGCCCCCCCACCCCCCCATGCCAAAAAACCATCACACACACAATCAATCACACCTTGATTTCTCAATCATGTTCACTCAAACAGACCCCACAGACAAGCACATTACACTCCTCCACCTGTGCAGGACCACCCCCCACACCACCCCCTAAATAACCACACACCTTTACCCCTCACCAACCCCCCTGCCCATCCACATCCTCCTCCCACACAATCCCAGTTACCCAGTCCCGTACATCTGCCTCATTGGTCCCCATGCCCCCCCCACACAGATACAGATTTTTTTCAATATCACACATTAATGCAACATCGTCCGACAATATCGGACATCTCTCGTTGATACTCATGCCATATTAAAAAGAGTAACAGTGACTTTGGAACGACAAAATCTTGTGAGATTTCTTAATGGAACGAGATCTTGTGATATTTCTGTTTCCGTAGAAAAATCGGTACGATAAAAGCAGATCCAGATATTGTCTGATATCGCACGTTAACGCTGATACGGGACATGTCTCGTCCGTGTGTCTGGAGCATCTGCAGACCGTCTCTTATGGGACATGTCTCGTCCGTGTGTCTGGAGCATCTGCAGACCGGCTCTTATGGGACATGTCTCGTCCGTGTGTCTGGGTCAGACCGGCTCTTATGGGACATGTCTCGTCTGTGTGTCTGTCAGACCGGCTCTTATGGGACATGTCTCGTCTGTGTGTCTGTCAGACCGGCTCTTATGGGACATGTCTCGTCTGTGTGTCTGTCAGACCGGCTCTTATGGGACATGTCTCGTCTGTGTGTCTGGAGCATCTGCAGACCGGCTCTTATGGGACATGTCTCGTCTGTGTGTCTGGGCATCTGCAGACCGGCTCTTATGGGACATGTCTCGTCTGTGTGTCTGTCAGACCGGCTCTTATGGGACATGTCTCGTCTGTGTGTCTGTCAGACCGGCTCTTATGGGACATGTCTCGTCTGTGTGTCTGGAGCATCTGCAGACCGGCTCTTATGGGACATGTCTCGTCTGTGTGTCTGGAGCATCTGCAGACCGGCTCTTATGGGACATGTCTCGTCTGTGTGTCTGGAGCATCTGCAGACCGGCTCTTATGGGACATGTCTCGTCTGTGTGTCTGGAGCATCTGCAGACCGGCTCTTATGGGACATGTCTCGTCTGTGTGTCTGGAGCATCTGCAGACCGTCTCTTATGGGACATGTCTCGTCTGTGTGTCTGGAGCACTCTCTGCAGACCGGCTCTTATGGGACATGTCTCGTCTGTGTGTCTGGAGCATCTGCAGACCGGCTCTTATGGGACATGTCTCGTCTGTGTGTCTGGAGCATCTGCAGACCGGCTCTTATGGGACATGTCTCGTCTGTGTGTCTGGGAGGGGGAGCATCTGCAGACCGTCTCTTATGGGACATGTCTCGTCTGTGTGTCTGCAGACCGGCTCTTATGGGACATGTCTCGTCCGTGTGTCTGGAGCATCTGCAGACCGGCTCTTATGGGACATGTCTCGTCCGTGTGTCTGTCAGACCGGCTCTTATGGGACATGTCTCGTCTGTGTGTCTGGAGCATCTGCAGACCGTCTCTTATGGGACATGTCTCGTCTGTGTGTCTGTCAGACCGTCTCTTATGGGACATGTCTCGTCTGTGTGTCTGGAGCATCTGCAGACCGGCTCTTATGGGACATGTCTCGTCTGTGTGTCTGCTCAGACCGGCTCTTATGGGACATGTCTCGTCTGTGTGTCTGGAGCATGTCTCGTCTGCAGACCGTCTCTTATGGGACATGTCTCGTCTGTGTGTCTGGAGCATCTGCAGACCGTCTCTTATGGGACATGTCTCGTCTGTGTGTCTGGAGCATCTGCAGACCGTCTCTTATGGGACATGTCTCGTCTGTGTGTCTGGAGCATCTGCAGACCGTCTCTTATGGGACATGTCTCGTCTGTGTGTCTGGAGCATCTGCAGACCGGCTCTTATGGGACATGTCTCGTCTGTGTGTCTGGAGCATCTGCAGACCGGCTCTTATGGGACATGTCTCGTCTGTGTGTCTGTCAGACCGGCTCTTATGGGACATGTCTCGTCCGTGTGTCTGGAGCATCTGCAGACCGGCTCTTATGGGACATGTCTCGTCCGTGTGTCTGGAGCATCTGCAGACCGTCTCTTATGGGACATGTCTCGTCCGTGTGTCTGGAGCATCTGCAGACCGTCTCTTATGGGACATGTCTCGTCTGTGTGTCTGTCAGACCGGCTCTTATGGGACATGTCTCGTCTGTGTGTCTGTCAGACCGGCTCTTATGGGACATGTCTCGTCTGTGTGTCTGGAGCATCAGACCGGCTCTTATGGGACATGTCTCGTCCGTGTGTCTGCTCAGACCGGCTCTTATGGGACATGTCTCGTCCGTGTGTCTGTCAGACCGGCTCTTATGGGACATGTCTCGTCTGTGTGTCTGGAGCATCTGCAGACCGGCTCTTATGGGACATGTCTCGTCTGTGTGTCTGGAGCATCTGCAGACCGTCTCTTATGGGACATGTCTCGTCTGTGTGTCTGTCAGACCGTCTCTTATGGGACATGTCTCGTCTGTGTGTCTGGAGCATCTGCAGACCGTCTCTTATGGGACATGTCTCGTCCGTGTGTGTAGAGCATCTGCAGACCGTCTCTTATGGGACATGTCTCGTCCGTGTGTCTGTCAGACCGGCTCTTATGGGACATGTCTCGTCTGTGTGTCTGGAGCATCTGCAGACCGGCTCTTATGGGACATGTCTCGTCTGTGTGTCTGTCAGACCGGCTCTTATGGGACATGTCTCGTCTGTGTGTCTGGAGCATCTGCAGACCGGCTCTTATGGGACATGTCTCGTCTGTGTGTCTGGGCTCAGACCGGCTCTTATGGGACATGTCTCGTCTGTGTGTCTGGAGCATCTGCAGACCGTCTCTTATGGGACATGTCTCGTCTGTGTGTCTGGGCTCAGACCGGCTCTTATGGGACATGTCTCGTCCGTGTGTCTGGAGCATCTGCAGACCGTCTCTTATGGGACATGTCTCGTCTGTGTGTCTGTCAGACCGGCTCTTATGGGACATGTCTCGTCTGTGTGTCTGGAGCATCTGCAGACCGGCTCTTATGGGACATGTCTCGTCTGTGTGTCTGGAGCATCTGCAGACCGGCTCTTATGGGACATGTCTCGTCTGTGTGTCTGTCAGACCGGCTCTTATGGGACATGTCTCGTCTGTGTGTCTGGAGCATCTGCAGACCGTCTCTTATGGGACATGTCTCGTCTGTGTGTCTGGAGCATCTGCAGACCGGCTCTTATGGGACATGTCTCTTCTGTGTGTCTGGAGCATCTGCAGACCGGCTCTTATGGGACATGTCTCTTCTGTGTGTCTGGAGCATCTGCAGACCGTCTCTTATGGGACATGTCTCGTCTGTGTGTCTGGAGCATCTGCAGACCGGCTCTTATGGGACATGTCTCGTCTGTGTGTCTGGAGCATCTGCAGACCGGCTCTTATGGGACATGTCTCGTCCGTGTGTCTGGAGCATCTGCAGACCGGCTCTTATGGGACATGTCTCGTCTGTGTGTCTGGAGCATCTGCAGACCGGCTCTTATGGGACATGTCTCGTCTGTGTGTCTGTCAGACCGGCTCTTATGGGACATGTCTCGTCCGTGTGTCTGTCAGACCGTCTCTTATGGGACATGTCTCGTCTGTGTGTCTGGAGCATCTGCAGACCGTCTCTTATGGGACATGTCTCGTCTGTGTGTCTGGAGCATCTGCAGACCGTCTCTTATGGGACATGTCTCGTCCGTGTGTCTGGAGCATCTGCAGACCGTCTCTTATGGGACATGTCTCGTCCGTGTGTCTGGAGCATCTGCAGACCGGCTCTTATGGGACATGTCTCGTCTGTGTGTCTGTCAGACCGGCTCTTATGGGACATGTCTCGTCTGTGTGTCTGGAGCATCTGCAGACCGGCTCTTATGGGACATGTCTCGTCTGTGTGTCTGTCAGACCGGCTCTTATGGGACATGTCTCGTCTGTGTGTCTGGAGCATCTGCAGACCGGCTCTTATGGGACATGTCTCGTCTGTGTGTCTGTCAGACCGGCTCTTATGGGACATGTCTCGTCCGTGTGTCTGTCAGACCGGCTCTTATGGGACATGTCTCGTCTGTGTGTCTGGAGCATCTGTAGACCGTCTCTTATGGGACATGTCTCGTCCGTGTGTCTGTCAGACCGGCTCTTATGGGACATGTCTCGTTGGGTCTGCAGACCGGCTCTTATGGGACATGTCTCGTCTGTGTGTCTGGAGCATCTGCAGACCAGCTCTTATGGGACATGTCTCTTCCGTGTGTCTGGAGCATCTGCAGACCGGCTCTTATGGGACATGTCTCGTCCGTGTGTCTGGAGCATCTGCAGACCAGCTCTTATGGGACATGTCTCTTCCGTGTGTCTGGAGCATCTGCAGACCGGCTCTTATGGGACATGTCTCGTCCGTGTGTCTGCAGACCGGCTCTTATGGGACATGTCTCGTCTGTGTGTCTGTCAGACCGTCTCTTATGGGACATGTCTCGTCTGCAGACCGTCTCTTATGGGACATGTCTCGTCTGCAGACCGGCTCTTATGGGACATGTCTCGTCTGCAGACCGGCTCTTATGGGACATGTCTCGTCTGCAGACCGGCTCTTATGGGACATGTCTCGTCTGTGTGTCTTATGGGACATGTCTCGTCTGTGCGTCTGCAGACCGTCTCTGGCCGCTGCTTCTTGTCTGGATTCTGCTCTGAGGCTGCAGCTGTTTGCTCAGACGACTGTGGGGAACATGAACGCATTCCCTGATATTAAAGTTGCCTCGACTCCCTCGTACCCCCCCACAGTCCCTCCTCCCGCTGCACAGTAGCCTTCACCTCGGCGTTCATTCCCATCAGCACCGGCGTCCGACTCTCTTTACTGAACTCTGGAGCTTTGACTTGAGTTGAGAGTTAGTTTTTGGGATGTGGAAAATAACCTGGATGATACTCTTTGACGGTGCTTCTTCCTGAGGAACTGATGTGTGACGATGATCTGCAAAAATGGACCCCAGAGAAGGCAAATGGACTTTATTGTTTCTGAAAATCACGTTTAAACTACGCATGTTCGATATTGGCCTTTTTTTTAAACCGATATCCAATATACTGATATTCAGTCTCAGTTTTTTCAGACCAGTATATTTACTAATGAAATGCTGCGATATATCTGATATACCGATATTGTCCAACTCTTAATTTCCGATATCAACGATACAGATCTCCTGGGGGACAGACAACTGTGAGGTTGTATCTCTCATATTTTAAGAGACACAAGAAGATTAAAAAATCTCTGTAACTCAGCCAGAAGAGTTCATGTTGGATATCTGGCTGCCAGATATCAGATACTAGCAGGTATTTGATACTACCATATATCAGATACTAGCAGGTATTAGATACTACCATATATCAGATACTAGCAGGTATGAGATACTACCATATATCAGATACTAGCAGGTATTAGATACTAGCAGGTATTAATACTACCATATATCAGATACTAGCAGGTATTAGATACTGCCAGATATCAGATACTAGAGTACTAGGTATCAGATACTAGCAGGTATTAGATACTACCATATATCAGATACTAGCAGGTATAAGATACTGCCGTATATCAGATACTAGCAGGTATTAGATACTATCATATATCAGATACTAGCAGGTATTAGATACTACCATATATCAGATACTAGCAGGTATTAGATACTGCCGTATATCAGATACTAGCAGGTATTAGATACTACCATATATCAGATACTAGCAGGTATTAGATACTACCATATATCAGATACTAGCAGGTATTAGATACTACCATATACCAGATACTAGCAGGTATTAGATACTAACATATATCAGATACTAGCAGGTATGAGATACTACCATATATCAGATACTAGCAGGTATTAGATACTACCATATACCAGATACTAGCAGGTATCAGATACTACCATATCTCAGATACTAGCAGGTATAGATACTACCATATACCAGATACTAGCAGGTATTAGATACTACCATATATCAGATACTAGCAGGTATTAGATACTAGCATATATCAGATACTAGCAGGTATTAGCTACTACCATATATCAGATACTAGCAGGTATTAGATACTACCATATATCAGATACTAGCAGCTATAAGATACTACCATATATCAGATACTAGCAGGTATGAGATACTACCATATATCAGATACTAGCAGGTATTAGATACTACCATATATCAGATACTAGCAGGTATTAGATACTACCATATATCAGATACTAGCAGGTATTAGATACTACCATATATCAGATACTAGCAGGTATTAGATACCACCATATATCAGATACTAGCAGGTATTAGATACTACCAGATACCAGATACTA